>OZ005747.1:153929-333929 GCA_963930835.1 Spongia lamella | reverse complement strand
TAGCCTAATTATTCCGAGGGTGAAAAATTTCACTGATTTGTGAATTTTGCAACTTGCTGAATAATATTGTCATGGATAACTGAAGTACAGTGGAGGACAAAAATTTCAAATTTAAATGTTAGTTTTTCAAAAATCCATGAAAATCAGCAAAACTTTTTACTCACAAAATAATTAGGCTATACGATATGTCAATTTCAACATCACAATTATTTTCATATAAGCATGAGGATTCTTACAACCTTATACAATATTACACACTCTATTCTTATACTGATAATCTTAATGTTGCTCACTTGAAAGTTTATCGTGACTCCTGATTCAGTAACTTTACTGCTACGCTCTAAAAATAGCTCTTGGTTCCATAGCAACCATCTGTGCCAAATAAAGAATATCCCCTTCAAGATGATGCACACTAACGTTACCATGCCGACTATGCAATAAACAAAGATTTCATATCTGTCATTCCAAAGGTGAGAATTGTCCAGTTCAAAGTTTATCTCCTCAGGGCACAGTTCATTACAATGTGCAGTATAACAAGAATCCCGGAATTCTACTGGGTGTGTTTCATTGGCCGTCGTCAACCAGATCCCGATTGCATCTCTAAGGGAGATGCCTGAAGTGTTTGAGCCTTGTCCAGCTTGAGTTAGCTTAAACTTCCCCCATTGACCACTCTCAACTGTGTGTCTGTGAGAAATGATAATTAAAACAATATAGTAAATATTAATATTGTTACACTCACCCATACTGTATGCATTATGTACATACATAATTTGTATACACACATATGTACACACACATGCATATACACATGCACACACAACAGAGACAGATGGACGGATGGACGGACAGACAGACAGACACACACACACATGTATGTATACAGATATATCCACATACACATGCATGCTCACACATGCAACACACACATGTACATACACACACATATGTACACACACACATACGTACACACACACAGACACACACACAGACATAGACACACACAGACACACACAGACACACACACACACACACACACCCAGATAAATACAGTTATTACACAAGAAATAAAATGATGAAAATATAACCAAATCATGAAGGCTATTCAGTACGTACAATAAGCATCTAATACATTCATGCATTGATCATTGTCATAATGCATAACACAATGGCATGACAACAATGGCCAAGAACAACACTTGCAATGTAAACACATGCTGTACTAGCTCTCATACAAACACTTACAATACAAACACATCATATGTATAAGCACTCTCACACAGGGCATACTGTATAGCGAAAAAGTTTCACGGTGGAAAAGTTTGACGAATGGCTAGCGATTAGTCAAACTTTTTCCTGCTAACCTTTTCCTCTTAATGTTTCTCCTATGAAACATACAATCCATTCGTCAAACTTTTACACTATACGGTTACATGGTAGGGAGAAATGCAAACACTTTGCTAAGCTTCATTACATTCTAATCTTTCATCTGGTGAGTACGTATATAAGTACACGGCCAAATTATTTCCTTGTCGTCTAACAAGAATTGTATCTTGTAATAGAAGCACTTCACTTATGCTGTAAGCAATAGAACTAATAATTAGCATGACAGGAGGCGTGGTTAGGGATTGGCTCCAAAACTTAGCACAGCACTTACACTAAAGAGGTGTAGAGCGCCACTTTTCTCATGTACGGTATCCTCCTTTGCTAATACATTCCAGATCATAAAATTATAATAAACTCCCGGTATGTGGTAGTTCAGATAGCAGCAGCAAAACAACAATTATATACGTATACATCAATGTTATAATGTAACGGTTGTAACCATGACATCCAGTGTCAGCTCAAAAGAAAACTAAACTTTTAAAGACTTCAATGGGAAAGACTTAGTAAATTCATGATTGTTTTTCCTGAAACTTTCCCTCCAACCAAGCTGTTTCCCTCTACAAGGCATCTCTGCTATTTCTTGAGTACATTCTTTGAGACTTAGAGGTGGCCAGGAAGCCATACATGTTATACAAAAACTTTAAGGTTACGGGATACCCACGAATTAATTTTATGGGCACTAATTTCCATTGTATTGAAAAGCAGCCTTTTTGTGTTTTGTATCCAGTGGTCTGGTTACCACCTTCAAAGTACTGTATAAAAAGTCTACAAACACTGTTGATAGGCCATTAACCAAGGCTCATATGCAAGGTTCCATCTTTACACACAAAAACTTGCCGCCAAATGCTGCGATAACGAGCAAGGTAAGTACCATTTTTAGGGTTTCACCTTAATTAGAGATATATTTTTGAGGGCCTATCGAAGAGTTCTTAGCTCTCAACCGGCTTCATAAGTAGTTTAGCCAATAAATATCTCACTAAAGTGCTCCTAAAATGCCAATTTTTAACTTTATAAACTTACAAAATCTCTCGTCGGCGTTGTATGCCTAAAAACTCTTCGATAGGCCCTCAAAAATATATCTCTAATTAAGGTGAAACCCTCAAAATGGCATTTACCCTGGCCGTTATCGCTGCGAGTTTTGGTAGAAACAGAAGCCATTGCCATCACTTTGCCTGGTTGGATGGCCTATCAACTGCGTCTGTAGACTCTTTACACAGTACTTTGAAGGCAGTGACGAGACCACTTGATACAAACCACAAGAAGACTGCTTTTAAAGACAATGAAAATTAGCACCCATGAAAGTAATTCGTGGGTATCCCGTAACCTTAAACCTTCTTGTATAGAAAGTGTTTATATATTATGTCACTTGATTTATTGATGTTTCAACTGTTTAATTCACTTATCAGATGAGTTTAAAAGTTGACTGGTGGTTACCGTGGCGACACTCAAGGCAAATGATGGCAAACTTTACATTATGTACGTATGTACTATTACATATTTAACACGTACATGCTTATAGCGACACACTTCTCTTATACAGGATAATAATATAAGCCTTATATGTACGTATGTACTATTTAACACGTACATGAACTATTAGAAAAAATTTTAGTCTAAAATAAAATCATAACTGTTTGACCACTAGCACACACAGAAATGTACGCCACAATGTAAGTTTAGATTTTATCTCCACAGTTACAAAGGGTGTTGAATGAATTTTCCAACCTTTATCCCTACACATGGTCACCCACATACAATAACACTATAATACACATGGCTCAGTTAATTTAGCAGTGCTGAAAGCACAGCTCTCACCCTCCGATGTTCCCAGAGCTTTCACAGATTGGTTGCCTGTGAAACAAACACTGACGCACAGAAAGTAACAATCAAAGTGTTTATACACGACGACCGCCTATCAACCAATTTGATTCATTAAATTTCTGACGCCAGTACTTGGAATTTATCAATTCACAGACAATCAACCAGTCTGAACAACACCATAATAATATACAATGAATATTGAAGTAGTCTCTTAACAACTGAGTGTTGTCAGATGACAGTGGTATAACATACTCCCACACTGGAATCACTGGAATGTCAACACTGGTTACTTTATAGTATCAATTATCAAAACACTGTGGTCATTAAATAGAGATTAGTTCTACTACATATAGTTTTAAAATATGGGATACTGTGTCTGATGATATTGGTCAATATTATAGCTTGGGTTCATAATAAGGAATGGAAACAACTGGAGACAATGACAAAGAGCAGAATTACAATAAGGAATGGAGAGCACATGGACCAATGGACAAAGTGTTTGGACAAGATTACTATTGATGTATCGATAAATGTGTATCGATACTAGAGCTGGGCAATAATATAGAAAATAGATTTATCAAGATATTAAATCTATTATTGTGACAAAGATATATATTTTTATTATCATGATAATGGTAGATTCCCGGATACTACTGTACACTACACAAAACATACAGATGTGTTAGTATACTATACAGGGCAATTTTACGCATAATCCAACATGTATTACAGTTTACATAGAAAACACCTGATACAGCTCACTACAGTAAATAGCCAATAGAAACGCTATTACACTTTTTTGATATCTTGCTCAAACAAAAACTGTAATACGCCTCTAATTGGCTAATTTGTTGACATTACAATTACAAATTGTTGTCACTGGTATAGAATAATCAAGACTCACGATAGTGAGTCTCGAGGCCAAGAAGAAGCACAGCAACACGACCACTGAGTGAGTTATTTACACGTAGCACCACCCTGAAACTCGCAAACGCTCTAGCTAAGCCGCCATTAAAGCTATCGCTTAGTTATTACCGACCCACAACGTTCTTACTATATAGAATCAATAAACCGAGAATGGAGGAAATAGGCGCCACCATTACTAAGTACCAACCATTGCGAGTTTTATGGCGCCCGTTGTGCGACTACGCACGACGAACCATCCTTTCCCGCCCAATTCGCCCGTTTACTAGACAATTAGTACCTTCATTGTTTGAAGAATCAATATCCCGAACTTCGTAGAAATCTATTCAGCCATTCTTCCGATACAGCCTTATAAATGCTTTCCTGTGACCACAAAAATTTTTACACGGCAGTCGTTTTTTTTCTTTCTTCATCGCACACTTTTTTCGGGGGCTTGCGGGAGCTTTCGTGAACCCCGGAAGTTTTTTTCAAACTCCCTTTTTATACATTCACTTATTTGTCTAATAACTCACTCATTTCTTCATGGATTTCAGCCAAATTTGTATCAGCACTTCTCCTATGTATGCTCTACCTGTCATACTATTATCAGTCTGAAGTAAACACTTGAATGTATTTGAGAAGGACTATTACACTGCTGGTTGATAGTTGTCATAACTTGGACCCCCTTCGAATGATTTACATAAACTTTCAGATACACAATCTATATTGATGTATCACTCTGTAGTGAAAGTTTAAAAAAAATCTCGGGCTTGAGTTTTTCAAAATTAAGCTTTAAAGTTTAATTTGCAATATTGTGTGCTAGGCAAGTACAAGTTATGCCCATGCAGTACTTCTCTGCTGCTTGCTAGTAATTATTAATAAATAACATCTGTTTATACTTCCAAAAAAGTAGTGATATGCTAAACAAAAACACTCTGGGTGTAAAAAAAGTGCTAGTCCAATCAGAAGCAGCATTGCAAATAGGTATGTACGACCAAAAATGTTGATATCAGTTGAGGCCAAGAAATTACTTATCAAAAATCTACTTGAATGACATAATAGTTTATAGCATATTGTCACAACTATGATTGACTTTGTCACTTGGCCACCTTTTTCACACCATCATTATTAATAAAGGTGGCCAAGTGACAAAGTCAATCATAGTTGTGACAATATGCTATAAACTATTATGTCATTCAAGTAGATTTTTGATAAGTAATTTCTTGGCCTCAACTGATATCAACGTTTTTGGTCGTCGTGCATACCTATTTGCAATGCTGCTTCTGATTGGCCTCACACTTTTTTTACACCCAGGGTGTTTTTGTTTAGCATTACAATTACTAAATTCACTTTCAGCTTCCTTTTAATTTCTCAACTGCTCAACAGGCCTGTACTAACCGCTTTTCTTTCTGTTTCACTAATTAATGGGCAGCTGACAAAAACATCCCAACAAGCTTGCCAGCAAGTTCTGGGATATCAGTTATTATCGATACTATCAGGCAACGGCATTTCAAAGACACAGCCACTACACATGGATACTACAATATTTTGTTTCAGTGGCACATGTTAAATCACCACACCTCTTCACTAGCGTACCAAATTACACTAAAACATGTTAGAATAATTTGTAACAGTATGGGTTGCTGTAGTATTTGGATTAATTGCACTCGTAATGCAGGCAGAAAACTGTAATAGTGCTCAGCTTCGCCTCGCACTATTACAATTTTTTGCCTACATTACTCGTGCAATTAATTCCAAATACTACAGCACCCCATCCTATTACATATACTAATAGTAAAAAACCATACAACAGGAATACTTCAACTGCCCCATCAAATATTTTGTAACTCATTTTTCAGCAGGTGGACCTCTCCCCCAGGCTCCCCTTAAATCACTTATGATGATCTGAGCCATTTAGAAGGTGTATTTGAGAAATCTCAGATTAACACGTCAATGGTAATGGGCTAGCATCCTAGAAACAGTATTCCAAGGTTCATGAACTTTATCAAATCAGCACCCTGCATTGCTACTGTACTGCAAGTCAACTTTGACAACTTAGCACCTCTTATATTAATTAATAGGTGTTCATTGTGATAGGGTCATTAATAATTGTCTTCTATGAGGTGCTAATAGTACACTAGTGTGTTTACTGATTGTGTACTGATATCTTAGCAATGTACTGATCGACTGGAGTATGTATTGCTTCCTATTTCAGATTATTAGCACTGTGTGTGTGTGTGTGTGTGTGTGTGTGGTGTGTGTGTGTTGTGTGTGTGTGTGTGTGTGTGTGTGTGTGTGTGTGTGTGTGTGTGTGCGTGTGCGTGTGCGTGTGTGTGTGGTGTGTATGTGTGTGCACAGCCTGAAATAAGGATTGAAAGTGCTCAGACACATGTCAGCAAAACATGTCAGCACAACATAAAATCTGTTCTGACATTTACCAAAAAATGATCAGACATTAGTAGAAACTTACGCTATGGCATTAAATTTTTGCTCACACACATGTGGGAATTGTACAGGTCAACACCAAAAGGGGTCGGAAAATGTCAGATGTCCCACAGTTATTTCATGCTCTGTATGTATGTGTGTATGTACATACATTCTTGTGTCTCCGTTACATTCTTAAATCTATTTATAATTCTTTACTCACTTTAATAGAGTCACACCATCGTCATTGGTCACTTCAAAGGGATCGGTACCAAACAACCCATCCTCGTCCCATAGCGACGATGTTGCCAAGTATATATGCTGAAAACAGCTGGTCACAAAAATACTCATGTGACCCGCCTGATGTAATGTAGTCCCCAGGGTGTTGTTCATGACGCCACCATATTCTCCTATTACCTGCAGGAAGTTTAAGTTCAATCCAACTGGTTTCGTGTCTTCGCCTTCATTGTCAAAATGCACTTCAAAAGATGTTTCTTGCACATTAATCGGGTCCATGCCCCGTAAAGACGGTGCTAAAAGGTAAACATCGTAGATGCTAAACGCCACTAATATCAGCACATCTACGGGAAAATAATTGGGATTTGAAATAAGACAGTGAGCTGAAATACAACACAGTGTTCCTAATTCTACTGAATTACACGGCTCGTGATGAATTATTAATGACAGCAGGCTGTTATTCCGATCTTCAATGTATTCGGTGATATTGAAATCTGAGGCACGAGAATCTTCAGAAATGTTGACGAAATCTGTAAACCTCTGATAGATGTTGTCGTGGAAATTCACAAACCATGACGACTCGACGAGCACACGTAACCTGGCATGTGGTAGGTACCGCCTCACCCACTTAACATGATTAATCACCCCCACACCTCCTGCACTAGAACCTGCTAATAAAATATTACCAGTGAAATTCTGGGTGAATTTTTCTTTAAATACACTTTGAAATATCACAAATCCACGAAAAATAAACTGGAGATCTTTGGCTGTGGGGTCAAAATTAAACTTGTGAGATGAATTGAATCTCGTGTCGTTACCCAGCCACAAGTCGCTGCTGCAATATGGCACCATCACGTGATTATGAGTACAGAAATTCGGATTTGTTTCACAATTCGTTGACAATAAGTCGCGTCCTTCAATTTCTTCTAAAGTTCCATCGTCTAAAGATCCGAGAGATGTCATTAGAGGTGAAACAAACTCCTTCTTCCTTCTGCCTTTGTTTTCATCATAAGCACGTGCCAAGTCAAAATCCTTTGTTATCAGCCCGCCTCCATATTCTAGACGTACCTCGCGCCTGAAGTACCTTCTATTACATGTTACTGCGGAATAACAGGCGCCACCACTCTCAAAGAATATCACCCAGTGGGTAGAAGAAGACGAGTTACGAATGTAGTATCCGGCTTGCGTGAAATCGTTGCACAGGGCGTTAGTGTCAGTAAATTCAGTCCAGTGTAAAGCTTCTCCAACGCTCATGAATATTAATATAAACACAGCTTGCAGCGACATTACGAGCATGCTTCGTTGGCCCTTCATGGCAGAAAAATCTCGTGACGTCCTCTGTAACTCATCAACACTTTATTACCTGCAAAGAAATAAAATAAGCCCAACATCCTGAAGCAATCAACGACCTTTATTTTCTAACATAAGTGTTAAAAGACAAAGGTTAACAAAAGCTTTATACTGCAAGACCGAGTGCAAGACTCTTTACCCTTTCAAGTTTCCTTCTGTGCTGGTCGCCTGAGGTTTCCCAAACGAACACAACGCCAACTGTTTATATAGTGTGTGGAACAGGAAAGCATTATTGGACCACACCCGTTTATCAACATGAGTGTATGCAACCCCGGATCTGGATAGTGAATTTCCGGTTATTTGAAATCCTACAAAAAAAACCTCGGAACACACTACCATTATACAACGCCGGAGGCTACAGAGAATGACAACTTCAGTCTGTGTTTTGCTACTATAATAAATAATAATTTACTGAGTAGCTACTAGTGACCAAGATTACTGGATACACATGATGGAGCCACTTGGCATCGTGCAGTGGCCATTCAGTTTTGTTCGGCTGATAATTGCATGATTGGTAAACTGCATGGCAACAGTGTTCATGTGGTAGATCTCAGTAATGTTAAATGTGTACACGTGTTTGCATTAGTAAGGCTATAATAGCGGCTACCATGGGTGATCATTTTATGTATTACTTAAAGCACTGTCATCACGTGACTAGCTACAGCTTGAAGTGAGAGTTGAGTGGTAAATATAGCACAAGGCAAAGCTGAGTGCTATATTTGTCACGAGACCCTTACCTAGTCTCGCGTGGCCAGACCGCTTTTTTCCGTTTTTATTTGTGGTGGCGCCACAAATAAAAACAGAAAAAAGTGGTCTGGCCACGCGAGACTAACCCTCACCATGAGCTGTATATTTCATACAAACAAAGCAACAGTGCTTTAAGTGTTTTATTGTATTTACACCTATACTTAAAGTGTCAATGAGCATACATTCCTTGGCTACTCTATCGTTCTATAACTACCCAACCACAATTCTATAACTACCTCCTGACACTTTATGGCATATATAGCACTGTTGAACCATTTGATCTGCCCACGCAAAATACAATAAATTATGACACAAGGATTTGGCAACACATCTTTAGGCACTACTGAAACTTGACAACTCTCTGCTGTTTGTTTGCAGCCCCCAATCTACCTTGTGTTTACCATATGGGGATGTATGTAGGGTAACTGGACGGGTGATCCAGTGGTGACCATCCAAGTACATATATTATACAGCTAACACATGGGCTGAAGGAAAAATCACCTAACAGATTTCAAAATTTTAAAGGACCAGACAGAGATTTCGAGACTTTAAAGAAACATGTGTGACCCCGGATGAGACAATAGCGCTGATGTGCACATAAAATTTAACCACATTCAACTTCATGTCTACAAATGGGATTCCAGTACAATATTTACCATTTGTGTAGCTGTTCATAGGGAATCTAATGCAGTTTATAGATCATAGTTTTGTAAATCTTATACAGTGATGAAGATAGCTAATACTATAATATGAATAGGTGTATTTTGTGTACATAAGCTAGCCCGGTTGTCTGTTGCTGGATCACATGTTGTAATGTAATGTATGATAAACAATTTGGAAACTTACAGTAATAGCTATATAATGATCATTTCGGTGAGTTGAAGCCAGATTTGAGGTGTCGCATTCCTTAAGAAGCAGTAATATTTGTTATTATTAAATTTGTTAACTGCGTGACAGCTACATAGAAGTCTATTGTTATTTGTACTTAGCTCGTGATTCCTCGCAAAATTCACACAAATTAGGACCTCGCAAATATAACCAGCTATACGGGTAATGGTAAACCCTGCATTGCATTTTAATTGTTACATCAATAATATTTTGTAGCTAAGACCCAAAAGTGTTGCTGAGGCACCTGCAACAAGCTTAAAATCTCATTGGCCACTCTGGAAATCTTTGAAATCCCTCAGGTGATTTTCCGAGGTAAGACTATGAAAATGAACAATTCGCAAAAATTTCGTCTCGCA
Organism: Spongia lamella; assembly: GCA_963930835.1. NCBI lineage: Eukaryota > Metazoa > Porifera > Demospongiae > Dictyoceratida > Spongiidae > Spongia > Spongia lamella. The sequence continues at coordinate 323,820 of OZ005747.1, read as the reverse complement.
CTATACAGTAACTAGAGCTTATGCATGGCATAGCACTAAGACATAAATTTCGGCCATTTTGAGGTGAATAATAATGTACAAGTGCTTATTTTGTAGAGATTCTGCCAACTATAGACTCAACCTTGATAAGAATAACAGAGACAGGACTAATGGCTATTCTTATTTGTCTGAGGTAATGTTAGTACTGTCACAACTGAAATTCCCCATCTCTAATCCACTAGCTCATGTCATGATGATACCATATACGGTAATAGCTGTATATTAACAAAACCATAGAAGTAGCTACCACACTGTATGCATAACTACTATAGCAAGGAAATTGGTAATTTGACAGTTTGGAAAATTTTGTGGACGAAACTGTCAAATTTAATTCTGCCTTTCACTCACACTTGTAGCTACACGATGCTTTATAGCTCAATTTAAAATTGTATGTCCATATTTGTTGATCCCCAAATATTAAACACAACCACAATTTTTCACTTTACAGTATAGCTTGCTACTTTTAAGGTTTATACAAAAGTTGATATAGAACTTGTTCAGTTTTATAGCTAATATACGTGTGTAGGTACATTTTGCTTCAAAAGTTGCTTTATCGACAGACGGCATGCAGTTCAGCTCACAATACACAAGTGACAGGGCCGTAGGAGCAGGTCCGGCAACTGCCGGACCAATCTTACAGGCAAATGAAAATGCACAATTAAATTTTACTGTAACAAACCTACAATTGCACTATTTTGAATTCAGACAGGAGTTCAATTAACATCATTCCAGTGTTGTAAAGTAACAAACTAACCTTTACCTGAAACGGCTGTTTTCATCGATGCAACTATTCTATTTAATGCTCTTTATGTGACGTCTACTGGATCACGTGACAGTTGCTTAAATATTCGTGTGGTTGAATGATTAAAGACGAGCCTAAAGGTATTTTATATATTCTCACTATTAGCTGATTTTGTGAAACTATCTATAGCTAGCCTGACTCTCGCATGGCCAGACTCGCCGCTTATCAATTAGACAGCCTGATAAGCGTGGCTAAATTAATTGATAAGCGGCAGCACAGACTAAAAAGTTTAGCCACGCGAGACTAACTTATTGTACACGTGTCGCATGGCAACTACTGCTCTCCCTGAGCAGTTTCGACCTAGCAAACCCTTTATCTTTCTTAAGAGAAAGTTCGGAGCTAGAGGAGAAGAGCGGTTGTTTCGAACTGAGTGGTGCCATGAGAGTAATTGGGTCCATTACCGCGATGTTAGCAAGGATGCAGCTTTCTGCCGTTTGTGTATGAAGTGTGAGCATGAGAAGAAGTTCCTTTCCAGTAAGAAATTAAACGTGTACCAGCCTTTGTTTCTAAAGGGTACACATATTGGAAGGAAGCTACACCACAGCCTTCAAAAAGCATCAGACCAGTGATTGCCATCGTGAAGCTGTGGAAGTGTTACTTGTGCTTTGTACCCCATTCTTGATCTAGCTAGCTAGCTACATAGCTAATGAAATAATAATTACATAAATAGCTATAACTTCAAGCATTTTGCTGTATTGCATACTAGCTACGTATAGTCTATAGCAATGGTAATTTTTGATCACAAAATTCACCAGAATCAATCTCAGAACACTTATTTTTTTAAAAATTTCTGGAGGGCATGCCCCCAGACCCCCCTAGTTGCTCCATGCTTTGCATGTTCAGTTGTGAGCTATGCACACAAATGTCAGTGTACAGAATAATTCCTCCTAACAATTTCTGCTTCTCGTATTTTACTTACACTGTAAAAAATGAAATGTGCATACCATGTTAAATGGTGTGATAAATGACAGTGTAGGATGATAATCACCTTATTGATATAGTGATTAGAACCCCCTCAATGCCATTTATCACACCATTTAGTGTGGTATGCATACTTCATTTTTTACAGTGTAGATCTGCCTGACCAATGAAAAATTGCTTCCTACAGCCCTGAAGTGTAGATATTCACTATATAAAGAACTAAAAAATACCTCGATAAAACGAAATGAATCAAAATGTGTGGCCAAGGCTTGTGTAGTGTTACTGCTGATGGAAATAAACATTTCAATAATCACAATTCAGGCCACAATACAATTGATAACTTAATGTTTTACAGTTCCATCAGCAGTAACACTACACAGGCCTTGGTCGCCCATTTTGATTTTACATCATTTCAACTTGTCCTTTTTAGTTCTTTGCTGTTACTTTTTATACATTTGGTTGAGATTTAACAGTTTTGCTAGCTTGCTACACCGAGGCGTGGGTATGTGGTGGTTAGCTATATTTTATTGCAACAGGGATCAGAAATCAGGTCTGCCGTTATTCAGTTTCTTTCAGCTCAGTTTAGTTTGCAGACAAGGCTTGATGAGGCAAAATGCTTGAGCTCCCTAAAAGTAAAGAGCATACAATCACAGCAAGATTTTAGCTATAATAATATGTAGCTATAGTGCTACTAGTGTGTCTATTAGACACACATACTCTATTAGAGCAGTCACCTAGTATGCAGGGCATGAAATACATGAAGTGTTTTAATATTGACCTGTACAAGTTTGATCTGACAAATTGTTCAAATCAAAATGTACTACAGTATGTAATCATACTAATGTCAGATCATTATTGGAACAAATTCGTAATCCACATCAGGCTTGCCTCATCCCAAGCCTCCTTTATACCATATTTAACCAGTTAATGTAATCAAATTGAATGTAGGCACAAAGTTGTAAGGTATTATTTATTGACATGTCACTATGAGGCAACTATCCAAGGATGACTACCTACATACTATTCCTAACAATATGATTATACATAATGTATGTGTGTGTATGTGAACTATCTTATGAGGCAAGCCTGATGTGGATTATGAATTTGTTCTGACATTTACCAATAATCATCTGCTGACATGTGTCTAAACACTTTTCAGTCCCTATTTCACTCTCTGACAGTACGTAGCTATGTACATATGTGTGTATAGATACATTTATGATATTGTCCGAACATGACACAACATCTCCGGACAAGCAGGTATTTATAAAAACTTCAAAACTTTGTTGAGATATTTTCTTAACACAAGCAAAATAGTTACCATACAGTATATGTCAGCTAACAGGCATGCGGTAATGTACATTTGTAAGTGAATACAAATACTCTAAAATGTGCACTTGAAACACTTGCACAGAGTTCTGGTCAGTTGCATATGCACACATACGTATCTCCACTCTCATCCACAATAACTAGCTACAGTATAAGACACACTAAAAATTATACAAAATAAAAAATTTGTTTACCAATAAATTCACATACTCACCCACAAGATCTAGACACGGAGGATGAATCTCTATTTGACGATGACATCTTATTCCCTAAAACCCAGGATATCCCTGAGTCACCTATAGCTGCCACCTTATCAATAAATCTAATTTGTTGACTCGACATCTCAAGCCAGTCAAACAGGGTAGAGACTGCCAATAATAACAAGTGTGTGTGACACACAATGTACTTTAGCAGATCAAAGAACTTGAACAGATAATATTATGACATTACTATTATTATTATTATTATTATTGTTGTCATTAGTATTAGTGTACATATGTATACGTAGCTATATACATAGTGTTATACTAATACTTGCGTAGCTATTAGTAGCAGTAGTAGGAACACTAGTACTTACGTATTTACGTACGTAGTACTACATACGTATTGTATAAGAATCTAAAATCTTTTATATTAATTACAGAGATAGCTAATATAAATGAAAGATTATTCTGTGACAAGTCCTATTAGGGATGAGGCTATTGTGCTCCTAACCATGAGCATTGCAATTGCACAATTCCTATAGCTAGCTATATGGTTCTCATAAATTATATTCAATTACATACCAGGAATCCATAGCCTTGTACATAACCATAAGGTGCTTTACTGACGTATTAGCTCTAAATTTACAGCAAAAGGACATTTTCAGTAAAGCTTACTGCCAAAAACACAAGACTGAAATAATTTATTGTGGGTTTCAGTTTTTCTTAGAACATACGTACCATAAATAACAGATTATTAGCTAACTAAGGACTAAAGTGTATGAACAAGGTTTTTGCACTTTTGAGATTTTGCTGTGTTACATTACTTACATACGTACATAGCTATAACTGTAACTTTTCCTGTTATTCTAGCTCAGATCTTTTGCAACCTAATTATATACACGTATATTATTCCCAAAATATTATTATTAGCCTCACTACGTATATATTCATGTAGTGATATTATTCATGTGTTTTGCTAAGAAGTTGCATGTAAGATAATATGTTTGCAGTCTGAGTGTTGTAGGTATTATAATTATATGCATTATTCATTAATGTACATGGTTTGCTATGAAGTTGTAAGATGATATGTTTGCAGTCTGAGTGTTGTAGCTGCCAGCACATATAGTTACATCCAATCCTACACTTAAAATTGTTGGCAAAGCACATGAATAATATGTCTTTAGTGTACAGTGACTTTGAGGTATTATTATTGTACTTTGCGTGGGCGGATCAAAGGGTACAACCGTTCTATAACTACCATAATGTGTCACCTAGGTAGTTATAGAACTGTGGTTGGGTAGTTATAGAATGCTAGAGTAGTTATAGAACTGTGGCTTATTGACGCAATTATATCAAAGAAACACCATTCATTTATATGAAGAATGTGTTAAAAGATAAAATTCCTCATCAAAGGAGTTGTGATTTATTTTAAGTTTAAGAAGTGCAAAGTACAATAAACCACTTAACGCACTGCCACTTCTTTTGTATGAAAAATACAGCACTCAGTGAGTGTCTCGTGACAAATATAGCACTCGGCTCATGCTATATTTGCCACTCGACACTCACTTTGTGCTGTATATTCCATACAAACTTGTGGCAGTGCTTTAAGTAATACATACCTAACACTGTAAGTTCATAGGTTCTGTAGCAAAAGTGTGAGCCAGGCAAAGGGCCTCTTAAATATAACACTCCACATGTATGCATAGGAATTGAATTTTTAAACCAGGCGCGCGCCGGCCGCACGCGCCTGGTTTCTTGAAATCGTTTTCGTGAAAACGTCGGTATGCGTGTGTGTGTGTGTTTGCGTGTGTGTGTGTGTGTCCGCCCCCCAGGCTATTAAAAACTATTCACGTGAAATGAAGCCTGAATAACCAATCAAATTAGTCCTACTGCTTTTCTATGACACTTGCTATCGATATTACTGATGGGCGGGGCCTTAGTAACGAAGCGCGTCGTGAGTAACAGCCGAATAAGAACAAGGTAATGCAGTGTTAGCCGTTCATTCCATAGTAAAAGCCGTTTGAACAGCTGTACATTACTAACAAGACGGAGCGCTTCAGTTTTGAAAGTAGGCGTGCCGTGTGGGTTGCGGAGCTTATAATACAAGACTAGCCTATAGTGTTACAGCAATAATATCGGCTTAAAACAACTTTGTACTACTTTTTAAAAGTTTTATCACTAAAGTACTGGAGTATAAAGTCGGTTTAAACAAAAGAATTAAATTTGTATGCGTTGCTATATGCTCCTAAGTGATGAGTCTTTGCTCACATGACTTACTCGTGACGTCATTAATTACTATTACAATACACTGAATAGCAGTTGGTTAACAGTGGTTTAACTTACACATCGCCTGGTTTTTAGATGGTAGAACATCAACTTGTTACAATATAAAGTCACTTGAGCAATGATCCAGATTGGCAGCACTCTGGCTGCTAGCTATATACATACGTACGTATGTATATACATTACTGGTAACACTCTAGCTGACCATCTATACGTACATACATACATACATGTACATACTTATTAGTATGTAGCAGACCCTGATTGCCATATTGACAGCACTGAGTATTCTGGGGCATTATACTACTGACAGCACATTGGCTATTGATCAACTTCATCCTCAGGCCCAGTGTGTGTGTAACTCGTGGGCAATGGTTTATTATCACTACAATACGTAGACATCACATGCAAACACACTTATATATGTGGTGTATGGTTAAAATGAGGTCCGTAATACAGGGACCAAGAAACTACGTACAGTAGCTCATGCACTCACAAATATTTAGCAGCACCCACTATAGCTATGCATGTATCCATAATGTGATGTATCAATGATGTAATGTATCAATAAGATTTTAACAGGGATGACATGTGCCTCCAATCCCCTTTAAAATAGCCTACACATGCATGTATATGCATTCATGCACACACACATTGTGATGAGGGATGACTCGGATGAGGATTTTATTATTGATTTTATCTAAATACATGAACATGTATCAATAGACATAGATGGTTGTTTATGATGGGCTAGTGCTACATATGGAAACCTATGCATTTATGCAGGTACCTCTGCTGATATGTCGAATCACAAATGGAATGATCAAGATACACTGATGTATAAGGCTTGAAAATAAGTTAGCTACACCTCTGAACTACTATAAACATATTATGTGCAAGTGAGTTTACTAGACTTTCCAAAAAATTACAATGTACGTATATACATAGCAGCTACATATATATATATATCTGTATAATTTTGCTGTATCATTTTTTGTGTAAAATGATGCTACTGGTATAGACTTGCTAGGCTGGTATAGTTCAGTACATCCTTCCTCTTAGTGTTGTTAAGTAATTCATTTTGTATGCATGCAATTCAAGAGAACCATGCACATTCAAAGTCTTTGATTAGCTTGAGTAATAATTATCAAAAATACAAAGAACAGAATCAAATTAGTTATGTAGCTACATATACGTAGATACAGTGCCATAGGAAAATGTTAGGTTTAATCAAAACCACAATCAAATGTTATATAATGCATTTGTTACTATAGTTTACCTGCAGCTCTTAACTTGATCATATAATTTTTGGATGGACACCTTACAAAACAAACAAGAGGGCCTTTGAAATACAAATAAAGCTACTAACCCTGTAAATATGAATTCTACATGTTCAACAAAAGTTATATAGCATTGAAGTGGCAAAATTGGAAGTGTAAACAAGGCTGGTGTCACTTGGACAGTCACGGCGATTAGCTATGTACGTACATAGCTAGGCTTCTAGCTACTGCCAGCTGGATGCTTATTATTAGGGTACAAATACTTTGGACACTGCAGCCAATACTATGTCTGAGTCAATTGTGCTCCTAGTCAAAGTTTTGTTCAAAATGCTTTCAGTAATTTTGTTTAAAATTTTTACGTACGTAGCTATATTATGTTCATCTCCCCTATTATGCTGGTATTATGCTCCAATTTGCACAACATCACTCTTAAAGATGACTTAGCATTTTAGTTTATAAAATTGAATGTTCTATTATAGAGTATTTGACTGTTTTGTTACCTACTTAGTGATTTATGAGAGTATAATAGGTATACCTGATTGTTCTATTAGAGAGTATCAAAATTGCTTCATACAACTTAAAGTTAAGTTGATTCCCCAAATGACTGCTCCACGATAATAAAGACTAGCTTTACCAAATGTTCGCACACGTTGACTACTACACGTTGCGTGATATGCAAAAGCTAATATGCGTAGCTACATAGCTATATGTATGAAATTTTCAAGGATAAAATTTTCGTGGGTACTTCAAAAACCACGAGATCATGAAAATTTTAGTCCTCGAAAGTCTCAGGCTATACGATATATCATGCTTAGCCTTCTCCTTCAAATTGATATTCCATCCTGACTAAAAATTTAGCAGGCAGAAAACTCATTGTTAAAAAAGCTAAACAGTAGTTTAATGCACACTGTATGCTATAACTTCCCTTTGACAATAAAGTACTGTACTATAATTTCCCTTTGAGTACAACAAAGCACACATGTGCGACAATCCGCACAGACAACATTGCTCATCATGAGTTATCACCTAACGTCTACTCATATATACATGGAGTTTTAAACAAGCTGCAATATTGTTAGTCCTAGCAAAATAGCAATAGAACCATTGATGCAATTGCTCATAGCTGAAGTGGCAATAAGTGACCGCATGGTGACTTGTACTGGTTAAATGTAAGGCCAAACAGCACCGGGTACTAAGCAATTTTCCAGATTATTGATAAGACTACTCATTAAATACGGTAACATATGAAGCAACAACTAACAAATAAAGAGTAAACCAAGTATAATCGTGATTTCTGCAATGTTGAACAATTTCGAAGCCACAAGTGCGAGTATAAATAAAGTTGACCTCACAAGAATTTCCCTCAGTTGTAATTTAACAATAGTTAAGGGATGAAAACCTGTACAGCAGTAATAAAACATGTTTCCACGATAGTGGTATACAATATTGCTAGTAGTTAGACTATTAGCTACCATAATAATAATTTTTATAAAAATATTTAGGTACGTATGAACATACGTAAACATAGCCAGTTTTATAACCATAGATAATTGAATATGGCTGTATGTGTCTGGGAGCTATACAGCTAATAGAATAAAGATTCATGATGCAGCCATATGTATGTAGTAAACTGCTACGTATATAGAAACCTGACATACAAGTAGTGATCCAGCCTATACTGGGTGTAAGGGTTGAACATATTCTAAAAACAAATTGGCTAGTCGGCACTCTGCAGTAACATCCTATCCAGTTCCTTATACTCTCTAGTTTCATAGCATGTAAGGTATTGGCATCAAAAATACAGAAGACATGAAATTCCTTATTCAATGCAAGGTGCAAAGAAAAGAAATAATTTCATGCACATGAATACTAGCATACATGGTTACAATGGTGACTTACATATGTGGCCAAACTGAATAGTTAGAATTTGATCTTGTAGCTAGACACTGTATAGTTAGTAGCTATAGGCCTATTAGTTATAGTTACAGACTATGACTTATGGATCTTAGCTACGTAGCTACATGTACGTACGTACAACTGTTTAAGGGATCAGAACTTAAGATTTACAAACCAAGAGTTATGTATACGTATGCGTACCTATACAATTAAATTTAAGACTGCATGACTCTTTATAGTACGAGATGGTTAAGCTTTACCATCATGCATCATTGGTTCTGGTCACTGCCCCCATGTGTACACTCACAGTTTTCCAGGAGAATTTGTGCCCCAAGGGTTGAATTATGGTACTGTATACCTGGATAATATCCTCACTGAATCTTCACCAGTACATCTTGAACAGAACACCTGGCCACCCTGGAAGAAGTATTGATATCATTTGAGAAGCTGGCTAGGAGTTCAGTTAAAAGCAAGTACAAGTTTATGATGTCAGAGATAGAGCCAACCTTTGAGTGCCCCTTTTTCACAGTTTACACTGACTGGTTATGAAATATCATGTAAGTTACTATCACCATATAGCTAAACAAACAATTGCTTGTGTACATTGTCAATTAAGTCATTAAAGGAAGCCATGTACATGCATGCACTGGGTATCTGATCACATGATGCCACATGAAGCCATATACATTCATTACTGTTCACTAGCCCTGCCATTGTGCCATTGTAATGAAGTATCTTCGTTAAGGAAATGTCATGTGAAAGTTGTCACAACGGATCAGAAATCAGGTCTGCCGCTATTCAGTTTCTTTCAGCTCAGTTTAGTTTGCAGACAAGGCTTGATGAGGCAAAATGCTTGAGCTCCCTAAAAGTGAAGAGCATACAATCACAGCAAGATTTTAGCTATATGTAGCTATAGTGCTACTAGTGTGTCTATTAGACACTCATACTCTATTAGAGCAGTCACCTAGTATGCAGGGCATGAAATACATAACAGTGTCTTAAACAAGCAACACAGTTACCATACAGTATATGTCAGCTAACAGGCATGGGGTTAAGTAAATTTGTAAGTAAATATCAAATTTGCACTTGAAACACTTGTACAAGACCTAGTGTCCTTATACTAGTATGGCAAAGCCAGACCACGGCGCATAGCGCAGGCGTCTGGTGTTATGCACACAGTACTTATTTTTCTTGACAATAATCGATACCCTGCATTTTTAGGTTTAAATGATAATCGGGATCACAATTATCAATCATGCTAATCGATAGATAACGCAGTTTATTAATTAATTTTACACATTTCACTGTGCTAAACTGGTAGTTCTATGAACAATCTGGTAGCTGGTTCTAGAATAAACATGATATCAATCTGTACATGACAGTGGCGTATCTAGACCACTTTGATTGGTAGGGCACAGCTAGATTGGAGACCACATGGAGATTGACTGGCTAGCTACATATTGTGCGAAGCACAATCAGCATGCAAAGCATGCTAATGCTAGGGGGTCTGGGGGCATGCCCCCCCAGGAAAATTTTGAAAAGTGGATGCTCTGAGATTGATTCTGGTGATAAATTTGTATGATTTTACAATACTACATGTGCAGTTAGCTAGCTAGCTATTTTTATGAATATTAATTGCATTATGCCAACTGATACCGCTACCGTTTGTGTGCGGGTGGCCGTGGTCCTCGCCGTCGTCTATATAACAATCAGACTCATCAGTATAGTTATAAGGCTCTGGATCAGACTTGTCACCTTGCTGGTCACTAGTCTGGCACAGCCAGACCCTTTTACGCGCTCGTCCGTTACGCGATGGGGTCTGGCTATGCCAGACTAGCTCGTCACAGTCACTATAATCACGCTCGTCACTAGTAGACTCACTAAACTCAGCAGAATGCTCCATTGGCCCTGAAACTTTGCTTTCTACATCATCACACCGTTTCTTTTGTATAACATGGAAATTATCAAGTTTCAATTGCCGCTTGCTTGCCGTATCGTCACAAGATGTCACGTGCTTCCATGCTGGGCATTAAATAAAATATTTAAACTAGCGTTGAATGCAGTGTAGAAGAATCTGAAGAAGGTATATATTATCACCAAAAGTAGCTAGCTATGTTATTTGTTATATTTATTAATCATTGTGGGATCACAAATCACAGTAGGCAGGGCACCAGCTATCCTAAGCAGGGCCTATGCCCTGCTGGGCCCTGCTGTAGATACGCCACTGGTACATGATAATCGTGATCATTGTAATAAATTCAATGCACAATAACTGTGTGCAAGAAAATCATTACAGCCCATCCCTAGCATCCACTATAGTGGAAGCTTCACAAGTACTGTGTGTGTGTATAACAGACCAGACCCCTGCACTACGTGCCGGTATCCTTATACTTGGCTGGTCTCATGCTTAACATGTTAATACAAAACCTATTGTCCGGAAAGTTCATGTATAACTGAACAATATTCATATCCCAGCTGAGAAATATTATTACAAGCTCGAAACTTACCTAACAAAACTTGTGTGTATAAACATTGAGGAAGAATTATGTTGTTGCAGTGTTCAAAATGATGGTCACTTTCCTGCCCATTTACAATAATATTATGACCGAGTGAATTTTACTGTACACACACACACACACACACACACACACACACACACACACACACACACACACACACACACACACACACACACACACACATGCACACACACACATGCACACACACACACACACACACACACACACACACACACACACACACACACACACACACACACACACACACACACACACACACACACAACACACACACACACACACACACACACACACACACACACCATAGGCATAGCCAAACCTGGGCACTTGCCTAGGCTTTTCAGCAAGAGTCACATGATTCTATGATGAGAATCAGACCAATAGTTAAAAGGAAGCAAATAAATAGCAATAAATAGCAATTGTCTTACAATGCTAAGTTGTATATATCCTGAAGTCAGTAGTGAATCTAGTACTAGTGATGAACACTCAGACTGAAACACTTGATATGAGTCGATAACACTTTGACTAGAATTAGATAGCTCACAAAATATGCATTTTAAAGTTTCAAAGTGGAGGCAAGGCAGCACTAGAAATTTGCGAAATGGTCATAGATCTAGAAATATGCAATTCAGTTTACAGAAATAAATGAATTAACTAAAAGCTTTGTTTTCTTCATTCCCGATGCCAATGCAAGTTGAGCCAATGGTATAAAACGTGGCCAGAAGAGCTAAGCGATAATTACACATCAGCTGTCTTTCTATATACCGAAAATAAAGAAATAGTGGATGTAAAATCCATGCAAGATTTTTTTCGAGAAAGGAGGACGCCAGATGTAGTTTGAATTTCTACAGAGGACAACACTGGAACATGCACCAATGGTTGTCTTCATCAGTGAAAGAAAGGAAGGATTTTGCTGGTAGCCTTAGTTGTATGTGTGGTGCACGTGATCATCTGGATGTGTTCCCACAATTGATAGCCAATAATGCATCCACTATACTTCATATAGAATTATCTCATACATTAACTAGTTCATGTATTAGTTATACACCTCATGCTGTTATACTAGTTATAGCTAGTCATCCTGTACACTTGCTAGCATCAACTATTAATAGATGCACGTATAAACCAGTATGTCAGTACATAGCTAGCCATATAGTGTGTGTTATAAAAATTGTGTGTCCGGGCATCAGGTGAGGTCTGGCTACGCCACTGACACACACACACACACATACACACACACATATACACACACACACACACACACACACACACACACCTCATAAGCATTAATGAACATGTTGAAAGGTAGTAGTCCTCCTAGTCCCTGTATTATCATTATCCAGAATATCACCTTGAACCTGTAGTTATAAGGGATCACATGATACAGCATGCATGAAAATATTAGATACAACTATTAAACATAATACTTTATTATGGTGACATCATCTGAAGTTATCATTACATCATGAGCATTACAGTAACTGCTGTTACATAAGACATGTGGAGAGTGGAGTTTCAGGTGATTTGTCAGAGTGGTATAACACACAACCCACACACACATGCCCTACAGGGGAGGATCTAGAAATTATAGGGAGGGGTTTCCTTACTACAACCAGTGGCATAAGATTACACATATCTTAGGAGTCCATGCCATCCATTGTGTCTCATTATTATATTTTACTATAGAAAGTTTGTATACAATTTTTAAAACATTGAGATGAAGGGTGTTACTGGGAATCCCAGAAACCCCCTAAATCCACTCCTGCCCTACACACACACACACACACACACACACACACACACACACACACACACACACACACACACACACACACACACACACACACACACACACACACACACACACACACACACACACACACACACACACACACACACACACACACACACACACACACACACACACACACACACACACACACACACACACACACACACACACACACACACACACACACACACACACACACACACACACACACACACACACACACACACACACACACACACACACACACACACACACACACACACACACACACACACACACACACACACACACACACACACACACACACACACACACACACACACACACACACACACACACACACACACACACACACACACACACACACACACACACACACACACACACACACACACACACACACACACACACACACACACACACACACACACACACACACACACACACACACACACACACACACACACACACACACACACACACACACACACACACACACACACACACACACACACACACACACACACACACACACACACACACACACACACACACACACACACACACACACACACACACACACACACACACACACACACACACACACACACACACACACACACACACACACACACACACACACACACACACACACACACACACACACACACACACACACACACACACACACACACACACACACACACACACACACACACACACACACACACACACACACACACACACACACACACACACACACACACACACACACACACACACACACACACACACACACACACACACACACACACACACACACACACACACACACACACACACACACACACACACACACACACACACACACACACACACACACACACACACACACACACACACACACACACACACACACACACACACACACACACACACACACACACACACACACACACACACACACACACACACACACACACACACACACACACACACACACACACACACACACACACACACACACACACACACACACACACACACACACACACACACACACACACACACACACACACACACACACACACACACACACACACACACACACACACACACACACACACACACACACACACACACACACACGGCTTATAACCAGTAAAAGTAATGTGTCCAACTCATTAGAGAGATACTGAGAGTTTAGAGACTGTTGGTGTATGTACACATATACAGTTGGGAGTGTTTTGGGAACATGGACAAGTGTCCCGGCCTGATTATAAGAGGTGATTATAGTGTCCATCTATTAACCAAGGAGAGTAACTCACTTGTATTCATCAAAGGATTGATCTTTTTCTTCTCATGATTCAGCAACAAATATTTTTGTTCTACTTCCTCCATGGCAACCTGTAGATTATATACATACACACGTAGTAATATAATTACATCATATCTAATGACATAATCATTGTATGAAGTTAAATACATAATATTATAATATTTGGGTCACAGGACAAATCTGAATGCATACAAACTTCTCATCAGTGGTGTAGCCAAGGGCTAGCCTGGATGGACACATGTCCGTCCAACTCCCAGTGGACTAGGTTATGTCCACAGAAATCAGATGGATATGCTCTAATGGAATAGTCAAATACTCTATTAAAGCATTCATATATTGGAGTGTGTGCAATGGAACAAGTTAAGCCTTGCTATGCCACTGCTTCCCATGTATACCAAATTTCTAATTTCAAGAAAACAGTTGTATTTCAGCTTTAAACAAATGCACAGTAGTCCATGAAGACACTGGTTACTCACCTCATACAGCACAATTGTCACTGGTCAATAGCAAATATTATGGAACCCATAGTAGCGTAATAATACTATAGTAGTACCATATATGGAATATGATATTGCATGGTCAATTTACTAGAATAATAATATATGCTCTCCTTCTAATATTCATAACGTTCACTATTAGACGCACATACTCTATTAGAGCAGTCATCTAGTATGCAGGGCATGAAATACCAGTGCTTATGATAAGGGCTGAAAATTGTCCGGATATTTGCTTTCCTATTGTAAATTTATTGACTTCCCCATTGATAATGTATAGTAAATTTGTCTGGTCAAATTTGGATTGATCGGTCAAATGCCAAAGTTGGCCGGAAAATGTCTGGACTGGCTGTTATCATAAGCCCTGAAATACATGAAGTGTTTTACTATTGACCTGTACAAGTTTGATCTGACAAATTGTTCAGACCAAAATGTATTACTACAGTATGTAATCATACTAATGTCAGATCATTATTGGTAAATGTCAGAACAAATTTATAATCCACATCAGGCTTGCCTCATAAGATACCGTATACGTCAAAACATTCGAGGGGGAAAACTTTCACGGTTTTCGCAGATTTTAGCAAAACGCGAATGTTTTACCATTGAAACTTTTCCTGCTTCACAATTAGAAAATAATTACCGTTCGCAGTGAAGTCGTTCTCCAATCACAGGTGTCCAATTGTCTTGATACATATGATAACCATGGACAGAACTGTCGGTTTCAAATTCGGTTTCAGCCATGCGCCCAGCGCACGTGTCAAACTTTATTCTAATTTGCGCACACTCTAAAATCCGTATTGCAGAGGCGTGCGTGGGCTTTAAGGCTGCAAACCGCGAAAGTTTTCCCTACATAATGCAAATTGTTGATGAACCACGAAAGTTTCCCCCCTTGAATGTTTTGACGTATACGGTAGTTCACATACACACACACATACACAATGTATAATTATATTGTTAGGAATAGTAGGTAGTCATCCTTGGATAGTTGCCTCATAGTGACATGTCAAAAGATAATACCTTACAACTTTGTACCTACATTGTACTTGCATCACTGTGGCATCTAACTGCAACATACTGAGTATCATAGTATACAGATGGCTTGACAAACACACAGACAGACAGACAGGTAACATATATACATAAGCAACGGTATTACCCGTAACAAACATATTAACAGACAGACAGACAGACCTTTTAGTAATCTGCTGTGATGTGCAGCTTTGAAACAACCATCCTGATTGGAGAATGACTGATCAAAGCTGGAATTTATGGAATAATGGCACAATAATAATTATAATAACAGGAGATAATGCTGTGGTAATAATAATTATTATTATTATTATTATTATAGCAACTCCTTATATAATGTGGACATCATTGGCCTCATGTCCTTACTGCAGAGATGGATCACGTGATGTATATACACCACCTTTACAGCATAGGAAGTAATCTTCTAAACACCACCGATGAAATACTGAACGTTCTATTAGAGTGTTTCACATAATGATGATGATGATGATGATGAAACAAAGATCACAAAATGCTCTTCAACACAACAGCATTGAATTCATTAACACGCGCGAAATTATTTCTATTAAGCGCACACTAGTAACACTTGCAGCTGCTCGTTTTGTTGTTAGGGTAACACTGGTTTTATTTTAAGTTTTAACAGTTGTTTAGTTTTTAATTAAGAGTTTCAGTTTAGTTGAGTTGAATAATTCAGTCATTGTTAATTGCTATCTCGTGTGTCACAGTTGTATTGAAAGACTCCGCTCAATAACTACTAGTAGTCTAGTAAGTGTATTGAGTAGTTAACTAGACTAGGAGTAATGGTAACTAAAGAACTGCAGAGAAGAGAACAAAGTTGAAGGAATATTACTTCATATGCTAATGTAATGACTAGTATAATTTAGCGCTCGCTCATGTCAACTGTTTGAACAAACAAAAATTTCATAATATTACAATTGTACAAACTAATAACAATGCAGTTAAAACTTTAGTAAGGACTAAATGTAACATTCAGCTTCGCTTGACACCCGCGGCATTTTCTTTCTTCATTAACAATATCCCCAAGTGCTAAAATTTGTTTTTTATCACCTTCACTGTGTTCTTCAGGCAGCCGTAGATCAGTCAGTGTATTATTGTGCCTCAGGGAATTTAGTATGAGTTGTAAGGCTTCCTTGCTAATCTTGTTACCATGGATATTCAGGTACTCTAGTGTACTATTGACTTGTAGAGTTTCAGCTATGACGTCACAAGCAACATCAGTGACGTCATTGTCAGACATTACCAGCTCCTTCAACTTTGTCTTCATCTCCTTCAGTAGAGTAAATATCATGATGGCCGCTCTGGATGATAAGTTGATATCATCTATATACAATTGCTCTAATGAAGGTGATGATAGTATTGTGGGGAAGAACTCTTCTGTTTGTCCAATAGTTTTGTTATAGCTAATATTCAACGCTTTCACCCCACAGTTGATCACAATATCAGCGAGGCAGCCATCAGAGGAAGAGGAAAGGTCATTGTAGTACAACAAGAGCTTTTCAATGGTAATAGTTGATGACTTTAGTATACGGTGTAGTATGCGGGCCCCTGCATCTCGGATATGACAGAAGCCCAAGTGAAGATTCTTCCATTCTTTAATGTTGCTGCAAGATAACAATGTCCCAATATTCACTACATCATTAGTCGATAATGTAGTGACAGGGAAGGATATTATTCCATTGGAAAACTTTCTCTCGATAGTTCTACACACGCGATCGTCGCCACTCGCTTCATTGAAGCATCGATAAAGGTGAATAGATTTTAACTTATCTTCGAGGAATTTGCTATGGATAGCGATTGTGTCGTCCCCACCAGAGAGAAACTTTCTGAAGGAAGATCGTTGTCCTTTAGTAAGTGTAATATAAATGGTAAACATGTTGGAATGGCTGCCTCGCCAGAAATATTCTTCGAGGATGGACAACTCTTCACCTGGTGTAAGAGTAGAGATATAATTTGCAGCAAGGAACTCTTGAAGTGACAAATGGAGGAAGTTAAAGGTGGTTGTAGTTTGGAAGATGCTAACATGCTCTATGGCCTGTAGGAGACCGAAGGCATTTAGAGCTCCAGGTATGCTTTCTACCTGTGGACAGAATTGTTTGATTTCATCTAGTGTAAAAATTAGCTGGTCGTTATTTAATGCCTGTAGGGAGAGCTTTGACAATTGTTGTATAAACTTGCCATAAGGCTTGGGAAGGTTGTTGATATTTGTGATGGCTTGTTTGGCAGTGATACCATATTTGGAAAGATTTCGACGTATGGTAAGGCAAATGAAAATGTTATAAAGTTCGGTAGCACTGTTGGGTAGGGGAAATCCCTGCTTGTAGAGGAAGAGCAGCAGTAGAAGGTTGAATGGCAAATAACAGAGGCTACTGATGATATTGTGCTGGTCAAGGTATGTGGTGAGCTGTTTGATTTGTGATTGATCTTTGAGTGAATGTTCAATGTAGTGTTGTCGTTGTTCTTCAGTGAAGCCCAAGATGTCAACTCGTAGTGTAGCCTGTTTACGTAATAGTACCGAAGCGTGAGGACGAGACGACACAACCAAGCCACAATAAGGTAGTACCTGACGGTTCAAAATGTCAGCAATTAAACTGTTACCTCTCAACTCTTCAGGCATCTCGTCATAACCGTCAAAGAGCAATGTGAGGGATTTGCCATTGTTATCCAAGAAGTATTCACTACATGCGATGGCAATTTTTTCTGCATTACTGTCAAATGGTTTACAGAAGTATTGGAAGAGCTGTTTGAGTGAGGACATCTTTTGAACTGTAGGATCTCTCAGATAGACTAACAACAATAACTCTGATTTCTGTAACATAGCGTTTTCAGCCCAATTGTATGCAATGTGTTTTAAGAGAATTGTTTTACCTATTCCTGGAGCGCCTTCAATTAAAATGGTTTGTACTTTATCGCTGATTTCTAGAGGAGCTAATATTTCTGATATATCTGTCGTGGCCTTACTGGCTTTAAGGGCCTCTCCTAATTTGTTGTCGCTTTGTAACCCGGGACATTTTGCTATTGGCTCACTGCTAGTGGCAGTGACGACTTCACCGATAGCTCCTCTATGAAGAGCCTCAGTTATAGTAGTGACGTTTTTCATCGACTGCTCATCTTCATGATGTAGTAAAACTAATGGAGTGAATTCTTTAGGCTGTTCGGGAGGCCAGATATCTTTGGCAACAGAGAGCCTAGTCGCCTTGTAAACTGCCTTAACGTTACCGGATAACTGAGAAACCACAATCACTAGAAAACACATACGCTATACTAATATTAATGTATCTTAGTAACTCTAATGGTTTAGTACACTACAATAGTAACCATGGTTCTACAATAGTAACCATGGTTACCTCCTTTATCAGTGGACACAATACTAGTTGTTGATGGTAGTTTGATGTTGTTTATAGCATCGTCCAGTTTACCCCATGTTGCTGAGGT
Organism: Spongia lamella; assembly: GCA_963930835.1. Lineage (NCBI taxonomy): Eukaryota > Metazoa > Porifera > Demospongiae > Dictyoceratida > Spongiidae > Spongia > Spongia lamella. The sequence continues at coordinate 304,417 of OZ005747.1, read as the reverse complement.
ATCAATGTTAAGCCATTTGTGTAACATTTCTCTACAGCAAGTTACTGATCTGTTGGGATTGTGTTCATTGTCTTTGGAGATGTTAGCAATGTGATAATCCTTTAGTCCTAACTCTAGTCCAAGCCTCTCCCATTGAGCTGCTTGTTGTTCAACAATGTATCTGTTGAGATCTCTCATGTCTAGCCTGTCATCTCCTGTGTGTGTGTGTGATGATAATGTATAATAGCAATATTCCACTGAATTGATCATAGTGTTAACATTCCAACAGGCATGCACTATTATTTAGTTTGTATTTATACATTTATAAATATACATTTTATTTATAAATACGACACTTACTATTTCTCCCGCTTGGTAACACGGAGCAGTGGGTCATTACTGATGATAGTATTAATGAGAACTGTAAGGAAACAAGTGATCATAACTAGTTAAACACCGTGTTCTACCGTATTCTTTATAATTCCCCATACTATGCAGCGAACTTTCCATTGGGAGGGACGAACTTTCCATTCACACTCGATTCACGCACATATACATGAATTACTTCTGATGCTTATCTTATACATATTGGTCAATTTGTGGGGATGGGGCGATCCAGGACAATCGTCCCACTCCCGCCCCTGCTTTGGAGTCTGGTCGTCGACGCCAAACTATCGCGCTATCTATAACGTTCCCCTGAGGGGATTATCAACTATCATTCCAAAAATGTTAACTCACTTGGTAGACAGAAATATTCACTATCGTAGGATGTTCTGTGCCACGCCCTTTCGTGGTTGCTGTTTTAATCGCGCATCAAAGTAATAATTATGTACGCGGTTTATTTAGAATTTACATGATTGCAAGGATAGATGCGAGTGTGAAATTGATGATAATATATAACAGCGCCATCTGCAATGGAGTTTTTCAGGAAGATGACAATGTAGTGAAATTATTAGAATACATCAGTTTGAGTAATGAGTAAACCATACAGTATGTGTGTTATTATTAGTTCATGATGATAACGTTTAGAATACACCAGTGATCAAACCCTTTGTTTTTGTAACTACACATATCACATTAACTGCAGTCAGTGTGGTGATTAATATTATGATATTTTGTAATGTGGAAATTTTAGTACTGCACGACATGGATGACATATCGCGACATAACAGTTTATATTGTGATATGATATATGCAGTTATAAAATTTTCATGTCATGACATAGAGTATGACATCACTCAGTTGTATAATATGCAATATTCATTGTGAGAAATCACAGGTGACTATATCATAGTAGTTAATAGTTCCAATGATCATTATGTAATATATCGTATAGCTAGAAATTTTCGTTGATTATACTTTAGTAAAGTTTTCACAAATAATCTTTCGAGGATGAGCTACTTACCATATTTTCTTAAATTTGAGGATACTAATTTTCGAGGATAGAACAAAATCCACAAAAACCTCAAAATTTTTGTCCCTCTAAAATTTCTAGCTATACGGTATGTATGCACTTGTGTTCATATCATGTGACCTCACACTTCTATGACATAGGACATTAGAAAAGTTCATTTCATGCAGCACTATGTGAAATATCATGATATTTCACATAGTGCTGTATGACATCATAAATCTCTATTCTTATGTAATCTTATTTTGGAAAACAGTTCCAATTCACATATGTAATTCGGTGTATTTCTACTTATGCATATGTAATTCTAGAATATTTCATAGGAATTTCAGCTATGAATTCCACATATGTATTTTGAAATATTGCAAAATATGTAATACTGTTCATGCGATAAATATAATGTCATTTGGAACTGTTTTATAAAATCCAGTCACATATTATATGCGTCTGCATTGTGGTACGTCACTGTTCAAACTTTGTTAGATATGGAAGACTCCATGGAAACTGCAAAACACAGCTGCTGTGATACAGCAGTGGTTACTGATAAACAATAAACCAGTGTGTTATCAAAATGAAGTGCAGTGTCCTCAAATGGTTTAGGAGTAAGGGAGCCTGTCCATCCAGACAACTGAATGACTTAACCTGTGTAACCACTTGATGCATGTGTCTGTGCGTGTTCTAGTGTGTGTGTGTAGTATGTCTGTACGTATGTGTGTGTGGGTACGTGTGTGTGTATGCGTATGTGCGTGCAGTGCTTATGATAAGGGTTGAAAATTGTCCAGACATCTGCTTCCCTATTGTAAATTTATAGACTTCCCCATTGATAATGTATAGTAAATTTGTCTGGTCAAATTTGGATTGATCGGTCAAATGCCAAAGTTGACCGGAAAATGTCTGATGACTGGTCATTATCATAAGCCCTGGTGTGTGTGTGTACGTGTATGTGTGTGTATACGTGTGTCTGTGTGTATACATGTGTGTGTATGTGTGTGTGCGTGTGGACGTGCGTGTGTGTGTTTGTACATGTGTTAAAACAATAGAACGAACATTATGAACTATTATAAATTTACATAAATAAAAGTTAACATTTATTAGAATAAGAGTACACCATATAGAGAAATTAAGTAACTACCTACTATTAGCTACTAACTAATAATAGGCACCCCCATAATAGCCAACATGGCAAAGGAGAGTAAAGCTCCAGTTGTTAGTCCACTACTGAGGAAGAATGACATTATTGTTGAAGCTGTCTCCGCCTTCTTACTGCCCACTGATCTGTAATTAGTAAATACATCGGTGTAATTGTAAATACAATTGTAAATTGTACTTATATCAATTGTATTTATTCAGGTTTCAATTCATATGAATGATTTCAATAGCTTCGGCGACACACACACAGACACACATGCACGCACACCGACTTCCTGAATGAAAGAAATCAGGCTTGGGCCTGCCTTCAGCTAGCATCTGCCTTGGTTTAACAAAGGCAAAGTAAGGAAGAAAAGGCTACTAGTCAATACTTGCTACATATTCACTTACAACATCATTGCAGGTAGCCAGTTACACACTGCTGCTATGGTACAGTGCAAAAAAGGTAGCAATAGTATCACGACAGGTTCGTGAACATTCACATAATTCGTTATGTCGCCAATTTTCCACGAAACAATTCAACCCTTTGTGGAAGTTAAAGATGTCATGCACAGCTGACCACTTATACAAACACCATTAATTAAGTGATGCTATTAGCAACCTTTCAAATGTCTTGTTACAGTGAAACTCTGTAGAGCTGTGGCTACATATATCAACAGCTCACAAGCTTTACTTGTGAAAAATTATTAGATATGTAAAACGTTGTGAACAGTCACTTAATCAGTGTAATGGGCAAGTATCGTGTATAGATTGCAACCAGTTTGCGAATCCTTGCGACTAGCGATTGTCGCAAACCTTCGCGAGCAGTGTGCTACCTTTTTTGCATTGTACCGTAACTTATTCCACAAAATATTTTATTTGTTTATTTATACTGGACATGTACACACACACACACACACAAACACACGTGCATTCACATACCATATAGTGGCATGGAATTTAATTTGGCGGTTTGGCAGAGTTTAATGAAACCGCCAAATTTAATTCCACCAATCGCTCAACATTCGTTATGAAGCAATGGCTGATTTTTAGGCTTCCACCAAATTAAAACCCACCAAATGCTGAGAATTAGCAAATTGCCAGATTAAAGTGCCACCAAATTTACTCGCTATACGTTATATAACATATAAACTTCAAAAGGTCCATATATTAGTGTTGGGCAGTATACCGGTATTTGTAGTTATTCACGGTATGTAAGCAATACCGGTTACCATAGTAGTTATGCCGGTATTTCCATACCGCCCAGCACTAGTCCATATAAAAGATACAATGAAGAGTTAATAACAGAGCACATAACTATTTAATACACACTGTAGCTTTACTTACTGTGGAGCTAAGATCATACATATGGTTGCTATGTAGCCATTTGTTATTCCTAATATGGCATTAAACAGGATGGGGAAGATGTCACTCTTGAACACTATATTGCTCCTGTGTGATCCCTTGTGGTTGCATAGCAACAGCAATGGTATGAGGATCACTCTGCACAACGACAGTCCCAATATTGCAAACCTGTTCTTTGGCTACGGAGGATAACAAATACATTATGAATAATACACATGTGTACATGTACACACACAACACACACACAAACACACACACAAACACACTCATGTATACATATGGTCTAATATACACATACCCATATAATCCATTGTGGAACTGTTCGACCAACAAAGTCTGCTACATTGAAGATCAGGAAACACATGAACGGTACAAACAGACAATCTGTATGATCATAACAATCATTGGTGAGCTCCAATTAGAGGCACATGCTCACCACTCCATGGATGCTTCTCCGGGTTGTCGCTATGGTAACTGACGCTCTGTATATTGGTGAGCACAGTGGGAAACAGAGTCAGGGTGACGACAAACATCATATACACACTGATCCCGTATACCCATATCTGTAAGAGACATCACAGCTTACTATGTACATATATACGTACATTGAACAATACCAGTGTATTACTAAATTATCCCTTATTCAAATATTATGTATGATTATAAATTACAAGAGATAGGGGCTCTAAAATTATAGGTTCATACAGGAGTAACATACAGAAATTGTGATTGTGGTATTATATAAATGGAATATTAACGGTGAAATGCAATGTTCAACAAATTCATTTTATTTTTTACATCTCAAAACTGCAAGAACCAAGCTGGGCAATGAGGGTTGACATACTTAACAATCACTACCTTTTTTAAAACTTCCCAAATCTGCCGAAAACTATCCTGAGCTTTAACTCTTCTCTCCCTCCTACTGGGCAGTAATTCATCTAACTCATCAGCTCCAGATTGTGTTTGATCATCTCCATTAATGTTGTCTGTAGTGATTATAGGTAATGGAGAGGCTAGAATGGACAACAGAGATTGTCAGAATAGAGCACAGAATGTAGAATATTAACTAGTAATGTGACCGCGCCTGTGAAAATCAACCATGTGAACACAAATTACACCTAGTTAGATATTCATGAATATCTTCAGTTCTATAAGGAGTATTTTCATTCTGTAAGCTTTAAAAGATCCTCCATTAAATTCTGCATTTGTGGTAAAAAAGTTAGTTTGGTGGTGTAAATAGAGGATAAGTTGTGGCAGAAATATTTGGAAAAAACTAGGCGATTTTTGTGCGACTAGATGGTTGGTTTTCGCAGGCCCGGTAACAAATATAAGTAGCTATTGGTCAATTTTACAAACTGTTGGTAGCTTAAGTTTGTACTACTGCTGACCAGTATGGGAACAACTCTCAGTCACATACACAATAATATAACACACCATTAGAATTGCATTTTGTCTGCTGTGATGTGCTGTTAGCCTCAATATTACACCTAGTGAAATCCTAAAATACAGGACATATTTGTAAATACCAATAGTAATTCATTAATTACTAATTACCATTCTAATCATCACAAGGAAACTGACTAGACATATGATTATCACCATCACTGCTGACAAGAAGTACCCCAGGGCACTGGACTCCACATTACCCGGTTCACATTGTCCTGTTTCACATGACCAACGATTATGTCATAATTACGTAACACATCATGTGACCACACCTACCAGTACTAATGGGTCCAATGGACACTGCTATGATACTAGCGACTGATGTGAATACTCCTGCTGCTGCCTGTGATGATGTCATGTTATGTCATAGCATGGATCATGTGATCTCCGAACCTGTCCAGTCATTACGGCTCCAACATATGAATGTCCAAGGATCCCTGACAATCCTATTATACTACTTTGGTTAATTGATGAAAATCCTGGAAAAAGGAAGAAAATGTAATGTACACACATACATACATACGTACGTACGTACATATACGTATACATACATACATACATACATACATACATACATACATACATACACACATACATACATACACACATACATACATACATACATACATACATACATACATACATACATACATACATACATACATACATACATACACACACATAACACACCATTGAGACAGAATAGTGATATCAGGGTGAATGGGAAGAATCCTCTAATCCCTAAAAGGAGGAATAATACCTTAAAGCTACTATTATTAGTGAGTGTTACTATTATTAGCGAACAAGTTTAGTGTGTACTATTTTACCATTCTTTTCATTTGAACTGGTAATCAATTTTTAATTTTGCAACTAATTGATTTTGTAAGGTATAAAATTCGCTAAAATTTAAATGCATAAATAAATAAATAAAACACATTAGTTGCTTAACTTACAATGTTTAGTGGGGACCTTGATGAATGCCGTAGTGATGACAAAGATGATGAGCATTCCTGTAGTAGCAACTATGAAACGCTTCTGGATCGAGACCCTAAATGAAGAATTACACTTAAATAATAATTATATACCATTACACTAGAGTAACTCTAATAGATGCTCACCTGGTCTGAAGCCATACGACAACGGCTGATCCTATTATTATCGGTAACATAGAGGTGATGGAGAAGTAACTCTCAAAACTATCACTGAACGACACATCGGTCCCATTAAACTTGTAACCGAAATACTAAACACGAGGATAGAATTATTGTAAGCACACGCACGCACGCACGCACGCACGCACGCACGCACGCACGCACGCACGCACGCACGCACGCACGCACACACACACACACACACACACACACACACACACACGTACATATGTATGTATAGATACATTTATAACAATGGACATTGTCCGAACATGACACGACATCTCCAAGGTTTTTACACTTACACAGCACAACACTTAAAAATTGTTAAGATATATTCTTATTTTCTTAACAAGCAATGGCTATGTAGTTTCTGTACATTTGTACCATCACTACCATCGTCAACATGCAGGCAAGGAGCCAAGTGCATTTGAAAAATAGTAAATGCAAGTACTCTCAAATATTCACTTGACTACAAGCAACCACTCTCCACTGTAAGTGTCAGTCTAGTAATTCATACAATGTACATATACTGTATAGCCTTAATATTTGGAGGGTAAAAATTTTTGCTGATTTGTGAATTTTCCAGCTTGCTGAATAAAAATTTTGCGGGTATAGCCTAAATATTTCAAGGGTGAAAATTTTCACTGATTTCACGGATTTTTGAAAAATCACATCCTTGAATTTTTTGTCCTCCATTGCAATTCAATACAGTATTACTTTGCGTGGGCAACATCAAAGCCTCGAGCTGTGGTATAACTGATATTATACATTCCCACAATCACATACTTGGGGTGGTATAACTGACGGTTACCTTATACAGTTTGTCTGTTCTTAAGGGATTACGAAATGTATAATTAACCCGTTACGTGACTTGTGTGGGATTCGTTTTAGGCCAAAAGTTTTAATAAGTTTTAGGCAATTTCTTCGACACGCTATAATAATAGTATCAAGGAAACTAAGTATTAATGAAATCTTATCCAGTACTGAGTCAGGGAGTGTCTAATGAAGCAACTCACTACAGTAACCATTGCCACGAAGGGCTCCTTCAACTTTTTGTAAAGTAGGCCTTTGCATAGTGTAATTATAACACAACCTTGTCAGGATTTGCCTGATATACATGCACACGCCCTCGAGTGTTGCACACCCTCAGGCGTTGTGCATACATATCAGGCAAACCCCTCGCGGCTGTGTTATAACTTATACATATATACCTCATAGGCATTAATGAACATGTTGAAAGGTAGTAGTCCTCCTAGTCCCTGTATTATCATTATCCAGAATATCACCTTGAACCTGTGGTTATAAGGGATCACATGATACAGCATGCATGAAAATATTAGATACACATATAACACAACAATTGGGTGGAAGCCATACAATGACCCTGTTCACTAAGGTTTTGTATGTATTAGAGTGAAGTTGAGCTCAGCGTGAATTGTATGTAATGGTTATATCCCAGTATGAGTGGTTATTACCTGAGTCTGAGGCGAAGCTGAGAATGAGGGTTAATAACTAAGATAACCCACGAGTGTACTGGGATATAACTGGCTTGTATCCACTGGTCTTTTAGTTAGTTTCCTAGGCAACTCTTATACATTCGTTCTGGAACAACATTACAAAAGTAGCCTACGACATCGCTACAACTATTATAAACTAGGTTGTATCCTGGTGAGTGGGCGGATCAAAAAAGCCGTCAGGGTGGATAACTTAGTTATCCCCCAGCGTGCAGGGTGGATAGCTAGTTATCCACCCGTCATCAATGATTACGTGATGCAAACATAAAATACAAAGATTCTCAGCTGGAAAATAGCAGCGTAACTATTTCAGGTACTGTATAACCTAGTTTATAATGGATAGGGATAGTTGTAGCAATGTTGTAGGCTACTTATGCAATGTTGTTCCAGAATGAATGTATAACAGTTGCCTAGGAAAACTAGCTAAAAGACCAGTGTGTTCACTGGGATACAAGCCAGTTATATCCCAGTACACTTAGTTATTAACCCTCATCCTTGGCTTCGCCTCGGACTCGGGTAATAACTGAGATAACCCACTCGTACTGGGATATAACTATTACTTATACAATACTTTTGCTGCTATTTTCAAGCTGAGAATCTTCGTATTTCACGTTTGCATCACGTAACCATTGATGACAGGTGGATAACTGGTATCAACCCTGTGTGCTAGTGGATAACTAAGTTATCCACCCTGGCGGTTTGTTTGATCTGCCCACGCACCAAGATACAAGCATACTTATTTCCCAGTGAAGCCATACATCAAAGTAATTTGTAGTGTGATAAATCTAATATCATCCTATGGTTAGGATGATATCTGGATATCGCCCTGTGGTCAGGTTGATATACAGGTATCACCTGAGAAAAAAGCCATAAAAATGAAAGCTATGCTCAGCCTATATAAGCAACTGTACAAAGAAAGCTTTGATAGGTGACACTACCAGTAGAGGCCATTGTGTAGATGTGTTCATTATACACAGAAGCATTGATTGGTGTAGACCTTTAGGAAATAAGCAAGTTATAACCCAGGTACATTCGTATGATATCTTTGTTATTAACACTCACCCTCAGCTTCGCCTCGGACTCGTGTAATAACAAAGATATCATACTCATCCTGGGTTATAACTACAACATACAGTTTGGGGTACAGTTTGGGGTGCTTTAGGGTAGCTTGGACAAGTGTCCTGAAGGCATCCATGATAAATTTTGCAGTGCTTTGCTCTAAAGTTACAGAGTAAGTTTTACCAGTTGTACATTACAAACAAGATGAAGTGCTTCAGTACAGCATGACATAGGAGTAGCAAAATGGAGTATAAACCAAGTAAAGTGACTCACTTGTCTTGTGGAATACTCATCAAAGGTTTTTTCTTTTTACTCTCGTGATCAGCAACAAATAATTTCTTTCCATCGTCCTCTGTTTTCTCCATGACAACCTGTAGAATACATACACACATGCATACATACATACATACACACATACATACATACATACATACATACATACATACATACATACATACATACATACATACATACATACATACATACATACATACATACATACATACATACATACATACATACATACATACATACATACATACATACATACATACATATGTACGTACGTACGTACGTACGTACATACATACATGCATGCATGCATACATGCATGCATACATACATACATACATACATACGTACATACATACATACATACATACACACATACATACATACATACATACATACATACATGCATGCATGCATACATACATACATACATACGTACATACATACATACATACACACATACATACATACATACATAGTTACATACATACATACATACACACATACATACATACATACATACACACGTACGTACACACACACACACACACACACACACACACACACACACACACACACACACACACACACATACATACATACGTACATACATACATACATACATACATGCATGCATGCATACATACACAGATAAATTATGACATCATATCTAATAGAATAGCTATTGCCTTAATAGAGGCCAATACATATAACACAGTCGGTCACAAGACACAATCTCAACATAAACACTGTGGTTCACTAGGGTTGAGCAATGGCCTAATGTATTTCAAGGACTGGACTTGTGGGCGTGGGCATTATGTGAAAATTGCATACTTGTGAAGTCTCTTACTGTCTTATGTCAGATTTACAGAGCAATAACTAATTGATACTTGCGTATTAACCATTATAGTAGCACTTAGTCAATAAAAGCGCAAAATCTTCCTCCCTCTATTAACTTCCCATAATTATATGGTATTACCCCAAGTTACAAATAAACATGTACACACGCACGCAGAAAACACAAATCAACCATATTATAATGCTGTGAATATACATGGCTTGATTTATATTTTTACCTCTGGCAGTTGGCAAAAAGAGCCGTTCTTCCCTACCAGAGGACAGAAAAACACACATACAAATCTAAACTATAGAATACAACACAATTAAATACACAAACAACAACACAACTACAGTAACTATAGACTACGTACAAGAATACAACAAAATTTGCTATAATAGAATTATTGAAAATAATACGTGCGTGAGCTCCTAAACTCGTTACAGCAGTTGTTACTAATGCAATGATGCAGCTTAAATATGTGACTTCGAACACATGTACATGCCAAAACTTCAATACAATAGAAGACCAATTACCTCGCCCAACTAGGCAACTACAAACCTAGTATGAACTTGTATGAACACTCGTACGAACATCAATACATACTATTTTCTTGACGAACACTTGACAATTTCCCCTTGTGATAAGTCAAATCCAATGCGAGGTCAAATGAAATCACCTTGAAAATCACCAATACAAATTATTATTTTTAACACGCGCTCAACAAAAATTGCCATGGTAATCTGCAGGCGCTTGAGAAATTTACTGACTACGTATATGGTCATGCTCTGCTTGTGCCTAAGATATGTCGAATGTGAGGTTGTAATATGAGTGGTTCTGTCGACTTGAAAACGAGGAACCTTAGTCTCGCTGCCTAGACCGCTTTTTTTTCTTTTGACATCAGTTGGGCTGGGAAAAAGAAAAAGCGGTCTGGAGCAGCGATTATAGTCTAGCATAGCGAGACTGCGGAACCGAGTGGAACCTCCGCCCGTGGCATCTGATAAAAGACAGCAGCTAATTTGGCATCATGCATACAGTTTCTAGTGCTTAGCTGTGACGTCAGAGTTGTTCACGTGATAAAATAGAGCCGAAATTAAAATAAAGAGGCAACTCAAGATTCTATTTCAATACAATGGTGAGTTTGTGTTGTACTATTGAAAGGCTGCTATTGATGTGTATTATTATAGTAGGTATGATATTGTACACGTGCATGTACAATCCGACCCAAGGTCTTGTTTTTGAAACATATAGAGATTATAGCTCAGTACTATCTATGGTTGACACATGCAAATACACAGCGACGAGAATGGCTCAAGGCTCTCTTCGAGAATTTGATACTGACTACTAGACAATCTATTTGCCAGAGACTCGGCTATAACGTAAGGCTGGCGATGATGTACAGCGAAATCATTGATGGTACCGTATAGCCAGAAATTTTTGATGGAAGTAATTTTCGAAAATAAATTTTCTAAATGTTTGGTTGTTTCAGTCTGAAACACTGCATGGTCGATCATTTTCAAAAATGATATATTCGAATTGTATAGGCGAAGCTGATTTTCAAAATTTTTAACCTTCGAAATTTTCCATCTATACGGTAAAATCCAATATTGCATACAGTACCACTTTGTGGCACGAAGTTGACAACCCACTTATCTTGGTTATCTCCCCAATTTGTTGTGGCCATGATCACTCAAGAAAATCACTCTTTATCTATCCCACTAGGGACCCGCTATAAGCCTGTAGACCAGGGAGTCAGAAGATTCAGAAATACTGATCAAACTTTAATGATCGGATGAAGAAAAATCCCAGACTGGTGCTATATGACAATACACTTGACTTTATATACGATCATGTGATGCGACAAATGCCAGGGTACGAAAAGTTTATAATAGCAAATATTATACTGCTGGATGATAAGTTTAATTTGATGCTTTGCAATATCGCAACTATATACGCTGTATGGTATACCAGCGGTGGAGGAACCTGAGAATGGGGGACTATTTAAATTCTCAGGACACGTTTGACTGGATGTTACATTCCATGCAGTGGAGCAAGAGCAAAAGTAGGGGTCCTTAGCTGGCCCCATAGTCAGCCATATATAGCCATCCATTTCTACCACCTATTTGGTATACATTGACTGCAAAGATTTGCCACTGGATCTTAAGGATACATTTTATATAACACTATCATTACCATGGTAAACTATAATCTAATAATACTGCTACGTATGTTGAATACCACAATTAATAGCTACAGTGGTTATAGGTTATAAATACCGTACAGCACAAATTTTGATGGGGGAAAATATTCACAAATTTTTAACCGTTCGTCAAAATTTTACCATTCAAAGTTTTCTTCCAAGAGCTGTTTGCATGTAGACTGATAAAATTTTACTCGTCAAATTTTTCCTGACTCTCAATTCGTCAAAATTTTATATATCGTCAAAATTTTGCACACAGTATAATATTATGGCAAATACAAATCGCTACTGTATTAAAGCTAGGCGAGAATAGTTAATGAACACTCTCCTAACATTCACCTACTATACTAAGTTGATATTCTGTAATCTTTGTGGAATCTACACTCCGATGAGAAGTTGTGGCACAATTATCTGCATTCCCACAATAAGAAGTCCACACTTTTGAAAGCTGTAGCACACCCACATGAGATATGTACGTTACATATTAACTGGAAGTTTGATGTGACTGAGGTATGCACATATGACAACATTACATATACGTACGTACATACATTAGTACGTTAGCTCTATGTAGACAATTAGAGGTTGTATATAACGTATATATAATACAGCTGGGTGGCAAAAGCAACTTTCCAAAAAAATGTAGGTATTAGTGCTGATACTGCATGACTATTAGGAATGTACTACTGTGCAAGTGTGCATGTGATGTGGTTACTTGTCTGACTATCAAATGTACAGCTAAACATTACACTCCAATTAGCTACAAAAGAAATTTACAAAAGGCAACTGGTTTGATATAGCTAGCTACGTATAGTGTACGTATAGCAAATCTTTTTCTACAAAATGGTCACTACAAAAATTAATTAATATGTTTATCATCTTCCAAGAATGATTCACGATCCAAAGTAACATCTTGTTGACTTTCAACCTCAACTTTATTATTTTCAAGTTGACTTCTGTAAGTTAAAGACATTAAAGTGACCATACGTATGTGGCACAAAAGTTCATACTTAATGTTACATATAACTATACACACCATCTGTTATAGCCTAATTGTGTAGCTGTAGTATACACATCATTAACTTGCAAGTAGCTAGCTACGTACTCACATGTCACATACTGTAGCATTAGTTCTCATGCTCTCATCTATTGTAATATCAAATTCTTTCATGGGCAATTCATTGTTGTCATCAGTGGTAGCAGCATCAGAGTTGTCAACTCTACAATGTGTGACAATAAGTTTTCTGATAAATTCTTTGTGTGTGATTAGTGCAACAAGAAACAAGCTCAGTGATGGCAAAATTATTAAGATAAAAGCCAATACCACAACAATGCTGGAGTTGATAGACCTGAATAGTGATAGCTGTGCAACAACCATCATCAATAACAGAATAAGTCCATCAAAAGTGTTAAGGCTTTCTTTATGGTATGGTCTAATTACGATAAGTACTAGAACCATTAATACATTGGCAATGTTGCGTAAGTATAAGGATGTGAAATAATCTGATGGATAGATAATGATCATAACAAGGACTAATCGACAAATCATATAATAAGCAGCAAACCAACGATACCGATCCTTGTAACATCCTTGAAACTGATCCAGTAATGGTTTTATTCTTGTAAAGTTCATCTTGTGGTTTAAGAAAGGTTCAAGCAGGAGTAACAATGGCAGACCAATTACAATTATTATAGTACACAACACTGTCACAATAAAGTATGCCAGGTGACGACCATGTAAATACTCAATGTCAGGTGACAAATATGTGAAAACTTTGTCAACATTGTGAAGGGACAGTGATCTGAATAATAGCAAAGAAGTGGAAGCCACAGAAGTGTATGATAGTAAAAGAAGACAACAAATCACATGGATTATTCCTCTACTGATAAATGTTGATAATCTTCTGGAGCATTTTGCCAACAAACTTATCATTATCAAAATAACACAGATGGCTGATGGATGGATGTAATGAATGAACTGAATATCTATCCCACTTAATCCCTTCACTAAACAGAATTGTCCAAGGAACTCTGGAGATATTTTAAATACACTAGATGTAATGACAACAGCAGTATTCAGACTGGAAAACGAATACAAATGTTGAACATCAATCATGCTGTAGTAATATGTGATGGCATAGAGATATCCAATAGGCACTTTGTAGTACATCATAGCGAAGATTGCTACAACTATAGTGATCCAATACAACAGTGTTAATGTTACCACTAGTACTGTCCATCCTACTGTACACTTGTCAACACTCACACAGTCAGCAGAATATGATAGAGTATAACCTTCCTCACAGTTACCACAGGCAACACCAGTCCTGTGTGATGAGCACTGGTTTTCTCTCTCTTGTGAAAGTTGATGGTAACCATTGTTAGTCTCACAACAGCTAAAATCACAATAACCAATTGGACAAATTGCTACAGTCAGCTTTTCATTCACAGTTCCAAACCAGTAACCTCTTTTGATAGTTGAAATACTTCCAGAGCAAACAACAATAGTGTTTTCATTATAACATTCACATTCCTGAGAATCATGGCTATATTGAAATCCTAGATGACATGGTGATAACTGGATGGATAAGCTTAAGGATATTGGTCTCCAGTGTGAAAGTAAAGGAGTGGATGTAAGCATGACTGAATAAGTAATTGCGGAGCTATTTGAAAAAGATTCATTCCCAGTAATGCTGATTTCATACCTTTCCACAGATCGACAAGTTAAATGAATAGTACTTAAAGCGTTTACATCATGATCTTCATAAAACATAGCACTGCTTACTTGAAAATGTGTTGTTATAGTAACAGGATTATCAAAGTAATCATATACACACCCACTAATGGTAATCACTTGACCAAGCATTACATTATTCACTTGATATGATGTGCAATTTTTATCATTATTAAATTTACTACAAAACATTTCTGGATGATGTAAGACTACTTTGTAAGGTATTGTTGCAAATTGTGTAGCAAGCCCCCTCTGTTGCAAAATACTTTTACTCGTACCAAGAAGCTGCTTGTGCAAGCTTGATTCATTAGTACTTAAAAATACAGAATTACCATATGTTCTTGCACGGTTTTTATTCAATACCAGTAATCCGACCTTATTTGTGTTAAGGATTGTTGTATTTTGAGCTGGTATTTCTGCTAAAATGGCCGCCCCAAAATTGGCAATATTGTAACTGAAGTTAACTAATGCATTGTCAAATGTTACGTTGCTCATGTCATACAGAAAAAGTGCTCCACCATATTCTGTTGCACTGTTGTTTATAAATGATGCAGTTGTATTTTCTGTAAGAGCAACATCAGTAGAAAGACAAGCACATGCGCCACCATTTAATAAAGCACGATTATTATAAAACATTACAGCAGATCTACCCCTAATAACAACAATGGATTTCTTATTCGAATATAATGCTCCGCCATTATAAGCTGTGTTGCTGTTAAATATCACTCTACTATTTTCTGTGAATGTAACATTCGTATAGCCTTCAAAGTAAATGGCTCCACCATTATAATTAGCCATGTTTTTATTAAAAGTTACTGTAGAGTTATCTTTAAATGCAACATTACAATGATCTTGCAAATATATGGCTCCTCCATTACTTCTTTTATCAAAATAATCTATCACATGTGATAAAGTAACCGCATTCCTATTGAATGTAACTCCACAGTTTCCATTAAATGAAATGTTGCAGTCATCTTGTGAATAGATGGCTCCACCATGATAAGCAGCATTATTAGCAAATGATACTTCGCAGTTATCATTAAATGAAACATTACATTGGTCTTGCAAATGGATGACTCCACCGGTGCCATAGTGATCAGCACTGTTATTAGTAAATACTACTTCACAGTTTTCATTAAATGAAATGCTACTGTGATCTTGTAAATGGATGACCCCACCGTTGCCATTCAAATTGGCTTTGTTAGAATGGAACTTTACTGTAGAATGTCCATTAAATGTACTATAACTATGATTGTGCAAACAGATAGCAGCAGCTGCAGCCCCGTCATTACAAACTGCATTGTTATCAAACAATACTTCAGAGTTCTCTTCAAATAAAATATAAGCATGACTGTGTAAATATAAAACTCCACCATCACCGTCATTAACATAATTTCTAACAAATGTTACTATAGAATTTTCTCTGAATGAAATGTTACTATTACTCTTCAAATAAATAGCTCCACCATTGTTAAAAGCAATATTACTTTCAAACGTTACTGCAGAATTTTCTCTGAATAAAACATTGCTTTGATCTTGTAGATACATACTTCCACCATCAAAGCTACCCACATTTGCAAAAAATGTAACTGTACAATTGTCTCTGAATGTAACACTGCTATGATTTAGTAAATTTATGACTCCAAATCCAACACGGTTGTACTCAAATAATACAATAGAATTTCCTTTAAATGTCACACTGCTATGGTTTAAATGAATGATAGTGGCATTATGTTCATTACCTATGAATCTCACAAAACAGTTATCTTCAAATATAATGCAACTGGATCTTTGTGAATAAATAGAGCCTCCAGTTTCATGGAAATAAGTTTCCTTCTGGCCAAATATTGCATTTGCATTTTTCTTAAAGTATACTTTACTAAAATCTAATAAGAAAACATATGGAATTTTATTGGTGGTTGCATTGTTACTGTAGGAAAAAAGTGTTGAAGAGCTACCATCAAATATAATTTCTGAATTAATGCAAATAAACATTTCCGTAAATCCTTGAAATATAATAATACCGCGCATGTGAAAAGTTACATTTGACAAGTGAAACAAAACATTTTGATTGTCAACAAATGTAGAGTTTTCCAAAAATGCGTAATGCTGATCTGTAGATGGACTAATGTATATAAGGCTACCAGCTCCTTCATTACCTTTAAAGCAACAATTGACTATTGATAACATCAGTATAATTGCAGAAACTGTATCGTTGGATGAGTGGTGTATAATTGAGCCATGACCTTCATACTCTGTGTTAAATGCAAAACTGCAATTGTTAATGTAAACATCTCCTGAAACATCTGACAGTACAAATATTTGTCCTATTGAGTGTTGGAAAGAACAGTTTAGAATTGATATTGTAGAAGAATTGGTAAATTCCAATACTGCATTTTTAGGGATTTTGTCACTTTTCCAGCCACAGTGTTGCCAAACAATCCCATTAATATTAACACTACTGCAAGAAGTAAACCGCAAGCCCCCAGAATCATTGCACTTCACAGTGGGATTGTTGTGTCCAGTTATTGTAATATTAGCAAGATCAACTAATGTAATGATGGAGAACAACATCACATCAGTTGTTATGTTAATCAGAACATTACTAGTAAGATTATTCAGTGCCTGCTCTAGTGAATAATTAGGACAGTTATCATTATCATCCATACAATGGTTTAGTGGGTCATAACCACCATCACTACCACAGGTAGAGTCGTCATCACCAATCCAGTGATCAGCTCCAATATTAAAATAGATCGTATCACACACTTCAACTGGCTGGATAAGTACTAGTATTCCAAAAAGCATAAATATTACTAAACTTCTCATAATTAACATTTACTAGCTAGCCAGTTACTTTTGGACACTAGTTAGTTAGCTATGGCTAGTATGGCCCACGGGTTACAGAAATTATGCTGCAGCTGCTGATATGACTAAGAATTGGTAAGAAAATTAACTTATATATACTTCACAATGCCGGTTACATCAAATTACGTACTGTAATAAAAGTCATAGTGGATATAATGCAGATTTAAGGTTATGTTATCTGGGGAAACTGGCTCAAGGCCTACATGTGTATCTAGCTACTTGTGATAGTTCCGTAAAGATTATAAATTGCATACCTGCATGTACGTACATGCAGTGCTCAATGCTATAACATTGGAATGTTGAATAGAAACTTTTGTCCCAACATGCAGGGTCATCTGTATACGGTTGTCTGTTAATTAACCATCTAGTTTACTGGGTACCTGGTGATCCAGTTATTCAGTTATAGCGATATACAACAAAGTGGACATGCAGTACCAGCTAATTATGTGTAGCAATAAAATTTAATGATTGCATATCATGTATTAAGGGTGGATAGTGGTCTAAGGATTCTTCATACCTATAGTACCCACACTTAGCTATGTATGTAGCTTATAGCTTTCCACCAGAGTAGCTACATCTCAGACCACACTATAATTATACAAGTTGACAGAGTATAGTTACACACCCAATATTACTGTATCTTATTGAGGGCTCAGTCCCGTGAAGCAGTCATACAGCATCAGTGCTTGCTTCCATACCTAATTTTTCATTGTAACAGACCTTTATAATACATACAGTTTAGAAGTATAGCTATATACGTAGCTAGCTACATATAATTACAATACACAATGCTGTAATGCATGTGCAATGCTGTATGCACAATGGTGTACATTATAGAATGAGTTATAAGCCATTTTCCTATGACTGCTTCATTTATAATATGTACTGAGAGTGGCTACATACATAAAAAGGACTTCACTTCTTTTGTGTAGCTACATAAAGCTGTCCTCCGCTGGTCTAGTGATTGTATTTAGCCTCAAGCTGACATTGCTTTTGTTACTAATCTAGTCTCTTTTTACATGCTTGGATACTACTATCCATTAGGGAAAGGATATTAGTATGCTGTAAATCATTACGTTATGTGTCTTATTAAGCATGTCAGACGGGAGTAAATAATAGCATTGCTTATACACAATTCATTGTATAGCAAGATCAGATTTTAGCAATTTGTTGTTTATTTGTGTATCATTAGTGCAGTAGTCATCCTGGCAAAATAATGTTAAAGGGGTGAAGCCATGATAATCATTTAGTGGTTTTGTCCAGCTAAAAATGCCAAAGGTGCATAGTAGCATTTGCAATTGCCTATGCAAGGTGAAAATGATATTTGATAAATACTGTTATTTAGCCAGCAAATTAATGAGCATGTGAGCATGTCATTCAAATCGTGTTGGCCATGTATGTAGGGTTGGTACCCAGGTCTACCTTCTTCGGTTTAGCAGTCAAGGTTAGAGTCAAGGTCACTTTGTTATAGGTTATTGGCTAGAATCGATGACCATGCTGGCCGGCTTTGCCTTGAGTTAGCTGCCAAGGCCATGGCCAATTGGGTGGGTGAGGCTTGGAATGGCTCCCATTACTAGCTACATGCTTCCTTGGCCTGTAGTGTTGTATATTTTGGTGGGTGTTCCAACTCTAAACAGTTCCTTACAAACTTTTGAGCCACCTCTCATGCCTCCCTCTCCTCCCTTCCATCCCACCCACTCGCCCCATCACTACACGTACACTAGCCTGAAATTAGTGTCCCGTACCCAAAAATTGTCTCCATAACCCTGAAATTCAGCCATCAGCCATTTATAAGGTTAGGCTACATAGCTAAATACTATATAAAAGTTAATAATTAGCTACTACATACGTATGTAAGTTTATTGCTACTAATATAAGCTGGCTTACATAAATAACTATGTATACTTTCCATGTACATGACAAGGTCACATAATAAAGGTGATGTAATAACACACTTAATGTGATGTAATAACATACTTAATATGATGTAATAACATACTTAATATGATGTAATAAAATACTTAATGTGATGTAATAACATACTTAATATGATGTAATAACATACTTAATGTGATGTAATAACATACAGGGATATAATGTTTCACACTTCAGATCAAAGCTTTCGGTCATGCTATATACCATAATCGAGGGGAAAACTGTTGTGGTTAGAATAAACATGAAAATGCACAGGTAAACTTTTGCTGTAGCAGCTCCTTTCAATAATGAGTGCCTAATCATCTAGTAAACTATTCAGTATAAAAAATTGTGCTTGCATGAGTAAAAATCGCCAAAGTTTTCCCCCTCGAGTGTTTTATCATCTACAATATCTTATGTTGCACTCGCTAGGTGTGCTACAACTTCCAAAGTGTGATACAACTTCTCGTTGAAATGCAGATAGTTTTGTTACAAATCTGACCCACAATATGAGTTGTGTTATTTAAGTAATACATACGTATACAAGTTGATGTTCTAAAAACCAGGCACTGTGTATAAGTTAAATCACTGTTGCTATTCAATGTATTGTAATAGAAATTAATGACATCACGAGTAAGTCATGTGAGCAAAGACTTATCACTTAGGGCACATAGCAACGCATACAAATTAAATTATTTTGTTTGAACTGGCTTTATACTCCAGTACTTTAATGGATAATGCTCCCTCCTAAGCCTTAGTCTAAGTCCCTCCATATCATCAACAATTAGCTATATGATTCACTCTATTAACCATATTTGGACAATCCATGATGATTGTAAGTAGTTGGAATGCCTGCAATGACAACAGATCTTGCTAGCTATATATATATATAATTAGCCTTACAACCAGACCAGTTCCAGACATCCATTGGAATCCCATCATGTATATATAGAATGGACACCCATGCAGCCTTGGTTAGTCAACTAGACTATATTACCAGTCATCCATGCAGCTATAGGGACAGTTCACTGCCCATACAAGCCTGCTAAACATCTGAGTTCAATCATCCATGACATATGCATGGCAAGCCATGGCCAGGCACATCCAATCCAAGGTTGCATATCCAACAATTAGCTACGGTAACCAGTCATTCATACCCAGAAAATATTAGCACTGAAATGAATGTACTCAAAGAGGTTGCTGTGCAATGCGGCAAACAATGTGTTGCCTCTGTTGTGAATAGTGCATAATAAATCAAACGTGCCGGTGTGATGATACATATACTCAATGAATACTGAGGTTATAATATTATATTATTATGCTCAAATTTTACTTTTGTATCTCAGCTTTGCAAAACTTATTCCTGTGTTATCACCTATGTATGTTACTGTTTTTTTATTCTATTCACAATGCAAGTGGTGCCGGACCATATATAGCTATGACCATATATAGCTAAGCTATGATCATAATTATATAGCTAAACTATGACCATATATAGCTATGACCATATACAGCTAAACTATAGAGCTGTAGCTATTGTGCTAGAGCCAAAATAGCCGTGGGTGTTGCTGATGCTACCGAATCTACCTTGCCTATATCTGTATCTTCGTTGTTAATAATTTGCACCTCTTCTTCATCACCGTTCTCATATCCATCATCATCATCATCATCATCTACTATCTTTGAAACTATTGTTTCACCTTGCGTTTCAAGTCATTTACCAGTCGGCCATTTTAGTTTCCGATTATTCTTGTTTTATTCACGTGCACAACCAGCTATTGTTCTGTAATTATTCTCACCAAAATTGTGACCTATTGTTTTCTGTGCAAGCCTAAACATGAAGTAATTACATACTAAGTATGATGTAATGACATACTCAATGTGATGTAATGACATACTCAGTGTGATGTAATTACATATTGAGGTGATGTAATGACATACATAATGTGATGTAATTACATACTTATTGTCATACGTACATACGTACATACATACATTACATACATACATACATACATACATACATACATACGTACGTACATACAAACATGCATACATGCATACATGCATACATGCATACATGCATACATGCATACATGCATACATGCATACATGCATACATGCATACATGCATACATGCATACATGCATACATGCATACATGCATACATGCATACATGCAAACATGCATACATGCATACATGCATACATGCATACATACATACATACATACATACATACATACATACATACATACATACATACATACATACATACATACATACATATACATACATACATTACATACATACATTACATGCATACATACATACATACATACATACATACATACATACATACATACATACATACATACATACATACATACATACATACATACATACACACATACATACATACATACATACATACATACATACATACATACATACATACATACATACATACATACATACATACATACATACATTACATACATACATTACATGCATACATACATACATACATACATACATACATACATACATACATACATACATACATACATACATACATACATACATACATACATACATACATACATACATACATACATACATACATACATACATACATACATACATACATACATACACACATGTAATGTTGTAGCCATGTATATATGCACTGTAATGCAAACGTAAAAAATGTGTTGTGGTGTTGACTGTACTCAAAGCCTCCCCACGCTATACCATATAATTATTGGGAAATTTTTGAGGTAAAAACAATTTAGCTTTTTTGTTGATTATCTCACAACTTTGAAAATTTAGCTATACAGCTAATAGGTGTCTGATACAATTGGGCATCCTAGAAAATTTATTCACTTAAATATGCAGCATCCTCAAAAATTTTGTACCTCAAAATTTCCCAATATACGGTTCATACATGCACATGTATAATTATGTAACACAAGCATATATATATGTGTACAAGGCAGCTGGTCGGTATGCTTAACATACAGGGGCAAGTAGGCAAGATATAGCTGTGTGGGATTATATCATATTTTGCTCTTGGTTTATAGTATTATTGTAATTGTTGATGTTCCTACATCTTCTCTGATTAGCATGCAAGAAATCATAATAATTAGTAGCTAAATAATTCATATAACACAATGTAAAAGAGAGCATTAATGAACAAAGCTATACTGATAATGATGAGAGGGGATGTGTTATTAGCTTTCCTCTGTGCAATAACCTATTGCACCAGCTCCTGAGACACAAAGAGCTTCAGTGATCGATACGTATCGATAAAGTACATTTATTACTACTGACTATACTGTGTTCACTGATATGCATTGTTGTTTGTATAAAACATCTTAAATGCCTCTTGGTTATTATACATGGTGATGTGTTACACATGCCTCTTGGTAGGGATTATGCTATTAATTGACATGAATTTAATGGTTAAGCAACCTAGAAGCAGCCACAACTGAAAATGCTGTAATGGCTTTATAAAATAATTATCATAGAAACTAGCTAAAGTTAATGTTCAGAATGTTAAGTGACAATCATTCAATTGCTTCTTCCATGTATTCTGTAGCTATTAGAGCTGTGAAACTGGCCAGCAAATCATAACCGGTTACTGAGCAAAAATTACTGCCAGTTAACTGGTTAACTGGAGAGTATGAATTTGCTGAAAAATATGCAATTATATCTTCATAATTTATGCATACAGTACATACTTATGCATATAAGTGGTTATGAACTTGCAACAACACCATGCACGTTGCTTTATCTACAGTTATATCCTGACAAGAAATAGAAGCATGTGCCGTTCATTTTTGCATGAAACTACTAAAAACCAGTTACCCAGTTATGGAAAAATAACTGGTAACTGAATTTTTAAAAACAACTGATCAGTTAACCGGTTATTGGGTTATTTTTCGCAGCTCCAGTAGCTATTATTGTATGAGCAGGAAGGTTGCTATGTAGTTATGAATTAATTCATCCTTCTGGACACAGCTGGACACAGGTGGTGAAGCCATATAATTACATGGATAGACTGAAGGTGAAAATTATTGTATAGATTTTATGAAGATTTAACCTGGAAATTTAAATTGTCTAGCAGTAACATGCATTTTCTATTGTACTTCTGCATTCATACAAGTCAAATTCAGGAAACTTGTATAGACTTTTCACTCTTAAAATTCGTAGTGTTATCATTTTAGCTAAAGTAATAAAATTAAACTCTGTTATTACATACATGCGCGCATGTGTATATGCTACACATTGTGTAATTTGAGTATATAGCTAATATTGAGAGGTATAAATAAAGTAATATTTCCCACCAACAGCTATAGTGATCGGAACATTTGGTTGAGGATCAGCTTAGCTCGTTACTCATAACCAGTACCCCTATGTAGTATAGGTGACTATGTGTACCTTAAGAAATATAGTAATTCTGATTGCTGCTATAGTTATCCAGCCTGCAGTGGTCAGAGGGAGTTACAGAGTGTTCACTGTTACACATGATCAGTATATTAATGATGATGATGATGAAGATTCCTCTGCCTATGTCAGTGGCAGTGGCTATGACCCACTAAGCTATTGTATGGATGATAATGATAACTGCTATTATCGTTCCTTAGTTCAGGCACTGGATAATCTTACTAGTAATGTTCTGATTAATATAACAACTGATGTGGTGTTGTCCTCCATCATTCCATTAGTTGATCTTGCTAATATTACAATAGCTGGACACAACAATCCCACTGTGAAGTGCAACGAATATGGGGGATTACGGTTTATCTCTTGCAACAACATTAATATTGATGGGATTATTTGGAAACACTGTGGCTATGAAAGTGACGACAACATTGTTAATAATGCAGCATTAGAGTTCACCAACTCTTCTACAATATCAATTGAGAACTGTTCTTTCCAACACTCAATAGGACAAACATTGGTACTGTCAGATGTTTCAGGAGATTGCCACATCAACAATTCTAGATTTGCATATAACACAAAGTACAAAGGTCATGGATCCCTTATACACCACTTATCCACAAATACATCTACATTAATAATACTTAATTGTCACTTTGAAGGTAATAAAAAAGCTGATAGCCTTGTTTACATCAGTTCATCTACAGATAATCATCATTACTTGTGTGTGGAAAATTCTACTTTTACTAACAACAAAAAAGTTGTATTTTATATATCAAATGTAACCTCCTATTTACATGGCTATCTCATATTCAAAAGAAATGCTAAAATTTTCACTTGTACTAGCTCAGATATCATATTTGATGACAACTCTGTAATACATTATGACAGTATGGTGAAATCAACTATTTTGTTTCTAGAATTCAGTCGTCTTATATTTACAAGAAACTCCGTAGTATCATTTAAGAAGAGTGGTGACTATAGCAACAGTGTAGCGGCTATCCATTTAGAAAGTCATAGCAGTGCGATATTCAAGGAAAACAGTTCAGTAACATTCAGCGCCATTAACGATAGAGCTGCATATCTAAAAGGTTATTGTAATGTAACATTTGAGGATAACTGTAATGTAACTTTCAACAACAATATATGCAATGATAATAATGGTGGAGCAATGTATTTACTAGATAACAGCAATGTGATATTTAAGGGAAATTCCACAGTAACATTTGCTAACAATTCTTGTATTAATGGTGGAGCAATGTATTTACTAGATAACAGCAATGTGATATTTAAGGGAAATTCCACAGTAACATTTGCTAACAATTCTTGTATTGACGGTGGAGCAATGTATTTACAAGGCTGCAGCAAAGTGATATTTACAGAAAATTGCAGAGTAGCATTTAAAAACAATGTAGCTTCATGTGGTGGAGCAATCCTTGTAAAATATCAAAGTGAAGTGATATTTGAAGAAAATTCGGAAGTAACATTTGATAGCAATTTGGCTCAACGGTTGGATGGTGGAGCAATACATTTAGATAATTGTATTGTGACATTTAAAGGATCTTGTACAACAATATTTGACAGCAATAAAGCTCCCAAGGGCGGAGCAATACTTTCTACTTCACGCTCCACTATATTATTTAGTGGATACTCCACAGTGATATTCACCAATAATGAAGCCTTTACAAGTGCTGGAGCAATATATGGTGACACTGACAATAACATAGTACTTGAAAATAATACAAAAGTATATTTTACAAACAGCAGAGCTATTCATGATGGTGGAGCTGTGTTTATTTCTGATTCTAGTATTAGTTTTAAAGAAGACTCCATTGTAACATTTCACAACAATACTGTTAATAAAAAGAAAAGCGGAGGTGGAGCTCTTTGCCTTACTGGAAAATTTAATGTAACATTAAATGGCGCACAAGTGAATTTCACTGATAATACTGCAGATATCGGTGGAGCAATTTTGGGAAAAGTTCTACTTAAAGTTTTATGGGAGCTGAGTTTTCCTCCAATAATAACATTCGTACCTGAAGATGCATATTTTAGTATTGTTAATTCAGGATCAATTTATTTCTATAACAACAGTGCAAAAACATATGGTGATTCTGTACTCTTTATTACAAGTGAATCAAGTTTACAGAAACATCTGCTGGGTATCAGTAAAACTGATACACAACAGAAAGGGCTTGCTGAACACTTCACTACTCTACCCTATAAACTAGTACTATATCATCCAGCAATAATCTGTAATGAATTTAATAATGATACAAATTGCACATCATATCAAGTGAATAATGTAATGCTTGGTCAAGTGGTTACCATTGGTGGGTGTGTATATGATTACTTTGATAATCCGATTACTGTAGCAACAAAATTTAATGTTGACCGTACTGTGTTCTATGAAAACTATAATGCTATTACTTCTATAGATTTTACTATAGATTTTACTTGTCCAGGAATTCAAATAAATACTTACATCATTGGAAATGAAATAAATTCAAATATTAATTCATCATTTACTTATTCAGTCATGCTTACATCAATTACTTTAATATCACACTGGAGACCAATATCCTTAAACTTATCCATCCAGTTATCACCATGTCATCTAGGATTTCAATATAGCCGTGATTCTCAGGAATGTGAATGCTATAATGAAAAAAATATTGTTGTTTGCTCTGGAAGTATTTCAACTATCAAAAGAGGTTACTGGCTTGGAACTGTGAATGAAAAGCTGACTGTAGCAATTTGTCCAATCGATTATTGTGATTTTAGCTGTTGCGAGACTAACAATGGTTACCATCAACTTTCACCAGAAAGAGAAAACCAATGCTCATCACACAGGACTGGTATTGCCTGTGGTAACTGTGAGGAAGGTTATACTCTATCATATTCTGCTGATTGTGTGAGTGTTGACAAGTGTACAGTAGGATGGACAGTACTAGTGGTAACATTAACACTGTTGTATTGGATCACTATAGTTGTAGCAGTCTTTGCTATGATGTACTACAAAGTACCTATTGGATATCTCTATGCCATCACATATTACTACAGCATGATTGATGTTTTATTAAGTCAACATTTGTATTTGTTTTCCAGTCTGAAAACTGCTGTTGTCATTACATCTAGTGTATTTAAAATATCTCCAGAGTTCCTTGGACAATTCTGTTTAGTGAAGGGATTAAGTGGGATAGATATTCAGTTCATTCATTACATTCATCCATCAGCCATCTGTGTTATTTTGATAATGATAAGTGTATTGGCAAAATGCTCCAGAAGATTATCAGCATTTATCAGTAGAGGAATAATCCATGTGATTTGTTGTCTTCTTTTACTATCATACACTTCTGTGGCTTCCACTTCTTTGCTGTTATTCAGATCACTGTCCCTTCATAATGTTGACAAAGTTTTCACATATTTGTCACCTGACATTGAGTATTTACATGGTCGTCACCTGGCATACTTTATTGTAGCAGTGTTGTATACTATAATAATTGTAATTGGTCTGCCATTGTTACTCCTGCTTGAACCTTTCTTAAACCACAAGGTGAACTTTACAAGAATAAAACCATTACTGGATCAGTTTCAAGGATGTTACAAGGATCGGTATCGTTGGTTTGCTGCTTATTATATGATTTGTCGATTAGTCCTTGTTACGATCAGTGTTTATTCATTAAACTTATTAACCACCCAATATTTATTTATAATTATCAATATAATAACAATTTTTGTTCATATCACAACAAGGTCGTACAATAGAGAAATTCTTAATAAATTTGACTCATTTGTTCTAGTATTGATGGTTTTTATCGCACAACTACCAGTTTTTGAGCTCTTTAGTTCAATTACAATTGTTACAATGGCTTTAACTGCTATGGTTCTACCACTGATAACTATCATCGTAATGGGTCTCATCATAAACAGAGAGACTATAATAACAAAACTGCTGATCACATGTATCAATGTTAATAATGCTAATGTGAACAGTGAGTCACCAATGAACAAGTCTGATGTGATAAATAACAATATGATTCATGACACGTAAGTGCACTAACTTACTAGCTATGTAGTTACCTGTTTAATAAGAACATTACTACATTCCTGCAATTGATTTTATATGATTATGTGACCGAATTTCAGAAAACAGTTCCAAATCACACATTTTAGTTATATTTATCACTGCCACATGAACAGTATTACATAGTTATTCCATGGAATTCAATGCTCAAATTACTAAAATTGTTAAGAAATATTCTGGAAATACAAATGCATGAAAAGAAATATCATTAAATACATGCAGAAATACACTCGGTCTGGATTTCGTGAGTGATTTGGAACCGTTTTCCAAAATCTGGTCACATATAGCTATACACATTTAGCTAGCTATATAGCTATTAGAGATGCAACAATATATCGATATATCGCCATATCGTGATACATTAGGCAGTGATACCATATTGATACACATTTAGGTCATATCGATCTATCGAATATCGTGATATATCGGTGTATCGCCATCAAAATGTATACTTATACATACAACTGATGCTGTAGTTGTGCATTATGGTTGTGAATTTTACAGCTTTGCAACTTATAATTTCAGAAAAAAGTTCTAATTCACACTTGATTGTGTCGTACAATATATCACTGTATCGTGATACACAAGTGGCAATATATCGATACGTCCAAATTGTGTATCGTTGCATCTCTAATAGCTATATATACATTCAGCTAGCTATATAGCTATAATTATATACATTTAGCTAGCTAGCTATATTTACATAATTTGTATATTTACAGAAGCCGTCAAAGATGTAAGGATGAGCAAGAGTTCACTCAATATCGTGAGCCACTGTTTGAAGTAATGAATAACCTTAAAGATTAAATTACTCACTTGTATAACTGAAGCTATTAACTACACTATATTTTACAGCTAGTGTTAGCTAATATAATTATATGCCTGTAGTTATACCACTGTTACCCTCCATTACCTGAAGTTACCCCTGTTACCCTCCATTACCTTCAGTTACTCACTGTTACCTACAACATAGTTGCTATGTATGTATGTATGTATGTATGTATGTATGTATGTATGTATGTATGTATTACATCACATTATGTATGTCATTACATCATACCCATTATGTAATTTTTTCACATTGAGTATGTCATTGTATATGTCATTACATCACACCCACTATATAATTACTTCCCATATTGTGTATGTCATTACATCACCTCAATACGTATGTAATTACATCACATTGAATAGCCATGTCATTACATCATACCCACAGTATATGTAATTACTTCCCATTGTGTGTATCATTACATCACCTCAGTAGCTATGCATTAAGTAGCTACATATATCATTACATCACCTCAGTAGCTATGCATTAAGTAGCTACATATATCATTACATCACCTCAGTAGCTATGCATTAAGTAGCTACATATATCATTACATCACCTCAGTGGCTATGCATTAAGTAGCTACATATATCATTACATCACCTCAGTAGCTATGCATTAAGTAGCTACATATATCATTACATCACCTCAGTAGCTATGCATTAAGTAGCTACATATATCATTACATCACACCAGCACTTCTGCAATTTTCACAATCATAAACATAAACAAAGGCAAAATATTCTTTGCTACATTGCATACTTACCTCTTTTAGTGCTAATAATCATATATAATATATACTTGGCTATGGATGACTGGTAATCGTTGGATGTGTAACCTTGGATGCCTGGCCATGGCTTGCCATGTCTGTATATGGTTGAATGATCAACCTTGCAATTGGCTGGTAGACTGGGTGGCTGTATTATATACTGGATGAGTTTCCAATGGATATTTGAGTGGGCCAAGCTATAAGGTTAATCATATATAGCAGGGTCTGTGGCCAAGGCTGAGTGGTTGTCAGTTTTGACTGGCCTTGAGCTTGCCACTGCTGAATGGCTAGCTAGATGGTTGAATGGCCGGCCATGATTATGACAGCTGGTTATGGCTAAAAACAATTTTGTAATTCATAAAAATAGCTTGTAATACGTATTTTAGCAATAATACAGTCACTGTAGCTATGCTATATAGAGAATGTTTAAAAACTCAGAATTTTTGAGCTTCACCTGGCATGATGACCTGCAAGAAGAATATCGTATAGCGCAATTTTTGACAAGGGAAACATTGACGGATTTGATGCTAAACTAGAAAAAATTTCTCTTTCAATAATCTTCAGTAGCTATAGCTAATACAGGTGGCCTAGGATGCTGTACGTCAATAGTCTCCCCATCAAACAATTGCACTATATGGGTACTAACCATCTGACCCTGATATATGGATCTGACACAGTAATATGACAGTATGTGCGATGTTTTGATACAATTAACAGATGCAGCACGTGTGTGTGTGTGTACACAGCGGTGCAGCTACGTACATACATATGTTGTAAGGTGTGTGAATAGATATTAAGACTTATGATTGAATTAACTCGAGGTTTCACTATAGCAGTGTGAATAAATTGAGGAACAAAGCAAGAGTCGATAGCTGTTCAATAGATTTCTTTTTAAAAGTTGTATCAAAGTAAACAGTATAGATTCTTGGTTGCAGAGACCCGACAGGTGTTTCAGGTTACCTGTCACACTTGACACAGGTAATAACATTTACAGGTACCCACGCCTGTTTGTTGTGAATTCTGCGGGTCACTCGCAATTTTCCAACTGGTAACCATGCGGGTGTCAAGTTGCATTTTAGCTGTACCGTAGAAGAGAAAGGAGAGTAATGAAGGATAAAAGAAACATCATGGTGCAGCCAATAAACCTTCATTTATTTGAATAACAGTTTTGGAAATTTGACACAATCACTTTGGTATGTGAAAAGTCTGGAGCCTCACTCCTAGTGCTAGTAGGTCAACAAGCAAACAAACAAAATTCTTGAAGTTTTTTAGATTGCATCATTAGGGGTTTAAGTAGGAAGATGAAGTTGTAAAAATGCATACCAAGGCTCCAGTAAATAGTCAGGGGCGGATCCAGGATTTTCTGAGAGGGAGGTCTGAACACAGAGGTGTATCTCTGAAGCAGGGGATCTGGGGAAGCTATAGAGTTTATTATTATTACAACACCAAAATCATGCTTATTGTAAGATATAGAGCATATTTAAGTAAATACAAGGAAGTATTTAACCAAATATGGAGTAGGGGGTGTGGTGGGTGCAACCCCTTGGAAGATATAGGTTGTTTTATTATATAAAGTGCTGAAATGACACTTATTTCAAGAAATAATGCATTTTAGTGTGTTTTTATACCAATACATCAAAGACCCCCCTGGATCCGCCCCTGATAGTAATAATTGTACATGGCCATAGGAAGCGGGTAGGCCAGGGCCTACCCAGCTTTTAGTTCAGTCACTGATGAAAATTTTATTTATGAATGCTCAGGCTGTTAACTAAACTACTTAGCTATGCACCCATCACTCACCTTGAAAATAGTATAAAATCATATACGTAGCTATACAAAAATATGACTATGGATGCTGCTAGAAAGTTGCTAAGAAATATAGTTTAAGCGCTAATTCTAAATAATGTGCACTACACATTTTTATGATGAGTTTATATGCTGTATTGTCAAATCAGCCAAGGGGTTTAAACTATCCATTTAGAGAGTTTGGTAAAGCCAAGATTGTTAGAAGATGCTTCCAGAACCTATGGTAGCTAGCTAGCTAGCTATATGATAATATTATGTTTAGTTGGCTTTAGTTTTTCCAGTGCCATATTTGTCGCATGGCTGATAGAAATCAACAGTTGAATGTCCCATTCAAGGAGCCCACTTTTATAAATAGTGGTTTTTCAAATTGGAAAAATGCTTTAACCAAGTTTAGAACTCGTGAAAGAAGCACTTATCATGTTGCTACTGAGAAAGTGTCATCATGTTGTACAGAGCACAGATTTTCAATCCTTGGACGTTCATAGCACAATACTGAGCTAATTAACATTGTAAATTTTACGCATATATCTATGTAGTAATACATATAGTTGTTTACTAGTAGCTAAAACATTCCGTGTTAATTATTCCTGGCAAAGCCAACATCTCCGGTAAAAAGTTTCTTCCTACGGCCAATGTTGTACTCAACCCTGCTGTAAACTAGGGGGGCCCTGGCCCTTATCAGGTCCCCCTATTCCTACATCCCTGTACATGTAGTATATACTTAATATACTCATGTACGCATACTAACTTGTAATGCAATCAACATGACAATTATATACAAATGTATATACACACAATTGACTGTTGCAATGTTAAACAAGACACTAGCTACGTAGATGTATGTATGCATAACTTGTCTGTTAGCTAAATCTGAAGGTCAACTTTCCTTTGCCCATATTCATGCACATCATGACATCTAACTCACAAAATTAAAACTCATCATCGCTGTCAGTATACTTGTTGTCCTAATTCATAAAAATTAATAGAACTGTAATACATAGTTCATAACAAAGCTACCAAGAAAATTTAGTGTGGAAAACATATCAACTATTATTAGTTGTCATACTTAGGACATAGCATTTAATCTTATGTTGCACGGACCCAGAAATTTTTAAAGTTATAGCTATAGCTAGCTAGCTACATAAACCGAGAATCACGTATACATAGATCACATGCACAACGAGAAAATAAAATACCACTGTAAAGGAAAATGACCAACCACTGGATCCTAAAAACTTGTGGCTAGATACAGTGTCAGCAGAAAGGGGCGGGGCTATAGGTCGCTAGCAGGGGCAGAGCCCATATGCTTAAGTTACTCTACTATAACAGTCACTACCCTAATAGGGAAATCAGTAGTACAACTTTTAAAATTTTAATAGCCAAGCAACCCCCCAACTTTTATTTGCTTCCGCTCTGCCTTCGTTACTAAAAGCATGCATATGGTAAGCTCATGACTACCTTAGTAACTTGTTTAAAATCTAACTAGCTATCTTATTTTTCAAAATGACCTACCTAACTACCTAAATTTAAATTTATTACCCCCGCATAAAACTTAATAGGTATGGCCATACTCCCTATGTTGAGTGCATTATACCAGCTAGCTTGCATTTGATAATCGCACATGTACATACATTGCATTAAATCAGTACCACAATTCTTCTTATAAGTGGCCTATGTGTAATGACAGCTAAATCACTGTAGTGCTAAGCATGAATTTATACGTACATACGTATAAATTCATGCTTAGCAACCTATACCTTAGCAATCTATACCTTATGTACATAAAAATTTCAATGGTAAATTTTCCCAGGCATAGCTATACTGGTAGCTATAGAAACCATGGAATGTGCAATCTAAAAGTATAGTCACTTAGCGAGCACTAACATTTTGAATTTGTTCTTAAGGTTACGGGTTATGCGCTTAATATTCAATATTATTTTTGGTGGCGTGATTATTGTTTTGGCTTAATACCGTATAGTGGGTTATTTTCGAGGGGGAAATATTTCACGAATGCCCAGTGGTGCCATTATTCATGAGGAAAATTTTCACGAATGCATGGCTGTTACTAACACTGCTACACTTACTTCAGCAATTTCACAGGGAAAATTTTCACGAATTAAGCTCAATTCGTTAAATTCGTGAAATTTTTCCCCCTCGAAAATAACCCGCTATACGGTAATCCATCACAATGCTTCGTTTTACTTCATGGTCAGTATCAGTGATGAATATAAGTATAAGCGATTATTGAAAACCACTTTTAAATCGTGTGGGAAGTCTTCCTTCCTCGAAAGTTACTACACGCGCAATTGAAAATAGCTGAAATTAATGCACAAATTGACTATTCATCAATAATGTCAATTTTCAGCCGAGTTCAGCCAATTCTAGCTACTACTATCGATATAAAGAAATATTATCTATGTCCTGTCGTGAAGATTTTGTGAAACAAATGCTGTACGGATTGACCGTAAAGCTTAAAAGCCTTGTCGACAGCCATCTTTTAGTGGCTCTTACAGCCGGTGGAATGAAACAAGTTTAGTCCTGAATTCACAAAGAATTTATTTCACAAAATCTCCACGACAGGACCTAGATAATGTTTCTTTATATCGATACTTAGCTAGTAGCTAGAATTGGCTAGACTCGGCTGAAAATTGGCATTTTTGATGAATAGTGAAGCCGTGCATTTCAATTGCGCATGTGGTAAATTTCGAGGAAGAAAGGCTTCCCACACGATTTAAAAGTGGTTTTCAATAATCGCTTATACTTATATTCATCACTGATACTGACCATGAGGTAAAACAAAGCATTGTGATGGATTATTAAGCCAAACCAATAATTATGCCACCAAAAATAATATTGAATATTAAGAGCATAACCCATAACCTTAAGCTGACTCTTAGGTTCACTTTATGTTCTATTGGAAACAGTACATTGCATAAGTAGCTATCTACGTATATAGCACAGTCATATGTATAGGCTCCAGTCTATACACTTGTGTCATTACCAACTGCAAGTGTATAGCTGTGTAGCTGTGTGCAACAAAAGCATTGATCTTATCTACACAAACTACACCTATTCATATTATTATGATATCTATCTCTTTTTCTGTGTGTGCTATTCAAAGTCTGTAAGTTTTATTGAATTCCTTAGGAATTTATACATATTATGATAAAATTTAAGAAAAGAGTTATTACATTTGAGAATCAGGTCAAATTTTACGTCTAGATAAGACCGGTTTTCTCAGGTCCGGTCACATATAGTGACTTAGTTATGAGTATAGCTAAACATTCCTACTGTTTTATTGTAGCACATAATCACTTATACACTTTCTTATTGCATTGTGTTACTTTCTCTCTCTTATCAGAATGATCGACTAAATCTTCATGATCTTCACTATCTTCATCATAATCATCACTATCAGATACACGCGTTATGTTCCTATAGATGGGAATGACAGTTGCTGTATCTCAGTGGCGTAGCTAGGCTTGTTCTATTGGGTGGGCACACTCCACTATTTGACTGTTCTATTAGAGTAACACGAGCAAAATCTGATGTTTTAATAACTGTTCTATTAGAATATATCAATCGATTTCTGTGGACACAACCTATTCCACTTGGAGTTATGGGCACATGCCCACCCAGACCCACCCTTGGCTACACCACTGTTCTAACTATACTATACTAAGCAGTATCAGTCATGCAACTCCTTAACAGCTTTCTATACATTTTATGTCAAATAACGTGACCGGCCCGGTATGAGAAAGCCGGGCTAATGTACATACATGAAATACACCTATTCATATTACAGTACACGTGTACACATATCTTGCTTTTGGAAGATTCTGCCTATTGAATGTTTCATAAGTGGTTAAATTGTGTTGGAATCCTATGTGGCATATATATGCATAATAATTCTGAAATCAAATAATGTACATACATACATAGCTAGCTACGTTGGTACGTAAGACCTGTTTTCTCTCTCATATGCTGGGTCACCAGTCATCTTACCAACAACATACATTTATTATATGCACACTGTACACTAGTATAGAGATGCGTACATTTTTGATGAAGATGGCTTCTTATTAAATCGCCTTAGATATGCCCGCCTATTTATCAAACAGCGACTGAGAAAATTGCGAAGTTTACCTGGATTATGTCTTAACGTTGGACATAATTGAAATGCCTATAATATGAACAATGAACATTGAATCACTGAATCAGCCTGTACCCATAGCTAGCTAGCTAAGCTACATAGCTACTTACAGTATCCTGAAACACCATCATAGTGTTGGGTGTGATTTCTCCTAATGTTGGCGCCGTATCCCAAATTCCTGCTGCCTTTGCAGCTTCACGGACAATAGTCTACATATTCCATACAACAGCAATAACATGCAGTGATACATATGTAGGTAGAGTAGCTGCACAGTAGCTATATCATGCAAAAATGAGTCCAATTTTGCCGAAGTGACCATTAGCTAAATAGACATCATTTGTCTTTAGGAAGACGTACTTCCGGATACAGGCTGTTTGTAAAGCAATGGAAGTACAAACTCTTTGCTAGCTTGGTGAAATGGGTTGGAAAATCAGCTGCCTGTGACATATCATGAAAGCTGCATACATGTACATACACAGCACTATAGTACTGATTGTATTTTGCGTGGGCAGGTCAAAGGGTTCAACAGTGCTATATGTGCCATCTTGAAGCACTGCTGCCAGTTTGTATGAAATATACAACTTGAGGTGAGAGTCGAGTGGTGAATATAGCACGAAGCAAAGCCAAGTGCCATATTTCTCATGAGACCTATATTTGCTACTTGACTCTAACCTCAAGCTGTATAATTATTTCATACAAACTGGCAGCAGTGCTTTAAGTATTACATATGTGCATACACAGCAATGGCACAAAATCACATGCATACGTACATGACAACAGATCTGTACCTCTGAAGACTTAGCATTTTTCTTCTTTACTGCGTAGAGCTGTTGTGCTGAATACTTGGACACCTAGAGTGATAAGTATACTGTATGAAGGCTCTGGCATATATAAACCATACAAACTTAATATTACTGTTACCAAGAGTTAATAATATATATATATAGAGGAGAGTATCCTACTCCCATATACCCCTGTAGAAATGCGTAGCGTAAAGTTATGACATAACATTTCTGAATTTCTTTCTGTATAACGAGTGACGTCAACAACTGAACATGGTATCGTTAAAATCGATTATGCTCAATGGTTTAGCACACAGCTTAAGTTCAAACTATCACGCAAATTATTTATATGGTTTGCACCACGAAACTAACCCAGTATTTACTTGAAAGAGAAACGCTGTAAGTC
The DNA here is from genome assembly GCA_963930835.1 of Spongia lamella. NCBI lineage: Eukaryota > Metazoa > Porifera > Demospongiae > Dictyoceratida > Spongiidae > Spongia > Spongia lamella. The sequence continues at coordinate 267,237 of OZ005747.1, read as the reverse complement.
TTCGCGTAGTAGGAGTTTTTGCATTGTTACTATGGTGTCGCGTGGGCTAGCTCATTGTTGCTACAGACATTTTTGGGACTTCATTAACGTCATAACACAACAACCAGTGTCATTACATCATAACTTCACACTACGTGTTTCTACAGGGGTATATGGGAGTAGGATACTCTCCTCTATATACGTATATATTATTAACTCTTGCTGTTACTTTGTAGTCGAGCAACTAGTAAAACACCTTTTACTGTGAAATGGACAGCTAATAGAGCGTTATGCTCACAGTGTACACTAAGGCTATGCTCCTCAATAACATTGTAGTTAATTTAAAGATGCAGTACAACTTGCTTAACTAGTTATTAAGGCCTCATTTCATGCAAAATTTTTAGTGACCTCATGCAGAGCACACACACACACACACACACACACACACACACACATAAAGTAACTTCCCAAGCAATTTCAGAAAACAGGTGCATGTGTGTCTGGTTAGTAACCCAGGAGTATTATACAGTACCATAATATGTGTAGTGCTCCATGGGATGAAAAACCCACGAAAATAGGATTTCCACATTTTATTCACGGTAGGTTTTGTACTGGAGTACGCACGAAGGTACGTAATATCACTTGCAAAATTCACGAAAATTTCATCCCACAAAATTTCACGCTACACGGTACTTATCCCAGATATTGTACTCATATGCATTTCAAATATTTAGTAAGTTCTGGGTGGCTAAATCATTGGAAATATAGGAATGCTTTCTATGATGGTGCAAAATATATACAAGGGCTGGGATGAATATCAAATTTTGGTGACAGGGTTACTGCTACATATGTTTAAACCAGACACGCACCTGTTTCCTTAAGATTGCTCAGTTGTCTGGGAATTTACAATACGTACGTACGTATGTATGTGTTAGCCCTCCTACATGAGGTCATTATTTGACGCTTTAACATTATTTTGCAGACATCACATGATGCAGTAGCTAGTACATTACGTAGTTATTGTAGCTGCTGTATACAGCCACATAATTATATACCCTCCTGACTGCAGGTTGTTTCAATACTGACTGCTTTGCTATTGTGGCTTGTTGATCACCTTGTAATTTATCAATTTCCCTCTTCTGTTGATCAATTTCACTCTTCTGTTGATCAATTACTCTCCTCTGTTGATCAATTTCTCTCCTCTGTTCATCAATTTCTCTTCTCTGTTGATCAATTTCTCTCCTCTGTTCATCAATTTCTCTCCTCTGTTCATCAATTTCATCAATTTCACTCCTCTGTTGATCAATTTCTCTCCTCTGTTCATCAATTTCATCAATTTCACTCCTCTGTTGATCAATTTCTCTCTTCTGTTCATCAATTTCATCAGTTTCACTCCTCTGTTCATCAATTTCATCAATTTCACTCCTCTGTTGATCAATTTCTCTCCTCTGTTCATCAATTTCATCAATTTCACTCCTCTGTTCATCAATTTCTCTCTTCTGTTTATCAGTTTCTCTCTTCTGTTGATCAATTTCATTCTTATGCTGATCAATTTCCTTCTTCTGTTGATCATTAACTCTCTTTTGTTGATCAATCTCAAACTCCAGTTGATGCTTCTACACACATACATACATACAGTCACATGTTGATCCTTACAGTTTATACCGTAGGGCGACTTATTTTTGAGGATAAAAATTTTCGAGAGATTTACAGAACCTCGAAAATATCTATCTTCAAAAATGTTTGCTCCAACTATTACTTAGCTAGCTACCAATTGCATCTTCGAAAATTTATCCACAAAATTTTTTGTTTAAAGCAGATTTTGACCATCTGTGAAATTTTATATCCTTGAAAGTAAGTTGCCCTACGGTAGTCTACATGAGCTGCTATGTGCTGATTAGTTACTAGGTATTTTGATGGTGTACAAAGCTATAAAATTTAAGGATATAAAATCTTGAGGGATTCTGTTTGAGGGAATAGGGATCAAAACAAAAGTATGGAACTACTGTTGATCCACCCACCCACCCACAAAATCAATGGCAAATTCTGTGGCCCAACAGAAGCATATAGCAATGAACTGGATGACTAGATTAGCCATGCTACTACAACTAGGCCTGAAGCAATTATACTTAAAATTTTGTCCGAATTGCTCTCAGGAATTTCTTTAAAATTTTACCTATTCACCTCCCCTCATTATGCTCCAATTTGCACATTGGAGACAACTAAAGGTTTTTAGGTTATGAATGCTCTATTAGAGTTTTCAATAAACTTTCAGTGCTTCATTAGAGGATTTCAAATATACCTGAATGTACTATTAGAGTATTTCAATATACCCTGACTGTACTATTAGAGAGTATTTACCTATGAAGATTCATATTTCAATAAGCTACATTATATTACTAGCATAATATGGCAGCCTATTGTTATGCCAGCATATTTGATGCAGGCGTACTAGTAACACATAATAATTATTATAAAGGAGGAATTTAAATGAAAAAATTTGATGAATGCTGTAAAATTTGAATTCCCCAATGCTTTCCTTCCCTTGTGTAAAATGCAGCGCATAGCTAAGCTAAACTATGTACTAGAATTTTTAAAAAAAACTGAATTTAAAAAGGGGAGTAGGGACCGTAATAAATAATAAAAAGTAAGGAAACAAGTTGTTGATCACTCACCACCCAGCATATTGCATGTGTTTACTCAAGTATACAATTGCAGCTGGGTAAGCGTTCATACATGCACAAATGAAACACATTCTCTAGCACTCCTACAAGATTTAATCCCTACTTTGGCTGCATGATGTTTTACTTTGAATGCTGGCTGCCAAAGTAGGGATTAAATCTTGTAGAAGTGCTAGAGAATGTGTTTCATTTGTGCATGTATGAACGCCTACCCAGCTGCAATTGTATACTTGAGTAAACACATTCAATATGCTGGGTGGTGAGTGATTAACTACTTGTTTCCTTACTTTTTATCATTTATTACGATCCCTACTCCCCTTTTCAAATTCATTTTTTTTAAATCTAGTTTGTTTACTTTTATAGCTAGCTGTTACAGGCACTCAAGACTGGAATTATTTCTTAGCAATTGATATCTACATAGTTTACAATGGCTCGCTAAGTATGTGCCACGCCCACCTTTACAACATACTTGTTTCATCAATCTATATGGTAAAACGACTTGTACTGTGAAGGAAGGACTATATTCTACTCGTAGCCAGACCATTTTAAATTTAATACACAGCTACTAGGTCGTTAATGGTGTCCGATTATAAGCGCTTAATGTTATAATTAACATCCGGCGCTTACAATCAGAAGATCGATAAGCAGGCGGGGTAAGCAGCTGCGTGTAAACAAATTGGTCTGGCTATAGAAGACGAAATAGAAGGCTATAGGGAAAGACTGAATTCTTCTTCCATTACGCATTACGGATTGTATCAGTAAGCATGCGCCTATCCAAGGTGTTTATTGTTACATTTTAACACCTTGCGTGGAATGTTGACACCTTCGTAAAATTTTGTCATCCTTCGGTTGAGGAAGATCAATCAATGAAGAAGATAGAACAAAGGACAAGCTATGGCGCAATGGACAAACCTTAATCGGAACAACATTTTTGTAAATCCGGCGTGATTACCTTTGTTGTGTGAAAAATCTGGAGCCATACACCTAGCAGAACCAGGGCTTACGGCAGGCTGGCAGGCAGGCAGGCAGGCAGGCTGGCTGGCAGACGAAATACAGGTAAATTTCACATTTTTTAAAATTCGCTGTGGATCGAAATATTAGACTTTTCACTGCGTTTAACAAAGATACAGCCTAATTACAGCAGTACTAATGCATCCAGGTAGGTTTTTCGGCTAAAGCCTGTTGTAAGGTTGTTTTAAAAGTGCGAAAATCCCGGAAGCCATAGTTTTTCATAGCGATCCCTACTATTAAAATAATATATACTACCGTACTTAATGATACTACCGTACTTAATAAGTACTACCGTATTTAATGATAAGTAAATTAGTTGGTTACCTGCTGTAGTAATGACATTGGATTCATGTCCACAACTGGTGATCTATCCTTTAACTTCTTCATTCTTTCAGACACATCAGTCATGGTAGGACGAACTTCTGGATCATCATCTAAACACTCCACGGCTAGTGGCACCAGCTCCTTTGCATTTCCTGTCATTTGATCAATGTATGATTGACGTCGCTCAACTTCAGTAAAGCCTCTGACTTTCCTGGTCTTTGGATCATACTGCTTCACTGCCGAGGGTGTCGGCCGTAACTGGGTAGCTGTATGAAGCATTACTCCACCATAGGAGAATACATCAAGAGATGTGTCGTAAATGGACATATCCAACTGAGCTTCCGGTGGCATGAAATCAGCAGTGCCAGGGATTTTAGTGAGAGATTTTTTACTGTCATTCCTCAGCACCTTGGCTACTCCTAAATCACTGATTTTAGCTCTTAGTTGGGTAGTCAGTAAAATGTTGTTTGATGACAAATCTCGATGAACAATTTTGTTACTGTGTAAACACCTCAAGCCCAAAGAGATGTCAAACAATATGGACAGCTTAATTGTCATTGGTATGTTTAAGCAATTCTCTAGCAATAATCGTAAACTCTCGTCCATCCTCTCCATTACTAATATCGGTATGGTTGACCCAGGTTTGCAGTAGACGCCTAGGAACTGAACGATATTTGGATGACGTAATTTTGCGCATTGCTGACATTCCATCAGAAAGTTGTCCCTTGTTCGTCGAAATTCTTCCACTCCAACGCCTGATATCAGAATAGAATGGACTTCTTTTGCCGCGCATACCGTACCGTAGTATTCGACTGCAAAAACTCTACCATAAGCACCCACTCCAAATTCCTCACCAGTTTCCTTCACTCCTTTAAGAACCAAACCATCAAACATTTCTATGATTTCACTATCAGCTGTTTTGCCGCGCACTTTACTGCGCGCCATTTTCCTTAGTTTTGGCACGTGGGGAAAAGGTAGTCTCGCGTGGCCAGATCGCTTTTTTTTTCTTTTTTATGGGAGAGGGAAAAAGGGTCTGGTCCATCGAACAGTAAATTTCTGTGCAGAACTCCACCCTAAACTGGGTGGGTGATGATTGGTGACAAAGAAACTTCTGAAGAGCGCGGGCGCCGTTTTATTAAACACCTCTTGGAAGTTGCCGTCTCCTTTAAGAAGTTGCGAATATCATCAATCATCGCCCACCCAGTTCAGGGTGGAGGTCTGCACAGAAATTTACTGTTCAATGGACCAGACCCTTTCCCCTCCCCCATATAAAAGGAAAAAAGCGGTCTGGCTACGTGAGACTAGGGAAAAGGAACAGCATAGATGCTTGGCGCGGCTTAGTATCTAGGAGAAAAGCATGTAGTCGCTAACAATGTGGATCTCTGCAACCCATAAAATGGATAATAATCTAATCTAATCTCTATGTGACAGATATTAATTTGCATAAGGCAAAGTGAAATGGCGATTTTAAGGGCTCGCGCCGAAAAGAGCGCTTACAAGCCATGCAATTGTTAGAATACTCTCTAATAGAACGGTCACTGTGTAATTAACCAGAAAACAGTCAAGGTTCATCGAATTACTCTAATGGAGCATTCATAAACTAAAGATGCCAGATAGTTACAATGTATTAAGCATAATGGCTAGCCGGCTAGCCACCATGTTTATAACTGTATGTTTGGTTAGCAATTCAGTAAGAGAACAGCATAGCCATGTAGCTAGTATGGTTATAGCTACATCACAATATAGACTTTCACATGTATAATAGTTGCACTGTTAGCTACACAGTCTCTTGGCAGCATAAAACATTGTTTTTTGTAGCCATGTGCTATATAGCTATAGACTGTACTATAGTACTATATATAGTACTATAGTACTATAGTACTATATATAGCCAGGCTGTACTAGCTATAGTAAACAAAGTGGTGTTACTTATCTTGGAAGTATATAGGGTCATGCCTACTAACAGATAATGGTATGTAGTCCCGTACTTGGCTAATCAGTGTTATAATTATATATATTAATAGTGATAAGCTTAACTGCTAGCTACCAAAAGTCGTCGATTTTTGACGTTGCGGACCCTATATAAGCTGCACTCCTTTACAGTCAATTTGAATCACAGATCTATGAATATGCCGGATTGATGCGAGTTGTTTTGATGCTTGGTATGGTGGTTGTACGATATCGTGACTCCTATTAAACAAGGATGAGCAAATTAAACTAGCAATTTGAATGGCCTAACTTCAAACTACGTATATATACCCTACTGACTGTTCTATTAGAGAGTATTAATCAGTATAATTTTATATACAGTGGTGCCCCCTTTACTTTTCTACCTGTTACACATATTATTACCTGTATAGTCACCAGTCTGACATACAGTAGATTGATAGATTATAATATACTGATGTGACTGCCGTATACTATAAGAAATCATATTACTTCATACAACTTGATGATAGGTCTAACCATCAATGGTAGCTATCGATCAGTATAAAATCATAGATACGCCACAATCCATAATCAATTCTTATCGATTTTCTTTTTTTGTGAACACAGCATTTTTATGGAACACTGTCCAGTATGATGTAGTAGCTCTCAGTGCACCAGAGTTTCGACAAGCGTTACACTGCAAAATGCGAAGTATGAAAGTCATACAAAATTACCACAATGAGCATACCAAATTCAATTTTGGTATGCTCATTGTGGTAATTTTGTATGAACTTCATACTTCGCATTTTGCAGTGTATACCCAGTTTTCTGTCATGTTTAATTTTTCTTTTTGTGATTTCCTGTAATTTGTTCTTTTTTGCTTTGTTTGCTGTGTCTGTTATGTAGCTAGTTCTGTATTTGTGTTGTGGGAAGCACCCTCATACAGGCTATGCCTTTTGGTGCCACCCAGTCTCTTGACAAATCAGATAAATAATAACAATAATAATAATAGATAGTATAGAGCTCCGAAGGTTACGCTCTCTACTATCTATGATGAAATGTTAGCTGGCTAGCCAGCTACTGTTATTGGCATAGCTATATATAGGTTTCCAGTTTGGCACACAAAGATGAGTGAGACTGCTCAAAGCTATTATAATATGTGTCACAACACATTTGTGATCATGAGTAGTACAGCTGGTCGGGCTACTTGTACATAGTGAAGTATGCTTGTGGTCTTGAGTGTTTTGTTTTATGTGACATCACTGGCTTTATTAAATGTATCAAACTGCTTATGTATATTGAGCTACTGTGTGTACATGTGATGATATACTATGATACTACTCTACACACTAACTGCATGTATTACTGATCATGTGAGTTATTATGTACATGTGATGATACAGTGATACTACTCTACACACTAACTGTATATGTATTGATCTTGTTGAAGAGCTAACACTGACTAGCTAATCTCGTGCATTAATCAAGGACATTACAATTCATTTAGCATACACAATGCATACAGTGTATTAATATACTTGTAATGTATTGTACATGATTACCAATGTAGCCTCTAAGATATCTAACACTACCATTGACTATAGTAAATATGTACTGTGTGTGTGTTAGTATCGTCACAGTTTCAATTCAGTGTACAACCACTACATAGGACCAGTAGCGAAACAGCAGCAGAGCATCAGTAGCTTCACCGATATTTCTGATCATCCGGATAGATGCAGTGCATTTCAGTTTTAATGGCCATATACACCTGCAAGTAGAGTAGCCTACCAGTAGGGGTAAGCGATTGTGAGAACCATCACAATTATCATATAATGCTCATACTTATGGTTGCACTGTATAAAATCCTTTAGTACAATCTATAGTGATGGTAGTTGATACTATGGCTAGTTGCCAACACATTTAAACAAGGCTAGGGAAGTGTACAGCTAAGGCAGAATTCTTCATAGTAGTCCATGCACAATTGTAGAGATAACATCACCATGATGATTATGATGAACACGACATCACGATTGTTCTCATAGTCCCATGATACACACTATACCATGCTCAGATATGCTCCATTGTTATGTATTCCCATTAGTGATTATTAACCATGCAGTGATAATTCATATTAGTGGTGCTTATTAACTAGTGGGAATTATAAGGCTCTTATTGCAATTTAAAATAAGCACCACCCAACTACCGTATATTGGGAGGTCACTGTTTTCACGGATTAGCTCACAATCTATTCAAAAAAGTTTTATAGAGCTAATAAGTACCTGGGGGATCTCAATATACGTAGTTACGGTAGACAATTAGTCAAAGCAGTAGTTATATTATGTATGCATCCATCTATGTACAGTGGAACCGTTAATGTGGACACTTGAAAAATGAGGACACCTGTATAATCCACACACTTAGTTGAGGTCCCAGGGAAGCCCTTTACCGTACATCAGCTGACCTGGAAAATCATGCAGGACACCTTGATAATCATGATGCTTATAGGTGGTCCCAAGGTGTCTATATTACACCACAGGTGCCAGTGTGCATGACTTACACATGTATCTGTGATATGTGACTGGCTCTGTGAAAACTCTCCATGTTCTCATGCAAATTTTGACCCATTTTTAGAACTTTAAAATGTCATAAGTCTTTAACCATTTCTTGTAATGTTGTAGAGATTTGCATATTAGTGGACATATTATCCAGCTACGTTTTACTACAAAGCATTTAAAAATTGATGCAACTATCAGAATTTTACAGCTAGTTTTGTGAGGCTATGTAAAATATGTGAACGTGGAGGGTTTTTGCAGAGCCGTCACATATGATGATGTCAGTAGTTAGACATTATCTATGATTAAGTGGTGCTATCTAAGAGCCCGAGGCATTTACACAATGTGTGTGTGTAACTATATATATGGTGTGTTTATAATGATTGCATGCACATGGTGATTGGTAAGTTTTCAAACTTTTCCCAATCCAGTCAAAATATGAAGGAGTTAGGATGAATTCATCACATTAATAGCAGCAACTCATGATCCAGCTGCAATAGTTGGTAGTGAGGTATTTAAACAATAGCAATTGTTGACCGGTTGTCAGTACAATGTTATATCATTCACTCACAATGTGAGGAGTGGGTGAGTAGCAGCTAAGCTATTGGGTATGGCAGTGCTTAAAATAAGGGTTGGAATTTGGTCAGTCATTCATTCAAAATAGCAACATTATTATGGACTATCATTGGCTTCCTCATTGGAAATGTACAGTGTCCTAACAAATTGGACTATTTTCGGTCATGTACTGAAGTGGGTCAGAAAATGACTTGTGACAGTCCAGCTCTGGCATGGGAGGTATTACAAATTTACTCGGTACGGTATGAGTTAAATGATTGGATAATTGTGGTATTGTCTTCTACATGCTAGCTATTACCATGTATAAATAATGAAATTGTATATAATACTGCTTCTTTCCCACTCAAGCCATACTTTAAAGGATTTTATTAGGGTATATCTAACATATACCCCAAGCCATAGACTGTTAATGTACTTTAAAAGCATTATTGCTGACATACACCTCAAGCCATAAAGTGTTGATATACATCAAAAGCAAACAAACTGTTGAAGTCAGTTAAACCAGTGGTCATTTCAAAAGCACAGTTCCTTTGTGAAATAGAAGACAGTTAAACCTCATAGGAAATCCTTGATATTAACACTCGGCTTGGCTTCGCCTTGGCCTCTTGTAACATCAAGCATATCCTACTCATAGTGGGGTTTAACTAATACATATATTATGATCGTTGGGAACACACATGCATACAATGCCCTTATAACAATATGCTATGAACACACGTGTTCTGTAGTGGTAGCCATGTTTGTGCAGAGATTACTGACCACACACTGGAGCCACATGACTGCATACATTATAGTAATAGAGTAGATTATACTGTAGTATCAACAATCATATTTGGTATGAAACATACTTTACCTACCATTAAATAATAGAAATACCAGCTCCCATCACTACTATTGGGAATTTTATAATATAAACAGAACTTTAGTTGTTAACTGTTCAATAGGAAACATTCAGTGATGATGTTACTGTGATACGTATGGTCACCCTTAAATGATCACTGTCTCCAACAGCTTTCACTTTAAACTGTTGTATAGCATCTAGCAATGGGAAAACTGCACACACACATATACACATGCATACATATACACACACACACACACATACACAAAGAGTGACACATATATGCACACAGTGACACATCTACACTCATGTATACATACATGTAGCTATGGGAAAACCATATATATTTACGGCACATATTCAAGAAATACCAATCATTTGAAACAATACTAGTGCTGTCACGATATAAAAATTTCTTATGTCACATGTCATGAAAGTTTGTGGCATGATATGAATGTATGTCATGACGTGAAATCTGATTCATGCTACCTTACCAAAGATGAAATTTCTCCACACATTAATCTAATGAAGTGTGTTTATATGACCAGTCAGGGTTTCTTTCAGGGGGGGTGGTGGGGGGAGCATTCGCCCCCCCTTGGCTTTGGCTTGTCCCCCTTGGGAATTTGTTTTGACAGTGAATCAATTTTAAATCTTTAACAGTTACGCTATGCATAATAAATGTTAACAATAGCGCCCATGTTCTCCATGCCATAATGATGTTTACAGTTAGAGATGACTCTTGATTTCAGTTATTTTGACTCTACATTATATAATATTTTGACTCTGAAATGCCCTCAGATTCAATCTCAGAGCATCTATTTCAAAAAATTTCTGGGGGGCATGCCCCCAGCATTAGCATGCTACGCATGCTGATGGTGCTTCGCACAATAACACATACTATCACTGAGCTTGTTACATAATAAGGCCCCACTTTAACTATGTGCTCTGGAGTAAATTCCTGGATCCCCTAGTTTGCTTCCAGGAGGATCATACCACATTGCCCCCCCCAGTATCCCGTTATACCTCATTTTGACCCCCCTTGGCTAAAATCCTGAAAGAAACCCTGCCAGTACTCTATAACTTATGCAATGAAATCATGTATTTCAGTATTTCTAATTATTAAATACAATATCGACAGTGATTTTTGTTTATATCATATCACGATATGACTACATGTCATGATGTATATCACTATATCGATATATCGTGGTACCACTACTAGTTAGCCGGCCAGCTCTCCTATGCTCAACTGTAGTCATGCTAGAATAACATTTGAACTAGTAGAGCAGCAACTCCTATAGCACTAGCTAGTAATGTTTGTGAACCAAAATGGCTGCTAGCCAGTTAGAATAGTTATTATCAAGTTTATGGGGGAAGGCCCCCAAAGGATTGTACAGAAGGGAAGGCCTGCTCTCCCAACCCCCCAGTTATTGGTTTATAATATGATAGACTTGAACACCACCTGGAAACACGAGTATCACACATAGTGAGTGGGAGCTATGGGTGGGGAGTGTTGACTACCACTGGCAGTAGACACAACCGATCAAGCTGTGTGTTCGCTATAGAGATGGGACAATACTGTGATGCATCGATGTATTGCAATAATGGTTCAACATGTATTACTTAAAGCACTCCCACCAGTTTGTATGAAATATACAGCTTGAAGTGAGAGTTGAGTGGTAAATATAGCACCAGGCAAAGCTGAGTGCTATATTTGTCATGAGACCCTCACCATGAGCTGTATATTTGATACAAACAAAGCAGCAGTGCTTTAAGTGTTTTATTGTATTTTACACCTATACTTAAAGTGTCAATGAGCTACCATTCCTTGACTACTCTATCGTTCTATAACTACCCAACCACAGTTCTATAACTACCTAGTCAACTTTATGGCATATATAGCACTGTTAAATCCTTTGATCCGCCCACGTAAAATACAACAAATATATCGATACTGCATATTGAGTATTGATGCATTGCTGCATGTGTATTGATCAATAAATGCTAAATGATTTAAAAATGACATTTACTGTTGAAAATGATATGAGAAAAGCTTTTGTAATATTATCGTGATATTTTGAATCAGTAATATTCTAATGTTTTAGAAAGCAGTGATGTATCGTGATACTTTTGGCATGATGCATCGATACTCCTGTACCCTGTACCCATCCCATCTCTAGCGACTGCTTGGAGTGGTGACCTAAAGTTAACACAGACTAATTTGCGTAGGACTACATAATTAGTATTATTCTACAGGTCGCATTTAAGAGGTGTTGGTCACTTTGAACCACTGCCAACCAGTGCAGGCAGAGCCTTGTGACAGGAACAACCACTGGAGCCTTAGACCATAATTTAAGCTAACATGCCTTTATCACCTGACGAATTACATCACATTGAATTATTAATATAACACCATCTTACCTTATATGGAAAGGGTTTCACAGTGTGTACTAGGACCAGAGGATCAGGAAATATAGGAGTTACGTGATATACATTTAACACTCACAGTAGGTCCCTATCAGATTCAATGACTACCTATGTAGTCATTGAATAGGTATGTCATAAGCAGGTCATTTGAACACACGCACTACACACTACACACTACACACACATGCACACAAACACACACACACATACACACACACAACACACACACATACACACACACACACACTCACAACACACACACACACACACACACATTCACACACATTCACAACACACACACACACACACACACACACACACACACACACACACACACACACACACACACACACACACACACACACACACACACACACAACACACACACACACACACATTCACAACACACACATACACACACACATTCACAACACACACACACACACACACACACACACACACACACACACACACACACACACACACACACACACACACACACACACACACACACACACACACACACACACACACACACACACACACACACACACACACACACACACACACACACACACACACACACAACACACTTACACACCACTTGACAGGCTTCAGTTGGCAATACACGTTAATTAGCAATTAGCATAGCAGCAAACTATAAATTTAACAGTCCTTGGTAACCATAACTGTCCTTAGTAACCATACGGCCTATAGTATGCATTTACATACTCCAGTATACTCCACTAGCCCTTCTGTAGTAAAGTATCCCTAAACAGCTACTGGCATAAACTCATTGCATACAATAATGTATTGCAATTGTATTAATCCACACACAGCAGAAATCCATACCAGGCTGGTGCTGTAATACAAAATACATCATAATATCATTAGCATACTCTAATGCTCAGCGGCGCAGCCAGACTTGGTAGGACACAATCTTGGCCTACTCAAGATATTTACATAGAATCAACTTTCTTACGTAGTGGTAGGTAGTGTTGTGAACTGAGACCGGTTAACCAGTTATTTATTTATAGAATTCCAGTTACTTGAATTAAACTGTGAGTAATACATACTATAGTGCAGGAGCGGATTTAGGGGCCGTTGAGCCCCTCCCCCTTGAGAAAACTTACAGTATAAGCAGAAGTTGCATCCATTGATCACTAAATGAAGATTACATCCATTTTACTGCTAAAAGGTCAATGAAGAATTTAAGGGCAATTTGACCTTTAGACCTTTTAAATACTATGCAATCAAATTTGTGGGTTTAAATTAACTGTCATTATATTTCAGTACAAAAATGTATGTAATAAATTAACCTAACCTTCTGCAGATCTCTATAGAGGTACACCCTTTACAATGTGACCTCTAAGATTTGACCCTTTGAGAAACTGTGGATCTGCCCCTGCTAGTCAACCGGTCTATTAGGCAGTAGCAATGTCAACCCGATGCCAACCGGATGCCGCACTGGTGACAAAAATATTTAATGAATTTGATGATGACATCTTACACGTTATCGCATTACAAGTCATGTGCCCCATTGGCACTGCTCGGTAAGGTATGCACGACCACACACACACACACACACACACACACACACACATACAAACCAACAGCGATAATATTCAATAAATAAAAACCAGTGATTATTATTGTTGTTGTTATTGTTATGGTTATAGACAAACATGCATCATAGAGTACACACACTGAGAAACATTCCCATGTCTAGCATTGACGGCTCCTCTGCGCAGTCATCTCCACGGTAACCATTGTAACCATGGCAAATGCACACTGGCACATTCATGATAAGGCTCCCTGACTAGTGTTGGCCAACCGGTCAATTGATCAAGTGAAAGAGCCTCTACTACAATAATGCCATATTTGGTCATGTTGTTTACCATTGCCAACACGGGCTTGTTGGCAGCAGGAATCCATTCAATGCTATGTGTTACACACACTCAACATACACACACAAACAAGCATTAATATTTTTATTTTTAAACTGAGAATGTTTTGGGGACTCGCTCAACAGGTGTTCTGAATACCAAGCCATCCAGGCTTCATAGACTACACCTTTATCATAAAATGGACTTCTGTATGATGTATTTGTGTTCTGTAAGTTGCAAAACCTTCCTTATTAAATTCTGCATTTAGGGTAGAAATTTCATAGGGATGTTCTCAACGAATTATAAGATATGATTTAACAAAGTTGTCATTTTGCATATCAAGTCATACATATACAGGACATGAGTTTACAACATTCAAGCCATTTCATGTGTACACCCATAAGGTATACATGTGATGTTGACATTTTGAAAATTTGTTTTACCAATGTAAACATTACTAACATTAAATATAGCCAATCAGATTAGCACATAATCACCTGCTAAATGTAGACTAGTACCTCTGTGGATGGAGCTATTCAGCAAATGTTTACTATTTTATGAGCTAAATTGAATTGACCGCCCACACGTGTATTATGCAAAAAGAAGTTTAGTCAACAGTTACTGTAAACACACACACATTACAACTATTTGACAATACATTACAACACACTCAAATTGATACCCATTACATTAACACATTTATACAATGATAATAGTATGATGATATGTTTCCATGGTGACTATTCTATTGAAAATGGGAACCCATAAATTATTTATCAAACTCATTCTACAAGAAGTATAAACATGGATGTTTATCATTTTGGTACAATATATTGATAGGGCGAGAAACACTGAAAGTGTGAGTAAAACTTGGGAAACTCAATTTATCATAACACTCTACACACACCCAAAACTTGCAATATTTAAACAATACAACTCAATATTTCATCAAATGGATATAACAAACTATTCCAGTTTTCCCTCTGTCAATAATTCTGCTCAACAAAACATAATATGTGACTGTCCGAGTGAAAATCAGCCTAGTTCACACCTCCAAGTTAATCACCTATAAAACCTATTTGGATTGTCACACAAAGCTCAAATTTTCACCAATGATAAATAAAGTGATGTTTATTCTACTAACCCTGTAAATATGAACTCTGTATGTCTCTCCCAACAAAAGTTATAAAGCATTGAAGTGACAAAATTGGAAGTGTGAACTAACGCTGGTCATTGCTTGGACAATCACATAATATCACAGTGAATCAATGAGGCTAAGTGTTTACATGTATGTTCAATTGTTGGTCTAATAATATTATTTATATTAGGAGATACAACATTTAAAGGTTATGTAACATATCATTAAGCTGTTATCAATATAAGGAGCATGTCTTTATTATTTAGACTATACAAATGTAATTATGTAAATACAAATAATTATGTAATTACTAATGTTCTCACATGTCCAGTCTACCCTGCAGTCACACATACACATGTATACATATTTTATGTCCAATGAAAACATCTGTAGTTGCCTTATGCAATGGCTCTCGTGTGTTCACATGTTTATGCTAAGCAGTGAGGCCTATAAAGGGAGCTGTCCTTCATAAACTACATGATAAAACAGAGGAACTCAACAAGACGTCTAGAACTTGTCAACAATCATACACACAGACACACAGACACACAGACACACACACACGACTATACAATAGTTTTGCTAAGAAGAGCTGAGGTGTTTTACAAAGGAAACATAACAAACAATGGAGTATAATTCCTGGAACTGAAAAGGGATGTCACAGGCCCACAATATAGGCACCACCACAGGATGCTCTACACTAATACACTGAAATCATTACACTAATGCTGACAAAGGGCTCCACCTGAAAATGAGGATTTGATTAAAGCATCAATGTCAAGTTTAGAACATTACTTAAAGCATTAAAAAACCAAAATGGCGGTACCGGTGTAAACTGTAAGTTATGGTTAGAGTGTCTCCATTATGGTGTGAACTGTTCCAGTATCTTCTAACATCTTCTTTTTACAAGTAATGGCGAAAGATCGTTTGCTATGGAAATATCCAGAACGTACTGGAGTAAAACACCTCGTGTCAATATTATCATCACTGAGGCCACACAGGTGACTTGCACAAGCATCCATCCAATATGCTTAACCAATCATATGTAATATATCCATGTGTGACCTTACACTAGTAACTTGGTTACTCAAGAGAAATGAAATGTAATAACATCATTAGTTACACACAGTACCCAGTATACTAGATAGTGATAATCACCTGGACTCACTACTGTGACCAAATTTGGGATTCTAAGTAAAAGTGTTTGCTCAACCACAAGGCCCAGATGTTGACCAAATATTCAATGAAACTGGGCCACAATTGGTAAAGCTATAACGTAGTCGGGCTTCTTTTTGGAAACGGACTAATTTTCAATAAACAGTAAACAGTAAATAGCGCCCTGTATATTTTCTGTGAAAGCAGTTAATAATGCGGATGTAGTCTATTTACTGTTCGTTACTTCCAATATTATTACATTCAATGCTATTAATGTCAGATAAACTGCTTACTGTTTGCCGCGTTACTTCCTTGTTCTGTTTCAGCAGAGATTAAAACAATGGCACATCGCCCACCATGGGAAACTATAGTTCTTTGCCATTGACAAATCAATCATTTGTTTTACTTCCGAAATTAGCGAAGCTTACACAATCGGGTTTAATTGACAGCAGAACATACCAGCTAGGTAAGATAGTGGGGGCGCTCCTCCGGTATGTTCCCTGGGATTTACGCGGTACCAATTAATTTTCTAGCCGGATTTTAAGCGTATGCAATGAAGTGTCTCTCGAAGTTTCTCGAATGGAGTAGTTTCTGGAAGCTTCTAGATAGACTTGTTCTGGATTCAGCCAGAATTATTACTGATAAACGGTATAAAATGAGATGGGATGGATCGGGCAACAGGTAATTTTGAGAAGTGCTAATATCAAACTACCAAAGTAATTCTTCATTGAGTTGGTGATAAAATAGACATGTTTTCTGGATGGCCGTTCTACGAACCTACAAGATGCTGGGGTGATCCCGGATACGGGTACCACGGGGCCAGATGTCATCCGTGTATGAGGCCAGACAGTAACCCTTTCTATGGGCAGTGGTATCCGGGAACGTCGTATTCTCCGTTTCACAGACACAATAAGTGCAGTTCACCGTTTTACAGGAGGAACCCTACTCCGTTTGAGGATGCAGACCAACCTTGTCACCACCAAAGAACAAGAAATCACGTGACACCAGAATCACCGGGCAGGCGAGCTAAACAAGTTGCCACAGAAAAGTGTGTAGATAAGTCAGAGAAGCCAGATGACACAATAGATGTCACCGCTGCATCATCAACAGCATCAGGCGATAAAATAACCAACTTGACTCCTCCATCGACCTCAACAAAGGACATACCTGATCCCACTGCTGAAGCTGTGGACTCACTAGATCGACAACCACCAGAGGAAGCAAAATCATACAGTTTACCTCCTGAGTCTGAGATAAACAAGATAGCAGAAATAATGAAGAAAACAGGAGAGCTACAAGTGAAGATATCTACCTACAGTGGCGTGGCAGCATCTAAGGAGTATATATTCATTGAGGAATCATTGGTAGCCATTTTGTTGCAACTTGATAACATTGACACGAACGGAAAAATGGAGATTAGGAAGGCTAGAAAGTCTGCTGTGTGCAAGATTCAGCAAATGTTGACTGATCTGGAAAACAAAGCCGAGAGCAACATGGCTGCCACGGAAACAGAATCAACAAAGGATGTTGACACCGTGATGAGTGATGAAATAGCAGAAACATCTTCCGATGTGGAACAGACATCTTCAGTAACTACATCCGAACAAGAACAAATGAGAAAATCCACATCAAATGCCGGCGCATCAGGTGACCCATCAAATACAATAGATATGCTGGCAGTTGTGATCACTGAGGAAACGGCTGGTACAGCAAAATTGGCAAATGAACACTCAACCGTTGACAATGTTGGCCCATCATTAGCAACAGATACCAAAGAAGAACCAGCCATTGTAGGTGACAAACGAGGTGATGTTGTGGAGAATGGGTCGAGCAGCACAGAAAGCATGGACTGCACTTCTTAGTAGTAGCAGAAGACAACACAGTAAACACTGCATTATAGTACACACAGCTATCTTATTGTTTATCTAATATGAAATAATTAATGTAATTGTTGTGTTGTCTGTGCTGTAATTGTGTGCCGTGTTCTAAAACAGTGTGAATTATCAATGAAAATATTTTACAAACAACCCAGAGAAAAGATTGACGAATTTGATGCGGTGATGTTACTACGGTATTGCTTATATAAACAACGTGTAACAGATAATAACACGTAAATATAGCGAAGCCCTATTTGTCCAGTGCATTGCAACATAGATCTATGATTGCGAGTACGTAATATAAGTGGCTTCACATAATAGCAACGAATAAAAGGACTGATCTTCGTGGATCAGGTTACTTTGGAAAGCTTATATCAGCTTTGATTTAACTACTGCAAGGTAATTCCACCCCAAGAAGAAGAAAATTTCGCTGTTGTCTGTGCTCCTAGCTGTCAAGCTAAAAACACGTACCATTTCTGAGCAATTTGAGCCGCCGAGGACCTACAAACGCCTTTTAGCACGCCATTCGGATTCTACTTAGAGAGAAGAACAAAGATGGAGCTCCTGCAGATATCTTTGCTGTTGCTACTAGCTGCCATGCATTTCAGCCTCAGTTCTGCCGGCATTATCAGAGGAAGGGACCGCGTGACTGCAAGGGATATTAGACACGAGGTGAGCTATCATTTGCAGTGTGTGTGTGTGGTGAAACAGCTTGCCGGGAGCACGCCATTATCATAACAGAGCGACCAAAGTATGCGTTCAAATGCCACCAAGCTTCCCTATAATTATTGTAACCGCTCCATCGCGTCGCTGGTTTGTATAGACCCGAGGAATGGGTCTTATCCCAGGTAACCAAGGTCACCTGTGTTGACATACTATGCATACTTTAACCTGGCCATTGTTACAGTATGTGTGTGTGGTTGCTATATGGGTGCCCAGCTATTAACGAGATACTGTAGTTAGTGTACTTGACAAAGTTTTATCAATCAACTCCACATGAGTGTTGATATTGTTTAGTCTATAAAGTCCACTTGACACTATTATGTGTGTAAGTGTTCTTTGGTTATCTCTTTATTTCCTGTTCCCTTTATTAGGCCTCCATGAAATTACTAAAGCTGGCAATACAAAACCCTTGCTGCCCAGCTCTGTTTAACTTTAAAAACTGTACAGGGTGCATGTGGCTGTTGTGTAGTGTCTGTGTAGTGTTTAAGTACATGTGTTCTTTATTTCAAAAAACCCCACTGTGTATTTCAGTTTACACTTGTGTTTTTCGCTTATACTAACCAACTACTCTTCACTAATGGTGCAAACATAGCAACCAAGTTGTAAAACTAGTAGTGGAGATTAAATAATTTGTGGTCATGATCTACTCAGTCGGTTTGCTTTGCTGCGCAATATTGTATTACAAGTGCAAATGTGTTGCGACCGCTCACAGAGATTTGATCTATTGCACTGTGTACTGTTGCCTTGTTATTTTTGTTAAACTAATTATTTGTCGCGACGTTGTTAATTGAGAAGACCGAAGACCGCACAATCCTCGAGGGTATAGTGTATCAAGCACCTGCTGGTTATCATTCAAAGAGCACACGATCGCCTCTTGCCTCTGGTACATTGAACAACGCTGCATGTGTTCTATACCATGGTGCTTACCATAATAATATGAGGCCAGTACAAATTATGCCTTTATTATTATTATTATTATTATTATTATACTGTGTTGCTTTAATGTGAAGTATTAGTTTAGTTGATGTGAATTTTGGTGCCCTTAATAGGGATACATCCTTAATTCTGTGTGTCCTCTTTATTAAGAGAGAGAGACCATGCAGAGTTACGACAACAGTAGAGCCACAGTGGTATATCACACTGCAGCTTGTTGCCATGAAGCCTTACCAGTGCAGGCACTGTATGGTTTCAGCAATAGGTAGTGATTAGCTGAAGCCATTTCCTACACAGTTGCACATGATGAAGTTATATACTATAGTGTAGTGCTAACCAGTAATGGGTAGGTATCATGTTAAAGCTAGCTACAGGCATTTCTCATTAAGTTTCTCTCTACCATAGCTGCATAAGCTACTCCCTTACACTTATTAACAGTACAAAACTCAATCTATACAACTATATAACAAGCTGTGCTTCTACAATTTTATCTCTAAATAAAGAGGAAGGAATGCGTTCATCAAGATACCTGTCTCCAATAACACAACTGTTTTACTTGTGGCATGGTCTTTCTGTCTGCCCGAAAATATTTCGGCGCGACCTTGTGTGTGTCGTGGTATGTATGAGAGAATGAGTGGGGAGCACTGGGGCGACGAGGAATGCGCACACACACATAGCAGTGGTCGATATCCTTTCATCCACTCCAGATGGTAGGTATAGGCAGGGACCAGTAATGGAAGAGATGTCTGACCATGTTAAGTTGATTCATACAAGAAGAGAAAATGCCTTGCATATGTGAGCTAGATAATTATTGTGTTATTAGTTTCCTGGTATAATATTTTAGCATATGCTAATGGGCGGTAATTGAAAGTGTATTATGTCACCAGCTTGCAAGCTACTGGTCATTAGAGTAAAGAGTGCATCGGTACGCATGAGTGTATGCTTGCATGCACTGTGAGTGTGTGTGTGTGTGTTTGTGTGACCATACAAGTGACGTACTATACAAGTGACTAGCTGTGTATAAAACGGTCATGTGTGTATGACTGACTGACTGACTGACTGAGCAAATCATCATCACATGACCTGCCAGGCCAGCTAATCCAGTTTTCTAAAATTTACACAATGGTCTAGAAATCCTGGTAATGAGTGATTTTAGTGCATGCATGCATCCCTCTACCAGTATTGTGTTTACACAAATTTTTTAATTTTGCAGGACACTTAATTGGTAAAACTATGCTTATAGCGGCTACCTCAAAGCTATCACAAAAATAAGCTACCCACAAATTAAAAATGAGACCTTAAAAGCTACAGCCATATAAGGTAGTGGAGGCCATATAAGTGTAATGGAATGATTAAAGATTAAGTGCTTTACTACCCATCCTGGCTTAGTGGGTAATTTGTATAGTGAATTTGTTAGTGGATTTATGTGTATTTCCCATAATTAGTGGGTAATTAAAATGTAATTAGTCTACAGATAACTACCTGATAGCTCTACCTAGTAAAACTCTCTATGTGTGGCTACTTCATTAGAGAGAGGTATCCCTCAGGGCCAGTTGAATATTTGCAAGCCTACAAAAACAGGTCTTATTTGCAGATTCTGTTATATAACTTTAAATTTAAAGACACACAACTACTCAGCTGGCGGGCAGGTAAGCAATAGGTATACAAGTTTGACACAACAGAGACTAAGCATAGGATTTTATAAATGATGTAAGTTTTGTAATGCTAGCTCATTCACAAGAGAAGTTATGGCTCTTTACATGTCCATATTTGGATATGTAGATAATACCTGTTTTGTGTTCAATTGTTCACGTGTGTGGCTACATGTAGCTATAATATACTAGTCGGGAATTTTGTTGGGGGGGCATGAGAACACGTGTGTGGCAACCCATTTTTTTCAGGTTACCATAACAAACAGTGAGGCACTTAACAGAATTTGAAGCCTCACAAGTGACATTTTATTACATTACACTTTAGCTGGTAACACGCGCTGTGGTTGGTGAGTTATTTTGGTGAGTTATTTCCAGCGCAACACTGGGAGTAGATTATCCATTAGTCATGCTTAGAGCAATTAATAAGCAACATATGTGCATTATGCCATCCTTATTGTAGCGTGTTACTGGTTGGGATGGGTGATAATTGTAGCTTGTTTTCCCTTGACTGACCTGGCAACGCGCCTGGAGCTGCCTTGGCAACAATTGTCATGTTACTACATGTAGGCTAGTATGTGGCTAGTCATGGGGTGGGTCAATATATGGACCACCAACCTTGTATGGAATAAAGTTACATTTTGACTTGCTATTGTGAAAGTGAAGATAATTCTTGCCTAGGAAACTCCTTATTTAATGAAATGCAGTTATATTGCAATAAATGTGTAGCTACAAATGAACAAATACTTCAACAGCTGTTTGACTATTATTTTATGATCTATGTTGACTAAGCTGTCTAGCTGGAAAGGGCCGAATATTTCAAATGTGTTTGCAAAATGGGTGATGGCCGATAGCTACTTTGAACTGTGCGAGGAAGATGCATAGGATTATAATGCATAAAAATCATCTGTATAGAAAGCTCCTCTGCTATATTCAATGGCTTTGAGCAAGCATGGTGGTATCTTTATTTTGCAGCATAACCATTTCAATGTTACTCTGTGTGTTAACTGATGCTATGGCAAGAGCATGGTGGCTGTCTGCGTTACACCATAAACACACATGCTGTAACATTCGGTGCCGCTTGTGTGCTATTATTGTAGTACGTACATACGTGCACACACACACTACACATACACACTCAGAGATACAATACAATAGTTACACAGGATTAATTGGCCATACCTTAACTGCTAAATTGGCCTGCTACCAAGTTGACAGTGAAATTAGAAAACAATTTTATAGGAATATGAAGAGAGTAATTGTAACACAACACAGTTATTATTATATTATGATAATAATTTGACGTGCATTTCATCCCATAGTTAGAACTGTTTCAAATCACATTTTCATAGTAGACAGCAGCAGCTGTATTGAACAGAGATGTAGTTATGTATGTATGTGTGCATGCAATATGTGGGCCCATGTAAGATATTTTGTACTACTTGTTTGATTCCAATAAGCCAGTTGTACTGGGATATCCCAGAGTGGTGAAACAAAACATTTTATTTGAGTTGTATGTTGCATACACATACAGGCACCTGTGGACTGCAGGGTGGCAGGTGTGTTTTAGATTTCGCCACCCTCAACACCCACCCAGGTACAGCATGGACTCGGTGTTTATGCTAGCACTCCGGTTTGTAATGACGGCAGCCAATTTTAGCTTGACCTGGTGGTGAAGATGTTCAAGTTTCTCTTTTGCTTTATTTAGCTCTTCACTGGTCTTGTTTGGTAACAGTACAAGTGGTTGCTATGCGTACGATCCATCCAATAGGATATCCTATATGCTATACATGTTAACAGTACAATTTGTACTCTACTATTGTGAGCCGTTGCTAACACCAGGGTGTGTTCTGATTGGCTTAATGCATTCTTAAGTTGAGCTTGCCTGAGCGCTCCTGTAAGGCGTAAACAAATTGCCAGAGGCAGTTACTATTGCCTTTGATGTGGCTGACAATAGGATGCTGGGTATTTTGTACTTGTTGGCAGTAATAAATTAATGTTATTATTTCAATTGTGACACGCTTGTGTGCATGTGTGTGTACGTGTGGATACCTGGACATTGTTCGATATACCATCGTGTGGTCCCACGGTTGTCCTCGGTAATGGTCGCACAGGCCGCACTCCTGAGATGGGGTTAGAATTATTTGATGGCCTGGTATCCATGGAGACATCTGATCTTTCTGGATGTACACATACATACAGTGAAGGTACTTCTGGCACGATCTTTTGTAAGGAACTCCTCTAAATCCATTCATTGTATTGTATTGTATTGTACTAACAGTTGATACTGAGAAATGGCTTGTCCTTAATCATTACTACAATAACATGTAGTGATAGTGTAATTATCTTCACCACAATGTGTAATGCTCATTGGTCAGTCTTCTCTGTCTTGGTAACCAACTGAGCAAACATCATTGTCACATATCATATCCCAGATGAAAAGCCCGAAGAACAGGCAGTTTTTGATAATGGCTGATCGAACAATGATAAATCATTGCTTATTCTGTTTGCCTGTTATGGGTATGCAATGCTAGTGTTTGGTCGACGTTATCAAAACTTGTGTATAATTTGTAAACACTGTCTATCTAGTTTTGGTCAAGGTGTGTGTTGTGGGTATGCGAGCAGTTGTGTGGAGTGAGTTGGTTTTTATCATTGGAATTATTGTAGATGTATTATGTGTGTATGTTACGTATGTGTCTACAAATATATCTACATACATACATGCATGCATGCATGCATGCACGGGGACACACATGCGTACACACACACACACACACACACACACACACACACACACACACACACACACACACACACACACACACACACACACACACACACACACAATATTAACTGTATTTTCTATTGTAGTGTTGCAGTCAGAAGTGGTCTTATTGTTGTAAGGAGTATGAGTGGAACATTTCAGCAGAGGACAGATCCACCATCCCTCCACTACCTCGATCGATGAAGAACCCCAAATGCAGCCTCGCCAAGGCTCGCCGAGTAAGACAACACACTGTTCATTGCATTGTGTTGTATGACATTGTTACAACAGTAATGTTGTGTCCAGCTCATTAGAGAGGTGTCCTGATTTCAGGGCCTGTTGATTATTTGTGTATGTGTAATATATACAGTTGGGAGTTTATGGGGAGCATGGACAAGTGTGTGGAGTAGTATCGTATTGATGTTTTGGCATGAACAACATTTTTATAATTGCCTGAACATCTCTGGGTAGGGTTAGAGTACGGCGGTTATGTGAATTGCGGCAATTTCTAATCGGTCGTGTCAACAATCTATGCTATTCAGTCCCTCAGGACATCAATAGGGCGTTTACATATCTCCGACATACAGGGGCAGGAATTTGATATCCCTTGTGGGCATCTGGTCCTTTCATACACCTAGTCTGTTTCACAAACTGACAGCTTTGCATTACCTACCAGCTGATGGAGTAGGCTTTGTTATCATCCTGACTTCCAATTGGCCGTAATCAGTGCTTGCACTGCTTCCTTTTAATAGCCAGAGGCATGAATAATTCATTAGTTCAATTCACTGTCAACTGAGGCCATTTAAGTGAGTCATTATGATTTGTAATGTAGTGATTGAGTTAATGACTAACCATGTTAGTTACTGGTTCTTGTGGTAAGTGGGACTCTGTGTGTGTGTATGTGTGTGTGTGTATGTGTGTGTGTGTATGTATGTATGTGTATGTGTGTGTGTGTGTGTGTGTGTGTGTGTGTGTGTGTGTGTGTGTGTGTGTGTGTGTGTGTGTGTGTGTGTGTGTGTGTGTGTGTGTGTGTGTGTGTGTGTGTGTGCGTGCGTGCGTGCGTGCATGCTAGTACACTTGTAATCACTATCACATCTATGGCTTCAGCTATTAGTTCAGATGCTTCAGCAGGACGTTGATCGTGTTTGTTTCTTTATCTTGATCATGTTTCTTTCTCTTGATCATGTTTGTTTCTTTCTCTTGATTGTGTTTCTTTCTCTTGATCATGTTTCTTTCTCTTGATTGTGTTTCTTTCTCTTGATTGTGTTTCTTTCTCTAGGTAAACTTTGCTGTCCTCAATAGAAAGGTGGTTTTATTGTGTTCTTACTAGCCCACAGCATTGGGAGATCTTCTAGGAAGACACCGTGCTAGTAGTGTAGACCCAGTGATGTTTGTTTACCTGCTAACACTTCATTATCATACTGACACCTTGTAATAATAATCCTCAAGCACTTACTAACAAGCCTCACTATGGTAAGTGGTCACTAATGCATGGTCAGCCTGGCTAGGGTGGGCTACCCTACCCTGTAGTGATATTTGAATGTCAAGATAAGCTTTAAATTGTCGGTTTATGGTGAGATTGTTTGGTATGCTTGTTAAAGAAAAACATTGCCCAGCTTAAAATACTATTGGTTAAAGAGGTATGTATGTGCTTTCTTGTGAGAATTGACTAATGGTAAGTATTTCCCTCCTTCCTTCCTTCCCTCCTTCCAAAGGATACCATCTTGCAAGTGTGTGTGTGTGTGTGTGTGTGTGTGTGTGTGTGTGTGTGTGTGTTTGCATGCATGCGTGCGTCTGTCTGTGTGTATCCAGCTCATTAAAAGAGGTGTGCTGATTTCAGGGCCTGTTGATTATTTGTATATGTGTATAATACAGCTGGGAGTGTTTGGAGCACCATGAGCCAGTGTCCTGGTTACATATTTGACATCCCCAGTTACAAACATCCTTACAAACATTGTAATTCAGCTGCAACATTATATGTACGGACATGACGTTATTACACATTCTGCTTCTAAATTTAGTGCATTACTAAAAATAGCATCACCAACGGTGTGACCGTAGTACCACTTATGGGCTCTTGTAGTACAAATCGGTAAAGATTAAGTTACACACACCTCGTATCATATACGAGTGTATAGACATGACGTTATTACACATTCTGCTTCTAAATTTAGTGTGTTACCAAAAATAACATCTGCAATGGTGTGACCGTAGTACCACTTATGGGCTCTTGTAGTACAAATCGGTAAAGATTAAGTTAAACACACCTCGTATCATATACGAGTGTATAGACATGACGTTATTACACATTCTGCTTCTAAATTTAGTGTGTTACCAAAAATAACATCTGCAATGGTGTGACTGTAGTACCACTTATGGGCTCTTGTAGTACAAATCGGTAAAGATTAAGTTAAACACACCTCGTATCATATACGAGTGTATAGACATGACGTTATTACACATTCTGCTTCTAAATTTAGTGTGTTACCAAAAATAACATCTGCAATGGTGTGACCGTAGTACCACTAATGGGCTACTGCAGCTTGTACCTTAACAATTACAAATCGGTAAAGATTAAGTTAAACACACCTTGGTGAATGCTCCTTACTTGTAATAACACAATTTGACCACTACAAGACACATACAGTACACGACGTCCTTATATGGTGTGTGTTGGGTCGTCAGGCCTACCCTGTCACAAGATGGTGTACAATTAACAACCAATGCAGGCAGCTGATTGGATCAATTACCGCAGTGTTATACATGATTAAACACAGCATAAGGGTGTGATACCAGCACCCCCATTATAACAGCATTATACAAACAAGTGCTTTGGCTAGGCAACGCTTGGAAAGTACATTTCCTTTGCTGAAATATTTAGACTACAAATTTTTATGTTAGAAAGTATACGCATATATACCATATTAAATGGCGGTGAAATAAAAGCACACTTGTGCCTAATGGGGGCCATCAATCACTACGACATCCTGATAATGCTGTGATTGTAGAATTGTACGTCTAAAGAATCTCTTAAAATTGATTGAGGTACGTACAAGTCAAGTCTGCAAGAAGCTGTATCAATAATAATTCGATTTTAATTTCCCAATCATAACTGCAGCTCTGAACATTCCAGGACATACAGCTCATACAGTAATAACAAGTGATAACATTGCATTGTCACATTAAGTGTGATTAAGTGCACAGGGAAGCCACACAAAGCCATATGCCAGAGATGAAGCAACAATACTACCAGCAGGTCTCTGATATACAGAGTAACTGAAGATCTACCTTATTGAGGTGGCATTTATATGGCTTTGCATAAATGCCTGAGGCTGTGCAGTTGATGTAGATCCTTCCTGTAAAGCCATAAGCATTAAAGCAACATCTGTTAATATATTGCAAGGCTTACCAATAATGGCTATGAACACTCAATCCTACTCCCTTCTTAAAGTAAATCACATTAACAGGTTATTAACAAGATGGTTGGCTTGCAGCTGTGATTGACGATGATGCCATCAGTACAAACATGTGTTGTGTATGCCCTAACAAGGTACCCTCACATGCCGCTGAAATGTGGGAGTCAGTGCTCACTGCTGTATGGAAAGGTAGGCAGTCCATGGGTGACCCATAATTCCATATGGCATAATCACATACCTTAGAACACCTCTAACATGTAAGTGTGGTTCTTGTTTCCGTAAATAGCTGGTGTCTCTGATGTCGTAATAGCAAACAACAGATTGTTAATAATTCCATATTTGGTACTGTCATCAGAATAAGTAAACATGTCCCTACACATGTCACAGGTAAGCTAAAATAGTAACACAACAGTGATGGGAAAATGTTTTAACATAAATAAACACCATTGCCATGGTGAAGAGCATCTTAGTGCCAACAACAGTTTGTCATTTATAATGGGCAATAACACAATAGAATGGATTATAGTTGCTTTATTTATCAGCGCAAAGCCTGGGAGAGAGAAATTCATATCAATTTTTGTGGTAAGCTTAAGATAAGATTTCTTGTTTTGCAGTGTAGGATTTCACCAATCAAACATAACACTTACTGGTTTTCTTTATGATAAATGACTTAATTGTCTGTTTCATCACCATATTGGTTTAGATAAGTTCACTTATTCATGAACATCACTGGATTATTGGAATACCTTCACTGACACTTCACTGGTTAAGTTGGCACTCTGTGGATAACAACCACCTTGGCAACCGCTTTATATTCTGTCTGGTATTAATAATCTGCAAATCACCAATCAGACCTTATAAAAATTTAAGTCACAAAAATTGCTGTGGTCGTCACATCATGCTGGCTTGTCTGGGAATGTCGTTCTGTGAATATATACGGCTTCACAGTTGGCATGGTATTATAAATTCAGCTGCTTGTAACAAACACTTTACATAAACCTGAACACTTTGTTTTTACCACAAGTTTACAAAACTACTAAGGCTTGCGTTAGTATCAAAGATAGGGACAGATTTAATTGCCTTAGTTGTCTTTAAAGTGTGACCATGAATTTATCAATTTGCTATTAAAACGTCTTTACTGGTATTCTTGATGGTTTGTTTGTTTAATGAACCGTTTCATGTTCAAGGGGGATGTTTTGTTTGTTACTGTAAAAACTGTAAATTTGCTCTCCGTTAATAGGGAGGTTTTGTAGTGTGTCCTTTAAGTGTTGTAGAATTTGAGAAAACTGGGCTTATGTGTAGATAAAATTTAACCAAATCATTTTTGGGTTTAACTTTTTCTCTAAACATAGGAATCTAGCACAATTTTCACCATTGATGCAGTTTTTCATAGGAAATGTAATGCAGTTTACAGATTTTGTAAATCTTATAGGATAATGGAGATACATACTATAATATGAATAGGTGTATTTTGTGTACAAAAGCTAGCCCGGTTTTCTCAGTCACACACACACACATCCATACAGTATACATTATATTATTGATTGTGTTGTTATTTCAGGAGAAATCCCAAGCGCTACAGAGCGTCACGATGTTGGACATATTGATGGCAATACATGCTGAATACCATACCATCCGAGAGTTGGAGTTGTGCGTTCCCACCGTCAACGTTGCCAAGAGAGACGACCTAATAAGGAGAATCATGCTAATGAGAGACTTACTGGTAAGTAGAAATCCATTACAAAATGTGGACACCTTAAAATACAGCCTGTAATTAGAATATTTAATAAATATTCTAGGTAATTACAATTATTTATATATCAATTACAGGAAATCCACACAGTAAGATGTTGTGCAGCTCACTTTCATAACAACCACACTACTGGAGTTGATGAGATTGTTGAAAGGGTGTGTAATTGTATTTCAATAATTCACTGTATATTTCAATAAAATGTTGACATACTTTAAATACAACATTATTTCAATGATATTTTAAATACAAAATTATTTCAATGGGATGCTTAAATATATTTCAATGAAATAATTTGCCTGAACAAGTAAAAGTGTCTATTTTCAAGTTGTTAAATTTGTCGTTTATTTTTTGTAGTTCCACAATTTCACAGCACTGAAACAACAACTCAGCCACATTACGAGATCCTGTCCACGCCATGGGCACTCGGAGACCATCAGAAGATTATTCTCTGATGCTATGCATCGCCTGGGGCAACAGCTGAAGGCTCTGGAGTGCCTTCAGTCGCTCAGCAAATACAAATATGGCTTTTGTCTGGACAAATGCATCAGAGAGAAGTCAGTACAGAAGTGTATCGACCAATGGCTATGAATAATATATTGAGATGATGTCATAACTTATGACATAATTTATCACAACAAAATTAAAATAATGATATTATGGGCAAATTCTTAACACTTATTATTATTATTATTATATATTTTTGATTTGTAATTTTATTATTTTATCACTCTTGATAATTCTCACATAGCATGCTATATAGCACACAAGGCTACTGCAATAATATATAATATATCACATGATAGGACTAGAAAGTGATTTGTTTTTGTAATCATTTCTGTAAACAACAATAATTCAACAACGCATGAAACTGGATATTATTTATAATGAAATAGTTGTAGAATGACATTTTAGTGATGCGTACGTGAATTGTAAAGCCTTGAACAAGCGTGTGTTCACCTAGTATTGATGTATTTGCTAGACCGAGTTCATCAGTACGTACACGTGTGTGTATGCAGTTGTAAAACATTGATTGAGCTAATACAAATGGTCTGTATCCATCCCACCTGAAAATTTTGAAACGCATCTATCAAGGAGTTAGGATGGGGCATGTCCTAATTTCACATTCCAAGTCTCGTGCAGGTGCACATGTGTTGCTAGCGTCATGCCTAACCTGACAACTCATGATCATGCATTAATCTCACAAACGGTCCTCTAAGTATAAGTAAATTATGTGTCAAATTTATGATCATGTGATTTATCATTTTGTACTTGATAATATTATAAGCATGTATCTCCTATACTGTACAAGATTTACAAAATCTGTAAACTGCATTAAATTTCCTATGAAAAATTGTATCAATGGTGAAAATTGTACTGGACTCCCATGTGCATACATGAAGTTATTTAATTTTGAAATCCAAAAATGTGGTCAAATTTTATGTGCACATAAGACTTATTTTCTCATGCCGGGATCATGTGCACTGCTGTGATAATTTATATTAGCACTATGTCTACCAATTATGATCATTAAGAACTGCACACCTAAACAAACTAATCTTGCCCATTAGAGAGCTTTGCTGATGAGATTTTGAAAATATGGTCTGACTTACGTATTTCAAATATGATTTTAGTGATTTCAAATTATCAATTATTGTTGACTGGTTATGTGCCTTACATTTAAAGGATGCATATCATTGGCTGATTTATACCGCATGGAACAAAACTTTGAAATTTTGATGAATTGGGGGTCAGGAAAATTTTGACGAGTAAAATGCTGACGGACTGTGTCAGCTTTACATGCAAACAGCCGTTGGTTGAATGACAAATCGCTAAAAATTCATCAATATTTTCCCTGTTAAATTTTTGTGCCGTACGGTACACAGCTGGATACTTTAAGGTTATTGAAACTCTTGAGTAATTAATTTAGCAAATTTTATACTTTGCAAAAAATAAACTCACAAAATAAACACCTCAGAGTATCTGATCTATACACAAGCCATGAGTGGCCCTAGGGCTTGCTGAGACAGGACTGGAGCATACAAACAGATTCAGGGGTTTGGGGATGCAACCCCCCAGAAATTATAGGGTGTCTAATGTTGCAAATAGGTATGTGTGACCGAAAACTTTGATATCAGTTGAGGCCAACAAGTTACTTATCAAAAATCTTTTTACCTACTTGAATGACATACAATAGTTTATAGCATATTTTCACAACTATGATTGGCTTTGTCACTTGGCCACCTTTTTACCATCATTGTAAAGGTATCCATAAAATGATAAAAATTTAAAATGCTGCTCCCTTTCAGTGTTACAGGCGGCAAAAAATAGATTGCTCCCTCAAATTTGCCTACGTATGTACACAAGTGTGTTTATTAGTTGAATATAATCTGCCTGTTGAAATGTGTGCACCACTAATCAAGGAATGATACATACCAGTGAGTCTTGGAATGGCATGGACACAATCGATGTAGAATGATGTCAGTAAACACTTTAAAGTATCTAATAAGCCGAACATATCAAATTTAGCAGAATGCTCTCTAATAGAACAGTCACTGATGATTGGTGACTGCTCTATTAGAGAGTATCAATGTATTGTTACCCAGTTAATACCATAATTATTCCGAGGGCAAAACTTTCATGGAATCATGAGTTAGTAGTTTTAGG
The DNA here is from genome assembly GCA_963930835.1 of Spongia lamella. NCBI lineage: Eukaryota > Metazoa > Porifera > Demospongiae > Dictyoceratida > Spongiidae > Spongia > Spongia lamella. The sequence goes on along the minus strand of OZ005747.1, from coordinate 234,959 downwards.
ATAGTGGATTAGTATTGAACTGTACTGCAGGACAAAATCTTTGAGGTTAAAATTTTCGTAGTTATTCAAACATGTAAACATGTTCTCCAGTGTATCACTAATAATATTACTAGTCATCAGTCAGTATACATTATCAATGGGGAAGTTAATGAGTGTAAATGTGCGGATAATTTTCAACCCTTATCATAAGCACTGTGTCAATGGCTTGTAATGTGTATCAATGAAAAAACATAGAAGTTGTCTTATATAATCCTCCTGTTTGTCAGTTGTCACCTTTATACATATATCCAGTAAATTTGTCTGGTTTGGTCGGTTAGATACTAAAGTTGGCCGGAACATCAGTGGGGAAGACTACCTTCTGCCGGAGGAGCGGAAGATTGAGCGAATGTCCTAGGACCTACCAGTCTCACTGTGTGCGTGAATCTTGAATAATCTATATTGTCAGTGCTTATGATAAGGGTTGAAAATTGTCCGGACATTTGTTTTTACTATTGTACACTCATTGACTTCCCCATTGATAATGTATAGTAAATTTGTCTGGTCGCATTTAGTTTGATCGGTCAAATGACTGTGCATTATCATAAGCTAGTGTTTTGGAGACAATTATAACAGTCTGTCATCGGACATTTGTCAGGCCAAATACCGTATGACAGGAAATTTTGACGAAAGGAAAATTTGACGAATCCACACTTCTCCAGCATTGACGAATTAAATGTTGACGAAATGCTTGGACTGGCTAAGCGCCTCTAAAGTGCCTTTTCCTCTTGTTAAAAGTCGAGTTGAAGGTTCAGTATTTCACACCTCAAAAATTAATACAAATGGAGGCGCTTATTCAGTAAAAGTTTGATGAATTAAATATTGACAACACAAACGATTCGTCAAATTCGTCAAATTTTTCTTTCGTCAAAATTTCCTGTCGTACAGTAGCATGTTTGTCAGACAATAATGAGGTATGGTCTGACAGATTGTCGGATCAAAGAATAAAGAGGGAGCCTGCTGTAAATGTTTAGTAGACTGCAAGAGTGACCATGAATGTCAGATCAATCTTGTCTATGGTCTGACATAATGGAAGATCAATGACATAATGGAAGATCAATGACATAATGGAAGATCAATGACATAATGGAAGATCAATGACATAATGGAAGATTAATGACATAATGGAAGATCAATGACATAATGGAAGATCAATGACATAATGAAAGATCAATGACATAATGGAAGATCAATGACATAATGGAAGATCAATGACATAATGGAAGATCAATGACATAATGGAAGATCAATGACAAAAAGGTATAATTGTCCCTGAGAATTACCGACTTACCGTTTAGTCTGAAAGTTTCATGCACGGATCAGACAGGGTTTGTATTGGAGTATATATTGTTGTAAGTACAGCATTCGCAAACTTTATTTGTAAAATTCGTGAAAATTTCATCCAATAAAAAGATGCTAATTTTAGGGGTTTCATGGGATTTTCATATCAGACTATATGGTAATGGTTGATACAAAATTATATACCCAATTGTTTACACTGTTACAACTACAAGTGTCAATATAGTCACTGTGGACTTCTGTCTATAGACCCTTAACAAGCGCCTGTAAAATTTATTCACATTCTTGCAATATCTTCATAGATCTGATACATGAATGATACTTTTGAATAATGTAATTATAATAGGCAGATATCTACACACATTAACATTATTGTATATGTATACATACATTAACATTAATACTACACGCAACCATTTACTACGCGCCCTCTTATAATCTATGACATCAGAGTGAAACAAAATGTATGAATGCACGCAGACACTTTATGTAAAGATACCTTAGACCACTCGCAGACTCCGTCTTCCAGCTATTTGTTCTCATACCTGGTAACATTTCGCGCTGGCGCTAAATGACATTAGCGGGCACACATAAATCACGTGAGGATTTCTTGGATTAACACGTGATAATCAGTTCTGGTTTATCCTGCTCGCTAATAGAACACCCATCATCATGGCGGCCCCTGGCGGAACAATAAAGTCAGAGACTACTAGTACTACTGTGAAGGAGGGATGGTTACAGAAGCGAGGTATATTATACTGGATGTCGTGTACTGTTTCTCTGTTTATTATTGCCTCAGAGATATGTTGATTGTCTGTTGTTTAGCCGTAAACAGCGCAACATGTCTTGTCATTCTATATACCGCTGCTGTTAGCGAGTGTTAGTGTATGATAAAAAGTTTATTTGTTTGGCTGACGAAGAGTTGTTTCTGTTTCGCGCAGGATAAAGGAGCTATAGGCGCGTGGAATATCTATGATGGAGCGAATCTGTTGTGTGTGTGTGCGTGTGTAATCAAACACGGGTTTAGTGTAGACGCCTTTAAAGCGTTACACTTTGTCGGTAACTTGATTATAGCGCAGGCGGGAAGTATTTAATTTTAGTTCATAAAAGGTCGCAGGCGAACACAATAATGTTCCTCTACTAAATTAACACTGATAAAGGTACCAATCATTTTATTCAGCAGTTTCCTTGTTTGCACGTAAATAATCTTGTCTTCCTCATAGTTTAACAGGAACTGCATGTGGTGTGGATGTTGTGAGCTTTCAGTTTCACCAGTTTACTGAGTGTTTAATAATAATATAAACATGTCAGCCCTTTGATACATTGTGAAAGCAGTTTACAATGTTATGTAGGTTATTCTGTTGAGTTCATGTTTTTCATCAGGATTGAATGCAGATGGGTGGTCATTACCGTTACCCATTATACTACATTAGCACTGGAAAGTATTCAAAATGATAAAACTTTGTCAAATGATTGAACAATGGTGAAAAGTGCGGGTAGTAAAAGTAAATGTGTTGGGTGATGAAAACATGACTTCACCAAATAGTGGTGGCCTTATTAAGAGATACTACACATTGTCATATACTGCTGATTAATGCTGCATGGCCTTTAGTGGTAAAGGAGTACACACTGAATGTGGTATGTGTTGTTGACCTTTATCACTAATGTGGATCATTTGAAGTTGTTGATGATAAAATAATGTGTGAATAAATTATGACTGTGTTGTGTGTGTGCGCATGTGTGTGCGTACATGTGAGTGTAGTTTGTGTATGTGTGTATGCGCATATGTGTGAGGTGTGAGTGTAGTTTGTGTACGTGTGTATGTGTGTGATAGTAATGTATGTATACAGTAATGTATGTATACAGTGTTGTCGTGGTGATCAAACGTAGGGTAATGATATATGCAACTCAGCATGATAAAACTGGGCTCGTGCGTGCTTAAAATTTGACCACATTTTGTACTTCAAAATAACTAACTTTCTGTATAAACATAGAATTCTAACACAATTATACAGCATTCAATAGGGAACCTCATGCAGTTTAAATCTTATACAGTAATGAAGATACACACTATAATATGAATAGGTGTATTTTATGTACACAAGCCCGGTTATCTCATGTTGGGCCGGTCACATATTGGTGCATAAGATCTAGAGAGGGTATGGTGTAATCATAGTATAGTTTATATTATTGCTCGTGCTTCAGGTGAATACATTAAGAACTGGAGGGCCAGATGGTTTGTACTGAAGAGTGATGGTCAATTCATCGGTTATCGCAGCAAGCCCGGCCCTGGAGCACCCGTAGATCCCTTGAATAATTTTAAAGTTGAACGTGAGTAGTGCGTTTGTGTGTGTCCACGCACATGCATGTGTGTGCATACGTATTCGTGAGTAAGTAATTTAAGTTCATTGTGTTTCTTTCTACATATGAATCACTTAATCAAAACACTTTAGTTTTGACATTAATAACAATCATTTTATTTGATCCATTCACTTGCAGGCATTCATCTGGCTAAAAATGACAAAATCAAGAAGAATGCTTTTGTGTTAAGGTGAGTGTTACAAACTGAAGGCATTGTGTTTAGGGCTGTGTGATAATACAAATTCACCTATCACGATAATGCTGCTTATTATCGCGATAGTTCCATGTTTGCATGAAATTCATCAAAACACTATTAAGTACTCTTCATTGTGTTGTTCATTACAGTGCCTAGTAGATACGCAGTTAGCCATATCTATGTTAAAATTCCAACTTTAGTAGCATATTTCTCTACTAAAGGCAACATCTTTACAGTGAATCAATATATTGCACACCTATCACAGTACTGAAAAAATCATTATCACGATAACGATAATATGTATCACTGCGATTATCACATATTTTTGATTATCGCACAGCACAGCACTAATTGTATTGTATGACATTTAATGTTCAGAATTGTTATATTAACATTAACTGCTGTAATGACTTGTGCCTGTGTGGGTGGTGTCGTCAATGTTGTGTACACGTGATCTACCATAGAACACATTAATGTACACACGCAAATACACACGCATGCAAATACCATATAGCGGGGTTTTTCACGCGAGGACTTTAATTTCGCGACTGGCTTAATTCGCAACATTAAAATTCATGAGGTTTTAATCCGTTGCATTTTGTAACTCGCGTGCACTAGCAAATCATTCAGTAATACTGGAGTCACTCTTTCTGCAACTGCGTATACATCTAGTCTGGCACAGCCATGCCAGACTCAATTGCGTAAACATTAACTTTTATGCACGACGCGATCGATTGATAAAATGGGCGTGTCTATACAGCAATCATACATAGATAAACGCTAACTAAAGGCTAAAATGATGGTATCCATGCATTACCTATCTGTTTTGAGGTATTTAAAGCCTTCTACTATGGTTGCTAGCCCAACTCTTTTGGTTTTGAAGTGGGCGTGGCATACGAGCGTTGATCACACAAAGGAAGCGTAGGGTGCAAAATAATATTTGTTCGTGTATATAAATTTTAGTGTGATATGAGTCCATTACAAAGATTTGAAGGATAGTTTTATTCATTTTTTCATGCGAGTAATTTAATATCGCGAATAGGCTAGCTCGCGAGATTAAGCGTCGTTTGAATTTTATTTTGCAACTGTTTGTGTCTGCATTAAAAACCCGCTATACGGTACATATGCACGCAAATACATACACACACACACACACACATACACACACACATACACTCACACATACGCACATGCACACGTGCTTGGGATTATGCAACCATGTAACGAGTATATGATACCAAAGTTTTCTTAACAAATACCACCAAAAGTCCAAACGAGTGAGTACTCACAAGTATTCTATGCATAAGTTGAATTAAATTTGGAGGACTAAGGTTTTACATTGGTAAATTTTACACCAGGAAAATTGTTTGTTTCAGCCGTAATTATCACGATTGTGTGGTTCATTGCTCATCCCTACTACTACAACGAGCTAGTGTATGGTTGATTGTTCGAGGTACTTATTCTCCGTGAATGCCTGAGTTTCAGGTTTTTCGCAATTTTATTTGCACAAATGGTGTAAAAACTAATTATGCAGTATTCTGATATTTTTGTTTATAATTTTATTTTCGAGGACTTAAATTTCACGTATCAGACTAACCCATATGGTACGGTACTACAGCACGGCTTAGTGAAAGGTACGGCCATACGGTATGGATACTACAGTGAAAGTATTAGAATACCCCAGATATATATATATTGTGGTTTTTAGTTTTATAAGTTGATTATTAATTGTGCGTGCGTGGGAGTCCGCCCCAAAACCATTCACGTGAAATGAAGCCTGAATAGCCAATCAAATAAATCCTACTGCTTTTGAGTTTCTTTTTACGACACTTGCTGGCGATATTACTGATGGGCGTGGCATTAGTAATAAAATGCATCGTGAATTCCTGCCAAAGGAAAGCAAGGTAATGCTGTATAGTAAAAGGCATTTAAACAGTTGTACATTACTAACAAGATGGAGTGCTTTAGTTTTAAAAGTGGGCGTTACCAAGCGGTAGTGAGCGTTTAAAAAGCGGACTGGTTTACAGTAATAATCACGGCTTTAGTCTATTTTATTTACAACACTCACCATTATATTAGTGATTTTCAGTCCATTATAAGTGTTGTAGTTTTATAAAAAGTTGTGGTAAACCAACAATTACCGTTACTACCACGCAAGAACGTCATGACAACGATAAAATAGAGTCCCACAATCACAACAAATACCCATTACTATATAAAGAGAGCGAGACTTTCGCATTAAGTTTGGGCAGATTTTAGAGTGCCGGAAGTGTAATATAATGCTTATAACATGGTCAGTCGGGATTTGCCTGATATATATGCACTCGCCCTCGGGCGCTGCGCGCCCTCAGGCTCGTGCGTATATATCAGGCAAATCCCTCCTGACCATGTTATAACCTTTACATATATATATATACATCATTTGGTAAGGTTATACTCATTCTTGTATTAACTCCATTGGACTTTTTGGAGGCCATCAATAGTGAAGTGGTTTGCTATGTGAAACAAATTATATTATTCAAACCCACAATCAAATCTCACATGTGCATGTATAAAGAGCAACCTAAAATATTAGCAGACCTGTGTGAACTTCTCTGATCATTGTGTAGTTGCAATTGAATTTTTGGAAGTGCCTCTAAGGGCCACTGATAAATAATATAAATTTTATGTTGTTCTGCTGAGCACTTTTCAGTCATTATCTCTGAAATTATTATCAGCTGAATGTCATAAGTATACTAGAATGATAAAAAAAATTTTTCAATGGTAAGTAGGGATTGAATTCAATAGTGCTACAAAAAGTAAGGAAACAAGGAATAAGATTTTGGGACGAGAGAACATTCTGGCATGAGATAATTTATAAAAGTTTAATCCCTACTTTTGGCTCACTTCAGTAGGTTTGCCAAAAGTAGGGATTACACTTTTATAAATTATCTCATGCCAGAATGTTCTCTCGTCCCAAAATCTTATTCCTTGTTTCCTTACTTTTTGTAGCACTATTGAATTCAATCCCTACTTACCTTTTAAATTTTTAATTTTTTTATCATTCTAGTTTGTTTGCTTTTTAATCTTTCAGCAGGCATACGTAATAATTATGCTTGTTTACAGGCACTTGTTAACAACGCGCTTACATGGCAAAGCAGCTGTGTAATAGCAAATACCTCTTGAAAAACAGCAAAAGCTATTTGTCCAAGGCTATAATCTCAATGTTAACGATGTAATAAAGTACATGCGAAAACACATGCGAAGCCATGGTGCCACTGTAACTAATTATATCACGTGCAAGCCAGGTTTTTGCATGACGTAATAAGCAGAAGCCGTAACAGGCTATCGTCACCTTAGGTGAGATTCACACCTTGCTAAAGGAATATAGAAGAACAAGGAAGGGAATGAAGGATAAAAGGAATCGCCATGGCGCAGTGGGTAAATTGTCTTCGGAACAACATTTTCGTAAATCCGCCGCTATTACCTTTATTGTGTGAAATTTCTGGAGCCCAACACCTAGCGCAACCGGGTCTTACGGCAGGCTGGCAGGCAGGCAGACGAAATACAGGTGAATTTTGAAATTTTGAAATTTTCAAAGTTGGCTGTAGGTCGAAATATTCAACTTGTCGTTTCGTTTAACCAAGGTACAGCATCATTACAGCCTTACCAATGCATTCCAATCGGTTTTTTCGGGTAAAGCCTATTGGAAGGTTGTTTTATGAAGTGCAAAAATTGGGAAACCATACAATTTCTTACCAATCCCTACTATTAAGTACTACCGTACTTAATGATAGTAGCTATATGTTTCTGGTCCACCGTGCGGGTCATTTTTACATATTACACAGATATTTATAAATATTTATAAATACAGTGAATTACAGTGTAAATATAATTCAATTATCATTATTTTTGTTTGCGCAGTAAATATCACATGTTGGTGTGCGAGTTGTCACGTTTAGCATGATTTTAGTATCTGTTCAAGTATGTGCTGGAGCGAAAGTACTCCGTAATTGGGGAATTTTATCAGTGAACGGTGACGCTATTATCTCTGAAGTATTCCAAGGATTGTGCATAGGGTAAATAGAAAGCACTGATGGATTTCATCTTCCGCAGCAGTATGTTGATTCTCCAGTGAGTTGTACCATCGCGCATTCTTCAACTGGTCGGTTCCAGTCAATTTCGCTGACTGTGAAAGTGCAGAATGCTGTGGAATTTGGAAAGTATTTTAAATTTGTATTAAGAATGGAACAAGTTACTCCACACAATGCTCAAGCAATAGTCAAGATTGCATTTGACATTTTAATGTCTGAAGCAGGACGACTGGTGTGGCCAGAAAAATACGAAATCGCTCGTAAGAATAATCGACAAAACTTGACAACAATGTGATTGAGCTGCTTCAAGAAAAGAACATGAGGTGGACAAAGCAAAATGTTTTGTCTGAGGGAAGGCCATTTGTACTGCAACTTACTGATATTCTTTGGCAGCTGGATGGTCACCATGAAAAATTTACCACACAGACTTGTGGGAGACACTAAAACCCGGAATAGCGGAATAAGTGAATTTCAATTTTATACATTTTTCATTACAGAAAGCTATTCTTGTTTGGATTCATAGCGTTACTATTTGCAAACGTTATATCTGCGCATTAAAATGCTAGCAAACTTACTTATAGCGTGCATTAAATAAAGAAGAAAACCAAAAATACTTTTAAAACAATCAATCTTTGATGTATTAGATAACTAACCATTAAAATAATTATAGCCTTGAACGTAGAAATCCTAGCATTACCTTCCTCAGCGGGCGTAATCAAACTGATACTTCATCGATAGTAAGCGCTTGATAAAAGTATAGGCGATTATGTTGACGACAAAAGTAGGTCTGGCTATGCCCGGTGAAGAAGGTAATGCTAGCATTTCTTTGTTCAAGGCTATATTTTATGGTTAGCTAACTAATACATCGAAGATTGATTGTTTTAAAAGTATTTTTGGTTTTCTTCTTTATTTAATGCACACTATAAGTAAGCTCGCCAACATTTTAATGCACAGATATAACGTTTGCAAACAGTAACGCTATGAATCCAAACAAGAATAGCTTTCTGTAATGAAAAATGTATAAAATTGAAATTCACTTATTCCGTTATTTCGTATTCCGTGTTTTAGTGTCTCCCCAGACTTGTCCAATTCCTGAATTTTTTTGAAGTTTCAAAAATGTAATTTGCCAGGATTGCATTCCAGATGAGATAAATGGAGGAGTTAGAAGTGAATATATTCTGAACCAGGTTTTTGTGCGAAAGAACATTTCTTGCAGTTCAAGGATAGAGACTTCTTACTTTTCATGTGGTTGTTTTTCAGATGTATGTATTTATTGTGGATCAGGTGATAGCCTAATTCCTACTAATGAAGCAAATGGTTATTATCCGCAATAGTGGGTCATGCAAATCAGACTCAAAAAAGCCAGGGATATTAAAACGAAAACGTAAACTGGTGTCAAGTTGATATACAGAATGATTCCAATCATTTTGTATACTTTTTACTAAGTACGTATAGCAGCTGGCTGGCTAGCTGACTACATTTTAACTAGTTTTATTTGATCTTTTTTATGTATGTACGTGTGTGTGCGTGCGTGTGTGTGTGTGCGTGTGTGTGTGTGTGTGTGTATATTTGTATGTATGTACCAGCAACTGTATATATAAAAACTGGTCACCTGGTCAATTTTCAATATTGTGGTGGACCAGAAACAGATAACAAACTTTGTATGGCCTTATGATATTTGAGGCCTGAGAAAACCGGTCCTACCTACACGTAAAATTTGACCTAATTTTTAGTCTATAACTATTTTTCTTGACATGGTAATTTAACACAAATTTCATCACAATAATTATGCAGAATTTCCTAAGGAATTCAATAAAACTTTCTGATTGTATATAGCACACACAGGAAAAGAGATAAACACCGTAATATGAAAAGGTGTAGATTAATTATATTGTTATTGTCTAGATGTTTACAATGGACGACCTTTGTTGAGAGGACATTTTGTGTGGACACGGAGAGTGAACGCAAGGAGTGGATGGAAGCCATACAATTGGTAGCTAATAAGATAATACAGCAAGAGTACAAGGGCTCGTCGGAGTTGTCGCCATCGGCAACGGGTGACTCAACCTTAAACGGTGGCCAAGATCCAAAATCAACAAAGGTTTGTGTGCTGTTATTTATGGAGGATATTAATATTTGAGGATTATTATTTATGTGACTTTTAATTTATTGAAACCATCAATTGTAAAAGTTTTGGGAGGTTTCCCTGGAATCCCTACTATAAAATCTACAATTAATTTTGTTCATCATAATTAACAATAGTATGTTGTTGCCTTATTACAGGGGTAGTACGACGATATAGAAAAAGTGAAGCCGTTCAATGTTTTACGTAATTTACTAGCCTAGTTTATTACGTAAACAGAAATACGCATATGTACGTAACTTACACAAATGTGTGCACAAAAATGGCTAACAACAATACAGACTTTGCTTCAGCCCCTAGTCGCAGTGGTAGGGTTGGACGGCCTCAGAAATATCAACAGGCTGGCTATCGTCGCTGTCTTGCAGCAGCTGGTTATCCGAATGGGTCGCCATTTTATTACAAAACGGAAATGATGTATTCTAACGCTCGCCGATTGGTAGTTAATAAACTACATACCTTACAATACTTGAACGGTTTTTATTTGTAAGCAATACCGTCGTACTACCCCTTTAACAGTGACAGTTTTGAAACGTAGAAATCGTTTTGGCATGGTTGCATGTATCACTGTGAGTGTATGCATGATAACACATGTACACATGTGCATTATTTAGAGAATGTTAGTAATGTGTTTTATGATGTGTTGTATGATGTGTTGTATATGGTGCTCTTTATTTAGAACATGACTGATTTTGAAATGTTGAAGGTCCTTGGAAAAGGCACATTTGGAAAGGTGAGTGTATTGTATAATGCATTGTAATGTGTACATATGTTGTATGTGTTGCATGTACGTACTATAATATGTACAAGGCCGTGTCCAGAAAATGCAGCTTTTCAAAATGTATGGTGTGGAGGGGGAGGGGCTTATCTTGTGAGCACTAATACTACAATAGTCTATAATCTTTTAACATAGTTATATGTATAGAATTTCAATTTTGTATTCCAAAGCCTAGGGGTGTAATTGACCTAGGAGGGGGAATGCCCTCCTCCCCCTAAATGCAGCCTTGTTATACCGTACGTGGAAAAATTTTGGCGGGGTAAAACATTGGCGAATGCGCTGATCTGAATCAATTGGAGGGTAAAATATTGGTGAATGAGCCGCATGTATAGCTAAAACTGATCCTAAAAAGAAACATTGGCGGATAAAAAATCGGCGAATGGCCTTCTATTCGCCAAATTCGCCAATTTTTTCCCACTCCAAAATTTTCCCACGTACGGACATGTGCTGTGTGTTCAAGTTAAGGTTGTTATGATTTGTTTTGAAACTGTCGCATCCTAAGATTTTGTTATCCAATTATATCCATTGTTCTATCTGTGTCTGTCTGTTTGTCAGTCTGTCCGTATACTTAATTAATTTGCACTGCATTGTGAACTAGGACACAAGATTTCAGAGATTGATACAGTGTTTCAGTAAAACTCTGATTTTTCTTGAATATTATGTTGTCGTGTGTTTTGTGTTGTGTTGTGTGTGTGTGTGTGTGTGTGTGTGTGTGTGTGTGTGTGTGTGTGTGTGTGTGTGTGTGTGTGTGTGTGTGTGTGTGTGTGTGTGTGTGTGTGTGTGTGTGTGTGTGTGTGTGTGTGTGTGTGTGTGTGTGTGTGTGTGTGTGTGTGTGTGTGTGTGTGTGTGTGTGTGTGTGTGTGTGTGTGTGTGTGTGTGTGTGTGTGTGTGTGTGTGTGTGTGTGTGTGTGTGTGTGTGTGTGTGTGTGTGTGTGTGTGTGTGTGTGTGTGTGTGTGTGTGTGTGTGTGTGTGTGTGTGTGTGTGTGTGTGTGTGTGTGTGTGTGTGTGTGTGTGTGTGTGTGTGTGTGTGTGTGTGTGTGTGTGTGTGTGTGTGTGTGTGTGTGTGTGTGTGTGTGTGTGTGTGTGTGTGTGTGTGTGTGTGTGTGTGTGTGTGTGTGTGTGTGTGTGTGTGTGTGTGTGTGTGTGTGTGTGTGTGTGTGTGTGTGTGTGTGTGTGTGTGTGTGTGTGTGTGTGTGTGTGTGTGTGTGTGTGTGTGTGTGTGTGTGTGTGTGTGTGTGTGTGTGTGTGTGTGTGTGTGTGTGTGTGTGTGTGTGTGTGTGTGTGTGTGTGTGTGTGTGTGTGTGTGTGTGTGTGTGTACATTACATTACATTACATTAATCAAAACCTTTAACCATCCAATACATTAACACCTTCACAATAAATCCCTTTCATCCTGTTGTCAAGGTGGTACTGTGTAGAGACAAGATAACTAAGGAGGTATTTGCTATGAAGATACTAAAGAAAGACGTCATCGTTGCTAAGGATGAGATCGCTCACACACTAACAGAGAATCGAGTATTACAATCAACCAAACATCCTTTCCTCACAGTAAGTGTATTTATGTGAAATATTTGTAATTCAGTAAATACAATAACAATTGTGTAATTCATGCGAAAGTATATATGTAATTCAGTTTTACTATTTGTAATTCAGCGAGTATTTGTAATTCAGTAAATACAATTATATTGGTGTAATGCTGAGTTGTAGAAATTTTTATGTACTCATAATTAGGGTTGGGCAATGTAAGTGCCAATGTTTCAGTATATCACTAATAAGACTCAAACGAATAATAATTTTAGCATTTGAATATTCTTTTAGTTTTCAAAGGAATAGTCTGAACATTAATTTTATACGTATTATATGGACAGCAGTAATAGTCGGTATTTTCTGGTAAAATGATGATAATTTCATTTCATTGAGGATTACTACTTCACTCACTGCTCTTATGATGATCATAAGTTACCTTAAAATTAGTAGATTATATTAGTAGAAATTATTGAAATCTTATTAAATTTGTTCAATACACATATTATAATTGATTGTCTATTGTTGTATCCGAATAATCGTAAAATGAATATTAGTCTGAATATTTGTTTGAGCTTTAATCACGTAACATCGCAATATGAGCGTATGCAATAATTGATAGCGCAGACATTTTCACATGTCAATAATATGGTATATGCAAGATATTGCAGAATATTGCCACACATGCTTATCAGCAATACTATAGACTGAATGCATATAAACAAGTTATCACTAAATGCTTGTAAATAATTACTTATCAAACCAATGGAGTCAACGGAATTTAGAGATCTGCAGGCCCTGGGTTGTGGTGCCCGAGGGCATTACTAAGCACAATTTGCTTAGTAGCATTAGCCACTCGGCAGTAGCCCAACTCACGGGGAGAGAGAGAGAGAGTTAGATAATTGTATCCTATATGATTGAATTACAGGGATCTCGTTATGATGTTTTTCACCGCCCGAGGGCATGGGGTCTACTACGTAGGGGATAAGTGATTAGACGTCTAACTAATAACCTGAGAATTCCCATACCTACAGTCTAAAATATTCAAACCCACAATCAAACCTCATACGTGCATGTAAAAAAGAGCAACCTCAATGTCAGCAATGCAAATAACCGTCGATTTCACCAAAATTTTTGGAAAGCTTGAAGTGGCCTCTAATGGTTAGGAATCCATTTCATCTACGTACATGTGAACCTGCCCTGCTGCATTGCAGTATATGGCAAAGCATTTGAGGGGAGGTGGTTTTTACAATTCTTTATTCAACCGTGAATGTTTTCCCCCTTGAATGTGTTGCCACATGTGGTATCGTACGTAGTGATGGTGTGATAGTATAATATATACGGTAACATTGTGGTTTAATGTACTATTAACATGTTACTACTGGTAGAAACAGTAGAGGAGGAGGAGTTCATAACAGATATGACGATAATTATTGTAATAATTTTATTGATCAACATATCAATGCATCGATACTCAATTTGTAGTATTGATATGCATATTGAACCATTATGTATTGCAATGCATCAATACATCACAGCATTGTCCCATCTCTCTAGTCACTAGGTACTTGATAGTAGGAATGAAGAGCTTGTAACTTCTCAGTAGTTATTAATATCACACAAACATTCAAACTATTATAGTCATAGTAGTGATGCACCGATGATCGGTTCAACTATCGGAAATCGGTTTATCGGCCTTAAAATTATAATATCGGTATCGGTTTTTCTTTAGCAGATATTTCAGATTTATTGAAAATGAGATGATTTTAATATTTTAGTGATAAATATCTGTTATTTCAGTCTTAAAAAGGAGATGGAATAATTATGGATGGTACTCAAATACGTTTAATAGTAATTTTATAGCATAATGATGCCTATTGTTAGCACTTTTGGAAGTTATGCTGATATCGGATGATCGGTTATCAGTATCGGCCAATATAGGAAAAGTAACATCGATTAATCAGAACGTCGGCAAAATCTCATATCAGTGCGTCACAACCCTAATAATACACTCACCCATGGTATAATATAATGTACTGTGCGAGGTAGAGTTGTAACCCAAGAGGTCATGATAATGTGTTGGTAGAGAGATTTTCCGATGCTCTAATGCTCTGAAATACTGCAGGTATAATTTGGTGCTCATAATATATCCAATGAGGTGATTTCATGTAAACAGTGTAAACTCTTGTTAACAAAACACTCAGGGAGCTGTCAACATGCGTTGCTATGGGTTCCTTAGTGATGAGTCTTTGCTAACGTGACTTCTTCATGATGTTATTGTATATTCATAACAATAACAGTAGATTAACAACAGATAGCACCTGCTTTTTAGTTTTACAAAATTTGAGATATCTCGTTGTATGGTGAACTCCCATAGTGTGATTATCCTTAATACTGTAATCTAGTAGTGTTATATAGTTACTCATCTAGTTGTAATGGAGACTGTGTTAGCACTATCTGAATACTATTGGATATTTTTGGATATCAATATAGTGAAATGGTTTACAATGGGTATAGAAATGTTGTAAAAAAATTAAATATTCCAACCCACAATCAATCCTCATATATGTGCGTGTATAAAAGAGCAAAATAATTTCTCTCATGTAAGCTTAGGCAATGAGACAGTGTAACATTTGATAGTCACATAAATTTTTGGAAGACCTCTATTATAGTGTATAACAAAATTATGGTTGAACAAGAGCTTTACCTGTAGATTTCATTTGATATAATTCCAAGTACTTTCAATCAGTCATTAAAATCAATTCAATATGATTATCACACTTATTTGCTATCAACAACTGCAGAGTAATTTCTTTATTTTTAGCTTTGTTTTCCCATTATTGCTTAACATTGCATCATTTTGCTCAAAGTAAAGAATCATGTGATCATAGGAATCGAAATTTTGAAAAGGTATCAATATCATTGTGTTAATATTGGTATAGCCTGTCCCTACCTCAAGGTACCAATGGATGAACAGGCCATCCCATATTTAAACCAGGCACGTGCCAGCTCGGTTTGTGTGTGTGTGTGTCCCCGCCCCCAGGCTATTAAAAACCGTTCATGTGAAATGAATACTGAAAACAAGTCCTACTGCTTTTCAGTTTCTTTATATGACACTTGGTATCGATATTACTGAGTAACGAAATGCGTCGTGAGTTACTGCCAAAGAAGAGCAGGGCAATGCAGTGTTAGCCATTCATTACATAGTAAAAGCCGTTTGAACAGCTGTATTATATTACTAACAATTGTAAGACGGAGCACTCAAGTTTTAAAAGTGGGTGTGCCGTG
Organism: Spongia lamella; assembly: GCA_963930835.1. NCBI lineage: Eukaryota > Metazoa > Porifera > Demospongiae > Dictyoceratida > Spongiidae > Spongia > Spongia lamella. The sequence goes on along the minus strand of OZ005747.1, from coordinate 219,262 downwards.
CGGGTTGCAGAGCTTATAAAAGATGACTGGCCTATAGTGTTACAGTAAGATTTCGGCTTAAAACAACTTTATACTGCTTTTATCACTAAAGTACTGTAGTATAAAGCCGGTTTAAACAAAAGAATTGAATTTGTATGCGTTGCTATGTGCCCCTTAGTGATGAGTCTTTGCTCACATGACTTACTCGTGACATTATTAATTACTAATCTATAATAGCAGTTGATTAACAGTGGTTTAACTTACACAGCGCCTGGTTTTTAGATGGTAGAATATCAACTTGTATCTGAATAATTATGGTAAAGCGAATATTAATCCAAATATTTGTTTAGGCCTTAATAGTGTGTTAGAAACTGTCCGTTTTTGGATGTCAATAGTGAAATGGTTTACAATGGGTATAGAAATGATGTAAAATATTCCAACCCACAATCAATCCTCATATGTGCATGTATAAAACAGCAAATGAAATATTGACAAACCGTATTAACAAACTGTATGGAGAATGTCAAAATTTTTGGAAGGCCTTAAGGGGCCTTTATTGTACAATGGTTGAACAAATCCTTGGGATGGGTGATATCTGTAAATATCATTTGATGTGATTCCAAGTACTTTTGATTAGGTATTGAAATCATATTTTGATACGATTCTGAGTAGTTTTGATCATCATGCTTGTTTGCTACAAATATATCAACAATTAGAGATTATGGCTTTGTTTTCCAGTTATTGCTTAAGGTGGCAGTCAAGCAATTGCGGGTGCCACATAATATGAAGCTGTACAATCGATGATGCAATAGATTGCATTTTAACGCACACCGCGCATAATTAAAAATGGCGTTTTTGTGAATGAGAAGGCGTTTAATGGTAAGGAAATATTTTGTTTTTCATAACTCATTAATATTGCGAACAATTAATTCATACTTGTACGTCCACTTTTCGACCAAAGAAGCAAAACTGAGAACGGTTATGTGAATGGTTACCGATGGTTACAATGATATGGCACGATAAATATAATGGATTAGTACTCGGATTAGTATGAAATATTTATAACGGCTTTTCTCTTCATCTTAGTATCACAATTATCTGAAACATTGTAAGCCACTAGGTGGATGGTAAACAAATGTGGCTACGTATACTCCTCATAATCCGAGTTAGTAGGGTGGCAATCTGGTCAAATGCTGATAGCCTTCACGGCGATTAAATAGAGTCTGTATCATGACTTTAATAATAATACGTAAACACATGGAAAACATAGTGAATAGCTGATTTCTTGAGTATGAAATATTGGAGGGCTTGCGTATTTCGGTAAAGGTGACCAAAGCATCATCTTGAAATGCCTCGCAAAAGTAGCATCCAGTTTGTATAGTGCTAAACTAATATCGTCAATAAGAGAATTAAATAACTAGTTTACTGAACTTCTAGAGTATCGGATATATTGATTAAATGGGCTTTGTTACTGTGGTATTTTCTAATACAATTAAATGCGTGGGCGGAATGCTTTACTGCCACCTTAACATTCCATCATTTTGCTTGATAACTTCAAAGTAAAGAATCATGTGATCATGGGAATTGAAAATTCAATTCTTACTCGATGTCTAAGTATCGAGTACTTTAAGTATTGACATTGATATTTTAGTACTTATATCGCCCATGCCTGCATGGGTCATACCCTCTAGAATTTAGATATGGTTAATAGTGATCATCAATACTAGATGTAAATGTGTAAAATGCCTCGTGCAGTTAGATGATAATGTCTACGTAGTTGGGTGGTGCTCATTGATTAGAGAAAACTTCTCACTGGTCAGTAATACACTATCACTGCATGGTTGTCACTCAACGAATGAGACAGAAAAGAACAGTATGAAATACAGAGGCATTGAATGAAATGAGTTGTTTACGTTTTCAATACCATAACTGAGCTGAACATAGCATTGTAGAGTTATAAATAATATCGATTATCTACTTCAGAGAAACCCCCAGCACTTGATATTGTAAGCTTGTTCAATTTCCTTCAGAATTATCTGAACACCTAACGTTTTATTATGTTTAATATCGCATAATTTGCAGCAATTTTCTACTACAAGGAGTTAATAGAAATTGGTGCCCTGTAGGCTTTTCCTATTTGGCGCTGAGTAGCGTAACATTGGAGGGATGTTCGTTAGTTAATCCCTAAAGGTTAATTTTCAAAACTAGGTTATTTATACAATTCCTGTTAAGCGGTTTAGGTAACTGATTGGTTGTATTCTAATTATTTCACTATTACATAGTGAAATACAATATAAAGTACCGTATAGCATAAAATTTTGACGATAAAAAATATTGACGAAACTTTGTTCATTTGTCGTCAATTTTTAAAGAAATCCTATAGAACGTGGCATTGCCATACTTTTGCTTGCATTGCACATTAAATAGAATTGAGGCTTGAAACAACTTTCGTTCAATATTTTTTCGGCAAATGTAAAAATTTGACAATTCATCAATATTTTCTTGTCAAAATTTTTAATGCAATACAGTATTGGAAATGGAGTGGTTGAAATATATTCCTACGTATATATAGGGAAAATATGGTATTTTATGAAAACATAAAACTATCTGTAATGGAGCGTACAACACATACTCCCTTAAGGAACTAATATGTGGCAAGATCAGTGTTTGTAACAAATGGATGGGGGTATACAAGGTACTTATGGTGTCAACAGTAAGGTGAGAGCTTATCTAGTGTTGCCTCATGGGTAGAAAAACACTCTCTAAACTCTTGCTGCTGTGGATGATAAATGTACCGCATCATTCATACATGGACCACAATGGCATAATAAGTGATGAGTTGAATTATTGTGAGTGTATTATCACACACAATCCTAATAGTACAGTCACCCACACACACTATAGTATAATGTACTGTGTGTGGTAGTGTAGAGTGGAGGAGTATGCTGTGCTGAGTTATAACCCAAGAGCTCATATAGTAGGGAGTGTCCAATGCAGGCTGCTTGTCCGCGGATTGATAAAATACAAATTATCACATGATAAATAAAGCCAATCAAATCCGTTGTAAACAATTAGATTGGCTATATTTCTCATGTGATAATTTGCCAATCCGCGAACAAAAGCTCTGTATAATAATCGTATTCCAGGATATTCCAGGATATTATTATCACCTTACCAAACTACTGGGGCTAATGATCGTTGTATATTATCATGAGCTCTGGTATGTGTATAGAGTATGACTGTAAGCATTATGGGTGTTTTACATGTTCCATTCTCCACTCCACAGTCTCTGCGATACTCATTCCAGAATGATACCAGATTATGTTTTGTCATGGAGTATGTGAATGGTGGAGAGGTACGTATGTGCTATTAATAGCACACTTTCACACACACTTTTACACACACACACACACACACTTTTACACACACACACACACTCACACTCACACTCACACACACACACACACACACACACACACACACACACACACACACACACACACACACACACACACACACACACACACACACACACACACACCAGTTACGTAGAAAGGTTAAAATTTCAAACTGCTAGATCATTGCCAATATTAACAGCTTGTGTACAAATTAGTGTTAATGTGGTTGGATATTATTTACTGTTATTACTCTGTGCTGTGGTTGTCATGGTAGCTGTTCTTTCACTTATCACGAGAGAGGGTGTTCTCAGAAGACCGAACACGTTTCTATGGTACCGAGATAACGCTGGCTATAGAATATCTTCATCAGAATGGAATTGTGTATCGAGATTTAAAGGTTAGTATTATGAGAATGTTGGTGTGTTTTAAATAGGGATGAAACAATATGAGTCAATGTCATATTGTGTATTGCCTTTAAGTGTATTGCAATATATTGCTCTATTGTAATATGTAAATAGATTTTGAGTAAAGAACATCGATATATTGAAAATTTAAAAATTGGATTTTAGTAGTAAAAGTTAAGCAGAAACATGTAAAATAGTAAGAAACTAAGCAGCTGTATAAGTTGTTTCTGCTGTGCAATAATTGGATACTTACCAACTTTGAAGTAGTGCATAAACAAATGTACTGGATTCAAACAAACCTTCGAATGTTAAATACAACATTCGAATGTTTGTATTTTACTACATAATGGAGTGTGTTGGTAATTTGTGCAGTCCTTGTCCCTTACATGAGCAGTCAAAAAGGTCATTTATATTACTAGGCTCTGCACAATATAATAACATGTGTGCCTAACAGCTTTAGTATTAGAAGAAAGCATTTTGCTGGTAACTTTAGTGCATGTGTTATTACTATAACAATGAGTATATATGATAAAAAGAAACATTTGTCGAAGCTTTGAAGGTTGTAGACAAACCTTCGAAGGTTATAAAATGACATTCGTTTATGCACTACTTTGAAGGCAACACATGTTGCAATATATCGATATCTTTCCTCAGACATATTGTATTGTATTGCAGTAGTATTGCAATACCGTATAGCTGGAAATTTTTGAGGGACAAATTTTTCGATGATTACCTCTTTCCAACTTTTCGTGAATAAATTTTCGAGGTACAAACTCTTTCACCAATAATTATTATCTTAAAACCAAATTTCAAGGTTTTATTTTCGAGGATACGTCAAAATCCTCAAACCTCGAAATTTTTGTCCCTCGAAAATTTCCAGCTATACAGTAGTTTCCTCCCTAGTATATACACACAGCATTGAAATAGTAATAATATAAGACTGTTGGTGTGTTTTAAATAGAATAACATTACAAAGTACGTACGTACATTATGTAGTTGGAGAACCTGTTGCTAGACAACGAGGGACATATAAAGCTAACAGATTTTGGACTATGCAAAGAGGAGATAACATATGGAGCGACTACTAAAACATTTTGTGGTACTCCAGAATATCTAGCCCCTGAGGTTAGTATTTACATGTAGCTACAGTTCTACTGACCCCTGGGTTTTGAGCTTACAGTCATTGAAATAAAAATTGTCAGGGGTTGGAAGTTAAAAATTGTGTACAATTTTACTACAACCATGTCAGGACAAAACTCGGACATTTTGGATAATTTCAGGTCATGTTGGGACATTTCAGGTAGTCAGATGTTATTTGTGGCCCTGAACTGTTTATAAAATAGCTCTTTCAACACTTGCTGCAGTTTAGTGATGTATCCTCTATTAGGAGGGATTTTAGCATTCATGTATCACCATACTGTAGTAATTGCCGAATGTCTTAGCATGAGGGATATAATCGTGTGGGGGCGATAGGGGGCCTACTGTCGAGCATACATGTGTGTATATATCATGTCCAGATTTATGGTAGTCAGCATTAGTGTACGGTAACTGTAGTCATTTGTGCATTGCTAAACTGTCACGTCTGCAAGCTACTGTTTTGTGTGACGTAATAAGTAGAAGGTGCGCATTTATCAGCCCTGTTTATAATTTCTCGCCTTTCAAGAAAGAGAAGGAAGATATTGAAGGATGAAAAGAAACATTAAGGCACAGTGAATGGATGTAAATCGGATGCGATTTCCTTTGTTGTGTGAAAAATCTGGAGACATACTCCTAGTGCTAGTGGGTCTTACAGCAGACAGGCAGTTAGATGAAATATTGGTAGATTTAGAATCTTTAAAAATTCACCACAGTGTGATTTTCACGAAAGTATAGTGAGTGTTACCAATGCACTTCAGTAGGTTTTTCAGGTAAACCATAATTTGAGCAGTGTCATGGAAGCTCGTGAAAGTTGAATGCCATGTATCAGCATAATCGATGCTCTCTAATAGAACAATCACTAGTAACATATGTGACTGTTATACTAGAGAGTATTACAAACTTGGGTCAATCCAGCTTGACCCAGCGACCCAAATGACCCGGAGAAAGTGACTCAGATTTGTGGATTGACCTAATCTGGTTTCAACCCTGGTCTATATAATCTCCCATGCCTACTGGTCTCCTTCCTATCTATGCCTACTCCTGTATGTCTGGTCGCCTTGCCTACAGCTACTTAGTATATCTTGAGAGTCCATTTAGTTGTCTAAGCTGAGACATACATAGTCAGTTATACATGTAGTCTCCCATGCCAAGGCTATAGTCTCCTACACACATATCTCCCTAATCTCAGTCAGGTATCTTGTGTCTATTGGCTATATATGTATTAGTTAAAGCATTGCTGCGAGTGCTATACGTGAAATAAAGCACGAGGCACGCGGCCGAGATGCTAATAAAGCACAAGGCATAGCCGAGTGCTTTATTAGCATCGAGGCCACACGCCGAGTGCTTTATTTCACGTATAGCACTCGCGGCAATGCTTTAACTGTTTTATAGAATTGTCAAGACTAATGCTTCGATACAAACGCGCTCGCTGGTTGATACAAGCTTGCTTAACTGTCAGTGGTGGTATCGCCCGAGCAAGCCGGTTTAATCATATACAAGAGTATTATATATCATCACTTACGCGCCAGTGTTTTTTGGCAAATCTTGCAGCTAGATCGTGTTCTCTCGTTTATATTTTTGTTGTATTAACAAGATAGTTGGTTTGTACAAGACACCTCGAAATGAATTGCTAGCCGCATCGCGTTGTTTACAGCCTTCTGGTATATAACACATTCCAATGAGTTGTTTACTAAGGCATTAATAGTTCCATGCATAACTGTACTTTATAAGCTTTGAAGTTTCATAAAGCACTCTTCACACCTTAACAGTGCTATATGGAAAATAAAGTACACTTTTGCCCTTTGATCCTCCCACGCAAAATACTATAAGTGTCTGTTTAGTCACCATATAATATATAGCCAATAATGATTCCTTATAACATCTTGTAAAATGTAATATAACACATTAGACTCTATTTGGCACACGTGGGCTGGGATATAATCTCATATATCCCGGCCCGCGCTACTTATGTCTCTCGCTCTCAGGCACAAAGAAACATAAATGTGAGAAATACAATATTACCTTATTTTTTGACAGGTTACACGGTGTGCTTCATTAAATTGTCACATTCACTAACAATATCGCTTCGCCACGGCCATAACTTGCAGAAGAATGAGGCAAAAAGGTAAACTCGTTAACTGGGAATACGCGCAGGCACTTAAGTAGTTGCTATGGCATTTGAAATTTAGCGTCTTTTCAAGGCTAGTATCACCGTGTCGACAAAGGAAGCAAAGGTACATTGTGTAAGAATGTTTTTTTATTAAATACAGTTATACGCATACACCAAGGAGTCTATGAAATTTTTAAACCCTCAGGCCCTTAGTAGCACGCTCGTGCACTACAGCCTCGGGCCTTCGGGTTTATAAATTCCGTAGACTCCACGGTGTATGCGTATAACTATTATTTATCTATTTACATTGAGGTGTCTTTGACACCTTGTAGCAGCTTGTTACAGCTTAATCTATTATTGGCTCATTGAGTTATACTGTGTAATGCTATAGCACTGAGCACTAACAATTTTCTGACAGGAAATATTGATGGATGCTAAGCTAGTGATGCGTCAAAATTTCCCTTTCCCCAGTAGTATATAAAGTACTGTTTATAGGATCACATGATTAGTTTGTAGGATCACATGATCCATGCAGGTACTAGAAGACAATGATTACGGCAGAGCAGTAGACTGGTGGGGCGTGGGTGTGGTACTGTATGAGATGATGTGTGGACGATTACCATTCTACTCGAGGGACCATGAAGTATTGTTTGAGCTAATATTAATGGTAAGTAACTTGAGCATGTACAATAATTATACAATACATGTCCCGGGGGTCTTCCCTAAATAGCGGTAGAGTGGTTCAACACTGCTCTACTTTCCTCGGTGTCATCTTTGATGTGATTAAATATGTTTTGATGCTGGTGGTAAAGTGACAGTTTTACTGCCCTACTGTTTCACTCTGGGGAAAACCCTGCAGCTACACGAGGAATTCAATAAACAGCACAATTTGGTTCTGCAAATTTTAATCATCCACTAAATCAACATCTTCATTTACTAATGATTTATGCTACATGTGTATCAAGACTCACGATAGTGAGTCGCGAGGCCAAGAAAGAAGCACAGCAACGCGACCACTGAGTGAGTTATTTACACGTAGCACCGCCCTAAAACTCGCAAACGCTCTAACTAAGCCGCCATTAAAGCTATTGCTTAGTTATTACCGACCCAAAACGTTCTTACTATATAGAATCAACAAACCGAGAATGGAGGAAATAGGCGCCACCATTACTAAGTACCAGCCATTGCGAGTTTTATGGCGCCCGTTGTGCGACTACGCACGACGAACCATCCTTTCCTGCCCAATTCGCCCGTTTACTAGACAATTAGTACCTTCATTGTTTGAAGAATCAATATCCCGAACTTCGTAGAAATCTATTCAGTCATTCTTCCGATACAGCCTTATAAATGCCTTCCTGTGACCACAAAAATTTTTACGCGGCAGTCGTTTTTTTTTCTTTCTTTGTTTCTTTGTTTCTTTCTTTCTTTCTTCATCGCACACTTTTTTCGGGGGCTTGCGGGAGCTTTCGTGAACCCCGGAAGTTTTTTCAAACTCCCTTTTTATACATTCACTTGTTTGTCTAATAACTCACTCATTTCTTCATGAATTTCAGCCAAATTTGTATCAGCACTTCTCCTATGTATGCTCTACCTGTCATACTATTATCAGTCTGAAATAAACGCTTGAATATATTTGAGAAGGACTATTACATTGCAGGTTGATAGTTGTCATAACTTGGACCCCCTTCGAATGATTTACATAAACTTTCAGATACACAATCTATATTGATGTATCACTCTGTAGTGAAAGTTAAAAAAAATCTCGTGGAGTTTTTCAAAATTAAGCTTCAAAGTTTAATTTGCAATATTGTGTGCTAGACAAGTACAAGTTATGGCCATGCAGTACTTCTCTGCTGCTTGCTAGTAATAACATCTGTTTATACTTCCAAAAAAGTAGTGATATGCTAAACAAAAACACCCTGGGTGTAAAAAAAGTGCGAGGCCAATCAGAAGCAGCATTGCAAATAGGTATGTACGACCAAAAACGTTGATATCAGTTGAGGCCAAGAAATTACTTATTAAAAATCTACTTGAATGACATAATAGTTTATAGCATATTGTCACAACTATGATTGACTTTGTCACTTGGCCACCTTTTTCACATCATCATTATTAATAAAGGTGGCCAAGTGACAAAGTCAATCATAGTTGTGACAATATGCTATAAACTATTATGTCATTCAAGTAGATTTTTGATAAGTAATTTCTTGGCCTCAACTGATATCAACGTTTTTGGTCGTACATACCTATTTGCAATGCTGCTTCTGATTGGCCTCGCACTTTTTTTACACCCAGGGTATTTTTGTTTAGCATTTAATATAGTGTAGCTCCTACTATAGGGTATGTTGTTTAGAGAATGGAGTGGAAACTCTATTTAATGGACACTTAGAAAATTATCTTGTTGCATTGAGGGACCACACAGTCTCAGAGGGGAGGGTCCTTTATAGAGTGGTGACCATTGTAAATGTGTTTCTCTATATTAGGAAGATGTGAAGTTTCCCGGTCGTATCTCAGAGGTTGCCAAGTCACTGTTGACCGGGTTACTCGTGAAGAATCCGGAGAGACGGCTCGGAGGAGGTCGCGAGGACGCAGAGGAAGTTAAAAGACATGCATTTTATGCATCTGTGAACTGGCAAGAGGTGTACGATAGAAAGGTGAGCCAATGTTACATAATATATCAACTAGGGCTTGGACAAATGGTCGGATATTTGTTTACTATCTTACCATTCATTCACTAAAATCACTATTCCGATATTCGTTTTCACTACGTATATCAAGCCATGTTTTAGTAAGATAGTTGCAAAGATTAAGTGTGTATAAGCATAATGATACTTGACCCACAAATTTCAAACATCACCATCAACGTTGTCACTGCACGATAAATGTAGAGAATTAAGATATTTAAATATTACCCCGATAAAGTATATGTATAATAGAATGTATATTCTTGCTACTGCAGATCACACCACCATTCAAGCCTAACATTCGTTCAGAAACTGACGTCTCTTACTTTGACACCGACTTTACAAGGGAAGCCCCACAACTGACACCCCCTGACAATCGTGAGTTGACCTGTGTGTCTATGACAACATGTACACAAGTAGCTATCATCTGCGCTGTGCACAGCATGGAATAAGGACTGAAAATGTTAGGATATGCATCAAGCACAATATATAAAATGTGACCCGGCATAAGAAAACCGGGCTAGCTTATGTACACAAAATACACCTATTCATATTATAGTATGTATCTCCTTCGCAGTCCTCAGCCTCTTCATTAATTGAAGATGCCTGAACGGAACCTGTACGGGCGAGTTGCCTTCTGCATCAATCTATTTAATGCACATCAATTTACGGGTTGATTTACAGAAATTCATTTCGTAATTCAGATTTCAATGGGCACAAACTTATTTAATGATTTGCATTTGCTAAAGTATTTTTTGCCAACTGCTTATTTTGTGGATTCGCCAAAGTTTTCCACTGCCAACGTTTCCCACTCTACGGTATAAGATTTACAAAATATTTGAACTGCATTAGATTCCCAATTGAACACTGCATAATTGGTATAACTGCAGCTACGTACATTACTTTTATAGTAAAATCTTCTTTGGTTGGTTTTATTTCATGAGTTTTCTAATTTGATGTTTATGTGTATTTGATAATTCTGTATTATATTTCAATTACAGATGATCCGATAGCAGGTAAAGGCGAGGGGGTACACTTTCAGGACTTCACATTTGCTGAGAAGAAAGGAGAAAATTTCCAATGACATTATTTTTTTTGAAGCTGCAGTACAATTAAGACTGTTTACATAAATATTATTATTATTATTATTATTGTTATTTAGCTTTTATCTTTTGTTGAAAAACTGCGTGTGTGTGTTTATTTGTTCATGTGTAGCTACTGAATGTTTGTTGTAAGGAAGATAATGTAGTGTTATTGTTTTTTCTAATTATGGGCACACAATTTTTAAATTTGTTAATGGCAGTAGCTATATAGTACACTGGTATAGCCAGCGGATATATAATTACGAGTCTATTTTTGCGAACTAAGAATTTAGTGGAAGCACTTGTAACTGCTGTTTGGACCTTACTAGCTATATGGTGATATAGATAGTATATTCTCCGGGTACGGAGAATATACTATCTATGTTGATGTCTCGTGGAAGTCTGATATCTTTGAGTCATCCGAAGAACCGCCATTAAGGAAAAGTTTAGACAAGGTAAAAAGCCTCCACCTAACAATTGTAATTGGCTGATTGATGAACGCATACTAACAGGCTCTCCGCTTATTCTCACTCCACTAATGGGCGCCATGAATTTGAAGAGCTCGAGCAACCGGCAGCTTGGTGTTAAATTCATTCCAGAGCATCTTGGCGCCACTTCAATAATAATAATACTTCCTCGTGTAAGTGAACACACCAATCGGTTTTATTATTTGACAACTGTTTTGCAACACTTACATGCAACCCGGCTTCAAGGTTATGTGCACCATAGATAATACCTATACATTGCTACCCCGGTAGTGTATATTATCTGTGTGTGCACCGCTTGCAAAGGATAATCACACTTGAAGGTTGTGCAGTGAGTGTAGTAGTGCTGGTACACCTCCAGAAAAACTTGAAAATGATAATGCAACCGGCCTTGCTGCAAGGCTATATGTGGGATGGTTGATTTTGCAGATCTATACATATAGGCCTGGTCACATAATATTCTATTTCTCTTCGTAATAATATAAGTGCACACCAAGGTTAGGCCTGTCACCAAGGTTACTGGCCAAAAAGATTTTGTTTTTCTGCTATAAAAATAGGTGAATATAGAGTCGGTAGGTAGCTAGGTAAAAAATATCTTTTAAAACAAGAGTAGCTTATTGACTATAAATGACTTACTGACGTGTCGTAAGGCAGACAAGATTTGCACTGTACTGTTAAAAGAGAGTTTACAATAATTTATATGCATTGTTGATATGTTATTTGCTCATGTGACCAACACAAATTTTGAAAGTGAACATAATATTTTATTGGTCGGTCTAGGCCCAAGAAACATGATTTAGTTGAAGTGATCTTATGATACTAAGAGAAATATCATTTTGTAGTTACCAGCAAACAGTTTCAAGTAGCTACCTATTTCACAGATAGATATGTAGATAGATGAATACGCAGATAAGCAAATACACCATACGCTCACCATGTCAATCAATTGAGCACTTTGCTATGTTGAACAAGTATAAAGTTTCCTTTGCTTTTTGCAGTGGACCAGGAGTGTCAGAACAAAAAGTGGTATGGCTCAAGTGCAAATGGCAAGTGGCTACCTCAGTATAAATATGTATGCCCTCCGAGGAAATTTTAAAACTACTGTACGTAACTATAGGGCTGTGCCAAATAGCTATAGCGATGTAGCTATATTTCTTAACTATTAGCCGCCATTCCTCATACCTGAATTTACGTTAAGTACATAGCATTTACCTTAAGTGTACAAGAAAAGGACCTCTGCAGCATCTGAAGTTGCCATGGACACAAGAAATATTTGATTGTGGGTATAAGTTTACAAATTACAATGTGTACATCCCTCTGTCATTTACCGTATAAAAAAGTCCAAGTTCACATGCAAGTTAAATTAAAGACTTTAAATTAAGTATTTAGAATGTCATACCCTGACAAACTATTTTCATAATTTAATCTGATTGCACTATCAGAGTATATCTAGGTGAAGAGGGCTGGGTGATCACCTTTAAATAGTGGTAAGGCTAATGCCGCCCTTGCAATGAACAAGTATGATCACATGCTTGACATGCAGCATTTCTGTTTAATTAGTGGTAACATCACTTTCAGTCAATCCAGCAGACGGCTATAGTGCAGTGGGTGAGCTTTAATCAGAATAACAGTTTTGTAAGTAAACAGCAATTTACCATTGTTGTGATAATAATCTGGAGCATTGTTCTTAGTGCTAGTGTATCTCACAGCAGGCTGGCATGCTGTCTGACAAAATACTAAGTAGCTAGTTGTTTTTAAACCGGCGAGGCCCGGCCGGTGCATGCCAGCTGAAGGTTTTGGCTAGCGGAGTCCCCAAATCATTTTGTCCGGGAGGTCGGTATGTGAGTATATCTCAGTGCCCTCTGGCCATTAAATACGTGAATAGCTAGCTACTTAGTGCTTTGCAGTTTCCTTAAATGTCTGACTGCTCATTTAGTGATGAATGAGGATGAAGATTTGGGATAATTAATGAACAATTCAAGGGGGATTATTATTGCAAAGTATGTATTATAGTTAAACCCCATGCACCACGAGTAGGATATCCTTGACATTACACGAAGCCGGCTGAGTGTTATAATGATATCAAGGATACGGATATCCTATGAGTACTTGTGGGGTTTAACTGTCTTCTATATCCCACATGCATAGGAATAGTGTTTTTGATGTGATCACTGACTTGTAAAGGTTTAACTGACTTCAACAGTTTTCTTTTGATGTTTATCAATATGGCTTGAGGTATGTATATACGTATATGTTAGCATTTATGCTTTTGAGGTAATTAACAATGTGGCTTGGTAGATATACCCATGTTATATGTTCCCAGCAGATTCCTTTGAAGTATGACTTCAGTGGGATAGAATAGCACTTACGTATATAATGTAGGTTTTAGGCTTTAGCACTCAGTAATAGACATTTGTTGACCTTTCAATCACACACATGCACACATAATGTATGTACATAGTACACACATAATTAGTACATGTATAGACACAGATGCACACACAGATGACAGGCAAGTATCTCTTTGTTAAATGAAGCATGATCCGGCAATATTATGAGGTAACATGAAGATGTAACAGCTTGCTTATGGTTACTTATTACATGTGTAAGTGTCCCATAGCCACCTTAAAATTCTTTATCAATGACATGATCATTGTATAGACACATATATAATAATTATGTACATATATAGCTATAATAATAATTTATGGTAACAGGATAACAGGATATATATACAGCTACAAAAATTATTTCTATACATACCGGCCTACACATATTTTACTGCAGGATTTTGCAATTGTCTCACTTTTAGGTATTCATTAGTAAAGCCGGCAAGACAACTGTCTACAGAACTGAATATGTGTAGGTATACATATAAAGTATTATTGTATTATATTATCTATATCCTGTTGCTATACCATATTGGTGAAAACAAGCCAATACTATACAACATGGCTATAACTACCTACCTACAATAATTACAAGCAAAAGAACTGCAGATTGTTTCTTTGTTTGCAAGTGACATGCATTTAGTAGCTATGCCCACACAATAGGGTAGGTACGTATACATACACATTTGCTAGTTATACGTACACATATAGTAGGCTACATGTGTGTGACAATATTATACATTCATCATCATGGACTGCAATGTATCAAAACAATATTATTTTGTTTTTACTATGCCAGTGTGAAGTATCTGTAGCTACCTACATCGCCAGTGACATGATAAATTTCATATTATGATCTGTAACTTTGATCAAATCATCATGCATTATTATCATAGTGATATATTGTACACATCACTACGTATACCAGTCCTACAGATACAATTATGTTCAATATAATGAGTGTTGTTTGTTATTAAGCAGTGTAGTAACATGGATGATATAATTATACAAACATCATCAGCACACAAGAGATAATTAGCTAATAGCTATATTGAAACTACTACATATAATTATATAGCAGAACTTATTATCAACTAACGATAACTAATATTACAATAATAATGTGTCACTAACACTACGTAGTTATATATGTATAGTAATATATTGTGTGGCTATATGCATGTGTAATACTATATCAGCTGTTTACAAAACATTACTCTAATTTCTGATGTCATTCAGTGCTTCAGTTTCATTCAGTTGTTCCATAAAGGGATCACGGCACCACATGATATCTGGTAGACGTTCCTCAGATGGTTCATGGCTACATGTAAGAAATGTACACACATCACAGTATATTATACTGTAGCTAGCTATTTGTAATATACGTAGGTATAACTTTGTGTAGATCAAGAAAAAATTCACTGTTGGAAATTTTCAGGTATAAATGTTATGATGTAAAGTATTTTCATCTTGACAAAATTTTTAATGGCAAAAATTACCCGAGTTACGATATTGTAATGATTGTATAGCTGTTCACATTACTATAATTATATCTGTATGTATTAATTACACACGCAACTGAGCTGTCGGATAACTAGATTAACTTACACATCCACTATTGTTGCATTTCTCCTCATGTTATCATCTACGACAAGTTCTCTTATTTCCACTGGCTCTTGTGGATCATCGGTAGGTATTTCATTATATTTATGTGAACAAATGGTTATCAAATAGGTAAAAGCATTTTGGATGATGTTCTTGTTAATCCAAACTTTTATGACAACAAAACTCATCAGTGGGAGAATTACTAAAATATAAATTATCACCAGAACAAAAGTCTCATCATAATTATCAACAAACTCAACTATTGGTAGTACAGAAATGATAACAATCAACTGCAATACTATCCCATCAAATACATTATGGATTGTACTAATGTATGGCCTCACTAGTACATGTATTAACTGCATTAGTGCACATGACGATATCAGCAAATATTGGGTAGTAAGGTCATCAGAAATCTTTACAATGACAAGTAAGATAATCACTAGTCGACAAATCATGTAGTAGCCAGCAAAACAACGACACTTGTCTTTGTAGCATCCTTGAAACTGATCAAGTAATGGCTTTATTTTGATGAAGTTAATTTTAGAATTCAGAAATGGTTCAAGTAACAGCAGAAGTGGAAAACCAATTACAAACACTATAGTAAATATTATTGCTACAATGACATATGCAATATGGCGATCATGGAAATATTCAATGTCAGGTGATAAGTAAGTGTAAACTTTATCAATATCTATAAATGTTAATGGTCTCATTAACAATAGAGAAGTAGATGCCACAGAAGTGTAAGATAATAACAAAAGGAAACAAATAAAATGAATAATTCCTCTACTGACAAACGATGAAAACCTACGTGATCTCCTTGTTAACACACTTATCATAATCAGAATAAATAAAATAACCACTGGATGTACATAATGAATAAACTGTTGATCAATTCCACTCATATTTCTTACTAAACACAGTCGTCCAAGAAATTGCGGAGTCAACTTGGCTAAGCTAGACATGACGCTGACAGTTGTATATAATCCATTTGAAATAAACAATACTCGACCTAGTAAAATATCCACTACACTGTAGTAGTAAACAATAGCATACAATGATCCGATTGCAACTTTAAAGTACATCATTGCAAATACTGTTACCACTACAGCTATCCAGTGTAACAATGATAGTGTAGTTATCAGTACTGTACCAATTGTGCACTTGTTTACCTCTACACATTCAGAAGAATCAAATGATAGAGTATAGCCTTTCTCACAGTTACCACAAGCAGTACCAAACCTGTGTGGTCTACACTGGTTTGCTCTAACCGGTGAAAGATGGTAAACACCATTAGTGATCTCACAACAGGTGAAACTGCAATAGTCATTAGGACACAATGTTACAGTGGGTTTTCCAATTACATTGCCAAACCAATAACCTCTCTTGATGGTGGAATTACTGCCAGAACAAGAAACAATATTACCGTCATCATAACATTCACATTTACGTGATTCATTAGAATACCAGAATCCAGGATGACATTGTGATAATTCAACTGTTAGGTTTACAGAAATAACTTTAGATTCAGAAAGACGAGTGACGTGTAATGAAATGTTTACTGTATAATTGTAAGATTTGTTTAAATGCAAATTTCCAATAACACTTAATCCTTGGGTGGTATGGTCGCATGATATTGAAATATATTTTGAGCCAGAAATGTTATAATCTTGATGGTTCATACCAGTTATTGCAAACTCTGCTGCTTCAGTTGGTTGATCATAATAGTCCAATAGACAAGCGTCAAATGTAATATCTTGTCCAAGCATTATATTACTCATATAATATGTGTCACAATCTGTGTCATTATCATTAATGCATTTCACTGGATTGTACAATGTTAGTTTATTGGGAGAAGTTGCAAGCGGGATATCATTTTTATTGGCAATGTAAATACCTTGAAATATACAACTGCTGTCACATAACTTTTGTACATTTATGTAAACTGAATTTTGCAGCATCCCTGCAGCGGTGTTGTACTTAAAATGGATATCAGTACTGTTAAAATTTATCGCAGAATTTTCATCAAATAACATATAAATAGCTCCACCATAATCACTGGCCCTGTTATGGTAAAAAGTAACATCAGTATAATTTAACAGTGTAAAGTTGGAATGATCACTTAAGTAGATTGCCCCACCATCTTTTAATGCTTCATTATTATTGAACATTACTGTAGAGTTTTCTTCAAATGTGATATTAGAGTAGTCACCGATATACATTACTCCACCATTATAATCAGCTTGGTTATCATTAAATGTTACTGTAGAGTTCCCTTGAAATGTGATAGCGGAGTGATCATCAATATACATTACTGCACCGTTACTAGCTTCATTATAACTAAATGTTACTGTAGAGTTCCCTTGAAATGTTATAGTAGAGTAATCATCAACATACATTACTGCACCATTACTAGCATCACTATCACTAAATGTTACTGTAGAGTTTCCTTGAAATGTGATAGCGGAGTGATCATCAATATACATTACCCCACCATTATCATCAGCGGTGTTACAACTAAATGTTACTGTAGAATTCCCTCGAAATGTGATAGCGGAATGATCATCAATATACATCACTGCACCGTTACAAGCTTCATTATAACTAAATGTTACTGTAGAGTTTCCTTGAAATGTGATAGTAACATTATTATCAATATATTATATTACTCCACCACTACTATCAGCATTGTTATCATAAAATGTTACTCTAGAGTTGCCTTGAAATGTGATCGGATAATGATCGTAAACTGAATAATGACGATAATAATAATAATTAAATGTCATTACCCCACCGTTATTAACAGCATAGTTATCATTAAATGTTACCATAGAGCTTTCTTGAAATATGATAAATGAACTGAATGGATCTGTGATGAACATTACTCCACCATTAGTAGCTCGATTACCAATAAATGTTACCGTAGAGTTCCCTTGAAATGTGATAGTAGAGTTATCACCAATATACATTACTCCACCATCACTAGCATGATTACCATTAAATGTTACTGTAGAGTTCCCTTGAAATGTGATAGTAGAGTTATCACCAATATACATTACTCCACCATCACTAGCATAATTACCATTAAATGTTACTGTAGAGTTCCCTTGAAATGTGATAGTAGAGTTATCACCAATATACATTACTCCACCATCACTAGCATGATTACCAATAAATGTTACTGTAGAGTTTCCTTGAAATGTGATAGTAGAGTTATCACCAATATACATTACTCCATCGTTACTAGCTTCATTATAACTAAATGTTACTGTAGAGTTTCCTTGAAATGTGATAGCGGAGTGATCATCAATATACATTACTGCACCGTTACAAGCTTCATTATAACTAAATGTTACTGTAGAGTTTCCTTGAAATGTGATAGTAACATTATTATCAATATATATTACTCCACCACTACTATCAGCATTGTTATCATAAAATGTTACTCTAGAGTTGCCTTGAAATGTGATCGGATAATGATCGTAAAAATAATGACGATAATAATAATAATTAAATGTCATTACCCCACCGTTATTAATGGCATAGTTATCATTAAATGTTACCATAGAGTTTTCTTGAAATATGATAAATGAACTGAATGGATCTGTGATGAACATTACTCCACCATTAGTAGCTCGATTACCAATAAATGCTACTGTAGAGCTCCCTTGAAATGTGATAGTAGAGTTGTCATCAATATACATTACTCCACCGTTACTAGCTTCATTATCATTGAATGTTACTGTAGAGTTCCCTTGAAATGTGATAGTAGAGTAGTGATCAATATACATTACTCCACCATTATTTACAGTTTCCACAGTGTTGAAGCCATTCAAATAAAATGTGATAGTAGAGTTGTCATCAAATACAATACTGCTGTGATTAGTTAAGAAGATAACTCCTCCATTATATATAGTTCTAATGGCTACTCCATTATTATTTCTGAAGTTGACTGCAGCACTTTTGTGAAACGTAACATTTGAATGATCACTGATAAACATCCCTCCTCCATTTTCTGCAACATTATCATAAAATTTTACATTTCCACTAATGTAAAGATTTTGATTAGAAAGATAAATGGGAACTGCTCTATTGTGATTAAACTTGCAATTTTGTAAATGCAAGGAATTAGTCAATGATTGTCCACCAAAGTATACTACACTTTTAGCTCCTTCATTATAGGAAAACATGCAGTTGGTAATATTAAAAATTAGTTGAGGAGCAAGTAGAATGTTTGAAGAGTAATGTATAGCTGTTCCATGACCTTCATATTGTTTGTTAGATAAGAAATTGCAATGGTCAATATTCACATCTCCTATCATTTCTGACAGTACAACTGCTTGTCCTATGGAGTGTTGAAATGTACAATTCGTAATTGTTATATTAGAAGAATTGAACAAATGGAGAACAGAAGAAGGATTTCCAAAAATTCTAGCACCACATTCATCCCAAATAATTCCTTCAATTGTACAATTGTGACAAGAAATAAACAGTAATCCTCCAGAATTATTGCAGTTCACAGTGGGATTGTTGTGTCCAGTTATTGTAATATTTGCAAGATTAACTAATGTAATGATTGAGGACAACACCACATCAGTTGTTATATTAATCAGAAAATTACTGGTAAGATTAGTTAGTGCATTGTACAATGATGGACAAGAACACTTGCCATAGATGCAACAAGAATTATCAAAGACATATGGACCACTACCATTGCCAATATCACTAGCGGCAAGGATATCTTCATCATCACTGATTAGATCACCATGAATATCCGATTCACTCACTACTATCACTCTATCAATTCCCTCAATATACTGAATGAACAGGGCTAGTAATATAACGACTGTAGTAACTCTAAGTAACATATTCTGTAGCTTTATACGTATAGCTAACCTAACTGAAGCTGTTCCAATGAATATATAGCAAATTTATAGTGTGATCCATAAACCACAATTGTATTCATATATCCTTATATATGTGACCGGATTTGCGAAAAGGGGTCTTATACACCCATCCAATTTTACGACTTTAAGGATGTGTAACTCAGCTCATGTTTGACCTACAACTTTGAAATTTGGTACCTGGCCTTTCCTATCATTGTGGTTATACGAGAGAAAATTTCAGCTTAATAGCTCACTCACAAATGAAGTTATGCCTCTTCAAAGTTGCAAAATCGGATGCGTGTATAAGACCCCTTTTCGCAAATCCGGTCACATATATCATGTCTCACATGCAGGCCATGCAGGAAATACCTCATCTTAATGTTTGTACTGTAGCTAGCTATATGTGGCATGTTAGCTAACAGTTCCAGATTGGTAACGTTGTCTCGAAATATCATGCATACCCAAGTTGGCTTTGCTAATTAATAACCATGTACAGTATAAATAAAAACAATTTCATAAGTAATAACTATATAGACTACACTTAGTCTACTCGTGTACTTAACTATAGATAGCAACCACAGCTCATGACCAGCTGTGTTACTTATAACCTTTGGTCCAGGGGCATAGGGTTTAATCCCATGCAGATTCAGTTTCAGGGGCGTATAGGGTTTTCAGTGTCGTTTTATCCTAGAAAACATACACCCCATGCACCCAGCTGTACACATAATTATACATGTATTCTGGAATGGACAAGACCACCAGTTGTGTTCATAGCATTAGGAAGTGTGGCACTATATAGATGTACATCTTGCATAAGTGTCACTACACCATACGGTACAGCTCAATTTAAACTTGAAGCACGCGTGCGGGTGACACGCGTGTGTTTCGTAGCTCCTCTCGAGTATTTTTCAAAATCGTGCGTGTCTGTAGACAACTGCACGAGAATTTCGCGTGCCATACACGCACGTGTAACGTCGCCATACATGCACGCGTGCGGGTGACACGCGTGTGTTTCGTAGCTCCTCTCGAGTATTTTTCAAAATCGTGCGTGTCTGTAGACAACTGCACGGGAATTTCGCGTGCCATACACGCACCTGTGACATCGCCCTACATGCTCGCATACGTACGTACGTGCATGCAAGCACATCTACGTTAGGAAATTTCGATCGCTACGAGTATCTCCGTTCAGTGTGTAAAAACACTCTCACCTTTATTCCAGTCCACCTCTGTCTTTTTGTCCGTCATTATTCAAAGAGAAAGACGCCCCGATTCAAAAGATAGCGACTTCAAGTGCCACGTGTTACTGCGCAGTTAATTAGAACCACCTTCGCACGTGATACGTACTGATGTAGAAAGGCGCGCGAAGTGTCCCTGTTGATGCAGCTTCGGTTCAGCCAGTTACAAAGTACGTAGCTACGTCCATACGGTATGTTATAGTAATATATTTGTTATCCCTAGTCGACTGACAGATTCACTCACGTTACGAGCTAAGTGCACGCCAGGAGATGCGGCACGCGTCTCGGCGAGCGATGCGTGTCGAGTGCACTATAGACTGACTCGTAACGAGTGCACTATAGACGGACTCGTAACGAGTGCACTATGGACTAACTCGTAACGAGTGTTATTACTCTCTACGAGCAGTTAATGCGTCATCAATCTCCAGTGCGCTCGCGAGCACGTAGCGAATATTTCTATGCTCGTGCAGTGCGCGTGCAATTGCACACGCGTGTGTTCTTAAAGTTTAAATCGAGCTGTACCGTATAGCCATACTGTAGCTATGTAGCAACAGTTGGTTCAGCTTTAGTGGTTTGTGTCCCACTGATCATGACCATAGGCAGCGGAAGTAGGGGGCCATGGCCCCTCTTAAATTTTGAAGCTCTCAGGAATTCAATTTTTGCAATAGAAAATCACTTGAGTTTAGCCAAGTGGCCGCTGTGGCCCTCCTAACTTTCAGTAGCTTCCTCCGCCACTGATTTCATGACTGTCTCCAGCCTCACATGCTGGCCTGGCACTGTCAATGAAAGCTATCATCTGGCATGGTGAGGTCATCTTTTACTATGTATAATTATAGCACAAAATATGTGATCCATGCAGCATAAGAAAATAGTGTATGTGTGTTGGATTGGCCACATTTTTGGATTTCAAAATTTATAAAGCATGTGTACATGGAATTTTAACACTATTATTACTAGTTATGCTGAATTCAGTAGCTATAGGGAATCTATTATAATGCAGCTTACAGATTTCTAAATGTTATAGCAACATGCAGTAAAGATGCATATGATTATACACAATAAGCCTACACACCAGGTCACATATGGAAAGCTTTGGTCTTAGCTGTTAATAGCTATGCACACGAAAGGCGAAATTTTAATAATGTTAATAACGGAGTGTCTATAACCACTGGTAACACGGTTACTATTTGAGCCACTGTTAGACTATATCCACTGATAATGTCTCATGATCTAATATACCATAAATTATCGTGTATGTTCATTAGGCACATGAGTACTTTTAATTCATAACCAGGCTGGGAAGGATTGTCAGGGTCGGCGCCCAGGCCGGTCGTTAGGGTTAGGGTTAGATTTTGGTCAAGTCACATCTGTCATCATAACATTTTAAAACCCAATCCCACAAGCAATCCAAATAACTGTATCGTTGTTTCATGGTTACGGGAAACACAACCAAAACGCATGTATCTTAATGCCACAATCGAAACCATTTACTCCTACTATAAATAGCAGGAGCACTCTGTTTTCACATTATCAGGCATCGCAATTTTTTACTTTATGCGCCAGTGTCCAATAACTTGGACAACGCCTGTACCACCGATAGTTGGTACCCGACAGTGCCAATACACCAGTGGTAATAGCCATATCATGGCTTATATTGCCACCGGTTGGCTGGTGCCTATAGACACGGCCTATAAATAATCATTAATTTCATTCAATTTTAATTACTGATTTTTACACAAAGAAATTTTGCCTTACTGGAATTATCTATTTTATACATGTATGCATATATAGCTAGTGGCTAATATCATATCTATAATAATAATATATAGTAACTATAGGTATAATAATTATGAATTAATGATTTGTGTGTATTAATTACATTACACTGTAAGCTACCAAATGAATCCGTACATGTACATAATTAAATAAGCACATATTATATCCATGCCAGCACACATGGTTACTAGTAAGCTGTATACATCCACTGGTATAGATGGATATAGCTATATGTACAAGTTATAACATGGGCACTCGGGATTTGCCTGATATATATGCCCAAGCGGCCCTCGGGCTTGGGCATATATATCAGGCAAATCCCTCTTGCCCATGTTATAACTAATACAGGTGAACTGCTATACTGTAAAACATGATCAGTGGTATAATAACATGTGCATGACTGCATGCATAACATGAGTTGTAGTGTTAGTACAACATAAGGTAGTTAGTTTTAGTTTTAGTACATGCAACTTGACATATGACGGAAAACTATCATTCCCAGTACTATAGTACTATACATACCGTAGGTTGTTTGGGATTATCCAGGACATCTTAAAAAGTCCTAGCTGCCTCATGTTGACCTATAGCTACACAGCTGGTACTAAAACTATAGCTACATAGCTAACTACCTCACTATTGTGCTCATATTATATTGCACTAAAACTACCTCATATTGTGCTAAAATTTCCCCTCATATGTTGCACTAAAAATATATACGTACCTAATGTTGTACTAAAACTAACTCTTAATTGTTGTGCTGAAATTTTTCCTCATAAAATTAAATAATTATAATTATATTGTACTAAAACTACCTCATATTGTGCTCATATAATTATATATTATGTTGTACTAAAACTACCTCATATTGTGCTAAAATTTTTCCTCATAATATGTTGTACAGTAGCTACCAAAGTTACCTCATGTTGTGCAAAAATTTGAAGAGGATTAATTACTTCTATATATGTCCCCATGTATCCCAGACAACTTAATGCTGGGAAATGATGGTCTATAGAGAGGGGATGTCCCATATCTAATCCCAGCAATATTATAATATAATGACCTATGTAAGTAAGAGATCTATTTAGGGATGTCCCAGGCAGAGATTTTCTGAAGGAGGGGTCAAAATATAGAGGTGGATCTTTGAAGCTGGGGGTTCAGCCCCCTGAAGCTATATAATAATATATAGGGTGTTTTATTCTTAAAACACTAAAATCATGGGTATAATGCAAGTGGGTTTTGAGCATACGTATATGCATGTTTAAAGTGAAATACAAAGAATTCAAACTTTCTAACCATATATGGAGTAGGGGGTGTGGTGGGTGAAACCCCATAGAAGGTACAAGTTGTTTTATTTTATAAAGTAGTGAAATGACACTTAACTCAAGAAATAGTACATTTTGGTCAGTGTTTTTATACCATTACATCATTCTTTTGGCTTCCTTGATATATTTTTGGAAGGGGGTCATCTGACCTCTATGACCCTCCACTGGATGAGGCTGGATTCGCCCATGGTCCCAAGCAATTTAGCACTGGCCACTGGGAAACGATGGATTGGACTAAAGAGGAATATTATAATAGAATGATATAGGAGTATCTCTTGGGTAGTCAAAGATAAGTTGGACTGTATAATGGTCGATGGGGAATGTCCCACATAATACCAAATTGTAAAGAACTCAAACTTTCAAAGGGATCCCTAGCTACCTATAGAGCTGTATAAGAGTGGTATAAATTAGGAATACTTTGACACTTTCTGGCAACTGATCCTGGACATGCACGAGTGCTAGTTTTAGTACAACACACAGCTAGCTATGAGGGGAAATTTTAGCACAACAGTTAAATAAAACTTGTCTGACTATCCCATGTCATGCAAAATTAAGGCTTCCAAATTTATTTCATGATCAGTTTATGGACTGCATGATCAGGCTATTGCCTAATGCACATGTGTATCACCTAGTTATAATATTTGAAATTAATTCATGTTGTACTAAACAAACTAGCTAGCCACCATATGTTATAGCTACTAACACTATAGCTACCTATATGGTCATGAAATTGTCCAGTATACTCTAAGATACAGCTACAGGTTCTACAATAATAGAGGTCAGTGTTCTTCCTCCACATGCACCTGATATATTCTTAGACTAATACGCATGTACAATTATTTGCCTTACAATAATGTGTTCTGCAACTAGCTCAGACTAATTGTAGCTACTATTAGCTATAATATTAAACTTATTTTGATAAAATTAGATTCTTATAATGAAAGCTTATACTATAAGCAGTAACATTTCTTTATAATAATGCATGCATACAAGCTATGCAGCTGGTGATATGGTTTGTCCTCTTAACTGTAAAAATGAAGTGTCCATATCACACTTAATGATAACTGATAGCTATATTGTGGGGGTCCTAATCGTCCTATTATAACAGTGATTAGTGCACCCACAATGTCATTTACCACACCATCAGTGTGGTGCAGTGATAGCCAGGTACAGGTGAGTTGCCTGTATGTCACTGTTTGCAATTGATCTGTCTCTAGTAACTTCAAATATATAAATACTTCAAATAGCTACGTAAATATATAAATAGCTACGTAAATATATAAATAGCTACGTAAATATATTAAAGTTCATTGCTTTCAAATATGATGCGGGTGGGCAGCTGGAGGCAGTCATTATTCATTACAATAATATACCATAAATTTTCAGCAGCTACAAAACTTAGCTATTAGTATTACTACTTACTAGTAACACAGTATATATATAAACAAGTTTAGTACAACATGAGGTAACGAATCATCCCAAGTCAGTTAGGAGTCATCCCAATAGTTCACGCAGTCCATGACCATAAACCGAAGAGCTTGCATGCAGTGCATGGGATACAGATGAAATTTTATTTAACTGTAACTACGTACGTACGTACATAGCCATGAAATTGTCCAGTACTCTAAGATACAGCTTGAATTAGGTTTTACAGCAATGCATGGATGTTGTTCTTCCTCCACGTTAGGGCTGTGCCTAATATGTCGGCATAATTTTGGGAATAATAGAAGAATTAAGAATTATGCTGGAATAATAGGGAATTATGCTACACTATTATAAACCCATTATAAACTATCTTATAGAGTATGCCTGTCCAGTTTGGTTTCTCCATACAGCTAAGAATATTAGCACCCTGGAGTGTGTTCAGCATCAAGCTGCTCATTGGGCTGCTGGTAGTAGATGGGATCCATCCTCTTATTGTTGGAGTAAGTCTTCAGATGGTTGTTTGACAGAATTGAAATGGCCTTCTATCCATCAACATCATACTTATTTTTCCATTTGCCAAGTTCATGACATTTAAATTTTGTTTCCTTTTCTGATCATTTTCAATTGTCCAATGCTTCCACTAGATCTCATCCTCTCACTATTCGACCTGTTTCATCATCCATAATTAACTGCATGTTACCGTTATTCATTTTTTGTTAACAGTCCCTTTTTATGGAACACTATTCCTTATAGGATATATTTGAGGATTGCTCAGACCGGCCCATTCCACCTTGTATGTATGTGGGGGAGCACATTTGCAGGCCTAGCCTTTTGTGTGACCTTGTCAATGACAAAATTGATAATAATAATAATATCTAAAGTACAAGACACTTAAACTCTCTAGTATCTCTGATAAAACGCTGCTGCAAAGTCTTTAACATGTGATTAAGACTTATGTAAACTTAAACCCACAATCAAAGATTTCTCGCGTCCATTACAACTGAAATCATAGATTATAGAGCCCCGGATACGGGGTTCCATGTTCAAAATATAATGCTGTATAGAGGGCCTATTCTTGCACATTTAAGGTAATAAATGTACTTAATAAGTTATTATTTAAGGTAAAGAGTGGGAAAAATATGATTTAGGAATAATATGTAGGTCAGTAAAAGTTGTGAATAATAGGGAGAATTTCTCAAAAGGATAGGCTAATAGGTAAAATAGCATAATAGGCGCAGCCTTATTCCACATGCACCTGATTTATCATTAGACTAATATACATGTCATAGTGAGCTATGTGCATGCATGGTTGTCATATGATCATTAATTTTAACCTATTAAACATTTTGATACAATAATACTACTATTAGCAACAGTTAATAATATATGCATGTGTGACCGACTCTGCAAAAATCCTTCACTTTCGCACAAAAACTGAAATCACTTTTACTGCACAAGATTATGCTACACTCAAGGACTATCTATACACAGTGTCTCTATTGGCCAATGTGAAGAGGACTGCTTTTCTGGAGGGAACTTTGCCGACCCTGTACAGTAGTCACAAATGTGATAATGGCGCCAATGAAAGGCACCAATTGGATGGATGGGACATGGAACTGCTCCCATTGCTATAACTAGATGTCTCCTATATGACCTTGTGGTGTGGCATGGGCACCTTCTGACTACTTTTGGTGGTTCTTCCAGATCTAAACAGTGTCGTATGGTTTGCTGAGCCACCTCCCACCCCTCCCCTTCAGCCTAAAATTAATTCCCACATCAAAAATCATCTAAAAGTCCTACATTCCAGACATTAGCCATCACTATATGAAAGTTAATACAGGCAGTAGATTAATTGAATATCTTAAAATGGTATTTCTCAAAATATATTACCAAGTGCGAACATGTCGGGTTTTCCCAGAGCCATGTAGATTTGCTTGAACATTATCTACAGTAACATGCCATAGCTCTAATGAACTAGCAATCAATAATCTAAACTGGAAGCCAGTGTACAATGTGGTTGCAGAGTTATGGTTGTTTTTCTACATGTATGCGACGACTGAATTAAAACCACACCGGGCTTCGTGTCTTCAAGCAGCAGCAGCATTTACTTTTGTATTTAAAATATTTCGTGCAATACTGAATTATCATTTTTGTTCTAGAAATTTTAACACCATTCTTTGATAATAGTTACTGTTTTTGATGTAAGTATATTTTCGGCAACTTTCCATTCTACATACGTAAGGTAGATAGCTACGTATAACAATCTGTTGAGTCACTGCATGGACAGTCATATTATCTTTAAAATGTAACTAGCTAGCAGATAAAGTAGATTTTTGAATAATTCCTCTATAGTTAGCTAGCTACAGTGTTTATGATGTCCTAAAGTGATCCAGTTTAAACGGTTGGAGGTCATAAGATGGTGGAAGGTCCAGAGTCAATTCTGATAGGATTTTACCCACCACTGGAGCCAGCTTGAAGCCATGACCTACAGTAAAGAATTATACAGTGTAAATTAGCTACTACCTATAGCTTAGGCTGGGTATTATTAATTTTAGCGATTTTAGTGAATTAATATGGCACTAAATTTTGTTTACTGGGTTTTTAAAGATCACGATTACCAAATAACCAATATGAATAATCTGATCTGTTAGGAGCCAGTAATCACAAATATGATCCTTCATTCACAGAAGCAGCAGAAGCAGAGAGAATGGGTATAATATTGCTAGCAATGATATCCATGATGTATGCACTGATGACTGCTCTATTAGGATAAGTGACTGTTTATTAGAGTATTTTGATCATTTACAGATAATATGTGGCATCATTATTTTGGGGATGTTCTGCCCCTCTACTCTCAAGGTTGGGTGGCAGGACTATCGCTCTAGCTCTAAATATGTACAGGCAACTGAAAAAAATTGCTAAAAATTTGTCTGCACTAATAATACCCAGCAATATTATTGTAGGCAAGCTCTACCTACAACAGGTACCTGAAAAACCTGCTCCGATGATAATGTTGTGGTGTTCAGGATGATGATCCAGGAAGAAATCTTGATCTGGTGTCATCTGAAAACATTAACAAAACAATTCCTGCAGTGTTCTTAATAATGCCCTATGGCACACCAAATGACACAGGAAGGTGCTCCATAGCCCAGTGTTATGGCAAAATCATAAAATTACATAAAACAGGCCATTCAGATGGTACGCAGTAGCAGTAGTGGATATTAGCTGCTAATGAATATTACAACTGATACATACATAGCTACAGTACCGTATAGTGCTAAACTCTGGCGGTGACAAACTTTGACGAATTTTGCGAATTACTACATATTCCATTGCCAAATTTAACCCTCCAATTTTTTATTAGTTGCAGCCATGACTCACGCGATATTACCAAAGTATAACCCTCCAAAATTTCTGTGAAGCTAAATTCACCACAAAGTTCGGCATCGCCAAAGTCTAGCGCTATACGTTAGTTACTATAACATTATCTTTGATGCACCCATTGCAACAACGAATCATTAAACTGGTGAAATTGGGCCAGGTACATTCTTTTGCCCAAGACTGATACTTTTGCATATGGGAAAGTTATTTTAAGAAGAATGTTCATACTTTGCAATGATGATCGCTCTAATCAAATTCCCAGTAGAAAAGATTACAAACATGGTTAGTTCGGCCAGTATTAGAGCAACACAGTATCAAACCACAATAACTACATATACCACCACATAATGCTAATATTATGTACGTATGTATGTACTTAACGCATGGGTATGCATATTGGAATTATTGTGCTGGTCCAAAGTAACCAGCTGGATCATAGGTAGGAACACTGGATAGGAGCCAGCTTGACTGTTCTATTAGAGTACATCAATCTGATTTCTGTGGACATGACCCGTATACGTATATCATAGTCCACACATTCAATTCTGCTTACCATATTTACTTGGTTAAACGCCACACCTTGAATAGTAGCCGCACTTGCTTACTGCCACAATTGATTTCAAAATATGGGTATAATCGTCATCTCCGAGTATCGAACAGTGGTCGAACTTGAATAGTAACGGTAACCGCATTGATTTTTCAGACTAAGGTAATAAATGCTGCAGCGTTTAACCAAGTAAATACGGTATTAAAAGACTGATATAATGTGTTAGGAATATAATTATAGAGATCTGAAATTTGCAGGGATAATAATATGTACATACATACAATGTATTAATGTCTAACATGCACACACACATAGTAACACATACGCTTACAGTATAAAGACATGATTCTGTGATACTGGGGGTGGTGTTAATGCCTTTGAAATGTTTCTCAATAAATTGTGATACTTTAGGAATGGACTGAGCTGTAGGCTCTGCATCTCTGCGGTCAGGGTCAACTGGGTTACCATGGTGACGACAGATCTGAAACACATCACAAGCAATAAACTAATAATGCTATAAGCAGGGATGTGCCCACAGTGGTCAGCAGCAACCACCACTCAGATAAAATGACCACCACTACAAACTCACTGACCAGTAGTAAAATATCAGCATGAACGAAAACTTAGTCTTGTTAGCCACTTTAATTACTCCAAACATAAAACAAAATGCCTACAAGGAATTCTAGACACAGTTGGAGCATAGATATTAAAGATGACTAAGTTTCAGAGATTTACATTAAACCCCTTTATGTCACTGCCACTCTCTTAAACCTGGACCCATCCCTGTACAGCACTGCTACATTGCTTATGATAAGGGTTAACACTTGTCCTGACATTTGTTTTCCTCAATGACTTCCCTCCCCGTTGATAATGTACAGTAAGTCAAATGGTTTGGTTGGTCAAATGCCAAAGTTGGCCAGATGACCGGCCATTATCATAAGCTCTGTGTAAGCTGCTACGAACTATACATGTAGTGAACATGAAACAATAGCCTGATATCTTCCAAGATCTTTAGTACTGACCTGACCACTAACTGTATGAACCAAACTATAGTAATGTTACAGTATACATTTCCACTGAGTCTGGTAGCCATATTTAATCCTTATTATTTCATGCTCTATATGTAAAGTTTATTGTATTTTGCGTGGGCAGATCAAAGGGTTCAACAGTGCTATATATGCCATAAAGTGTCAGCAGGTAGTTATAGAACTGTGGTTGGGTAGTTATAACACTGTGGTTGGGTAGTTATAGAACGATAGAGTAGTTATAGAATGGTAGCTCATTGACACTTTTCATCAATGAAAACCATTCATTTGTGTTTTATTCACACACCAGTTAGTATAAAATACAATAAAACACTTAAAGCACTGCTGCTTCATTTGTATGAAATATACAGCTCTTGGTAAGGGTCTTGTGACTTCGCCTCGTACTATATTTGCCACTCGACTCTCACCTCGAGCTGTATATTTCATACAAACTGGCGGCAGTGCTTTAAGTAATACATCTAGTACTGCTGTATAACAGGTTGTTTTGAGGAGGAAAATTTTCACTCAATTCATGAAAAATTTCCCTGTGAAAATGTGCTGAATTAAATGTAGCAATGTTATTAAGAGCCATGCATTTATGAAAATTTTCCTCGTGAATAATGGCACTACTGGCCCTGGGGCATTCATGAAATATTTCCTCTCAAAAATCACCCACTATACGATATGTAGTCTGCTGAAAGACTGTATGTATAAAAGGTTGGTACTTTATAGGATATTCTAGTATACTCACTATGTAGTTTGGTATATCCTTATTTCATGTTCTGCATGCATGTATAGTTTACTGCATTATAAGGTTGATACTAGGATATTCTAGTATACTATACATACCTTTATTAATCCAGGATACTCATAGGACGGGAGGCCATAGAAATGAATGTCATCCCAAAGGATGAACACTCCCATGGAGCGGTTGCTATGGTTATCACCAGCAGCAGTAGTAGCAGTACAGATGTTAGGATGATCAGTCGCTTGCCAATATGCCACATCAACTTTCATTACTGTTAATGGTAACTCCACTCCTAGTGGCTTTAACAGCTTAGACGTCCATGATCCTGCAATAATTGAGTGTTTACCATATACCATATAGCGGGAAAGTTTGGCGGGGAACAGTTTGGCGAATTTGGCGAATCGTCCGTGATTCGTCAAACTAAAATCATCCAAATTTTTACTTATAATTATTACCTTATGGCTGAATCTATGCATTCGCCAAACTTTTCCTCGTCAAATACTCATAACCAGTGAATTCGCCAAACTTTTCCGCTATACGGTAGTTGGTTTTTTCGAGGTACTTAAATATTGGTGGATTCATGAAATTAAAGTGCTTGAAAAAATAAGCAAAAAGGAAGAATAGCATTTGGGAAGGACATTCGTGAAACTGAAAATCGGGCATTAATAAGTATCCCAAAGAAAAACCAATTATACAGTATGTTAATAATGTTACTATCACACATCAGTTAGTCTGAACCCAGCAAGTTAGCGTAGCATTATCTAAGCTTGTGCAATATAGTATTGAAATATAAACACTTTATTTTAATGTAATGGACTTATTTTGATTTCATCACATGTGACCTGGCATAGGCTTATGTACATAAAATACACCTCTATTCATAATATAGCATGTATCTCCTTTACTGTATAAGATTTACAAAATCTGTAAACTGCATTAGATTCCCTATGAAAAACTGCATAAATGATGAATATTGTGTTAGAATCCTACGTATGTATGTTTATACACAAAGTTATTTCATTTAAAGCCCTGCACACATGTGCACATAAGCCCAGTTTTCTTATACAGTACCAGGTCACAATATAATGTGTGTACCTAATTATTTCATGCACCATTACAATTACATTCTTGTACATGTGATATTTTCAACCACAGTATATATAAGGTAATTCAACATTTTAAATCACTCTTTGATATTCTATTTCAACACATACGCATGTACCTACCTGCCGTGATGACAAGCTTCTTGGTCTTAAAATCTCCTCTACTGGTTGATATGGTTACAGTGTCTCCAACTAGTATAATCTTGGTGACTTGACAACAGTCAAATATTTTACCCCCTCTCTTGATGAACAGTGTCTAATGGAGGAGAGTATTTAGTGAATTGCTGAAATACTTTGTATTTAGTGAATTATGCATATGTACGTACTTAGCAATTATTAGAGACAATTACCAGCCATTTGTGAGATATGAGAGTGCAAAGTTAGTCCAAATTTCTATGAGCACAGCAAACATCGAGATTTATTTTTATAGACCCTTAACTTTAACAGTTGCAAATGTGTTACTGCTACTTCTAACTAAGTCGCTTTAAATAGATATGAAAAGGTTGTGGCTAAAAAGGCTAAGTGGATACTTGGTCCCTTAGTGAGAAGTCTTTGTTTACGTGACTTCCTCGTGACATCATTATATATTCTTAACAATAACAGTAGACATGTATAACTTAATGATTCTAGATACAAAGCACACATGACCGGCTCTGTGAAAACTCTCTGTGTTCACATGCAAATTTTGACCCATATTTAAAATGTCATAACTCTTTAACCGTTTCTTGTAATGTTATAGAAAACTGCAAGTTTGCTGACAAAAGATCCAGCAACATCTTAAAACAAAGCAATTAAAAATAATATAACTATCAGGATTTTACAGCTGTTTTTGTGAGGCTATGTAAAACATGAGATACGGAGGGTTTTTGATGAGCCAGTCAATATATTTCCAGAAGCCATACATTATCATAGTGATCCCTACTACCATAACAACCATACTTAACAATACTTACATACACTGACTACCTGAAGTGCATCTAAAGCTTTATTGGCAGCTAAAATGCCGGCATCTTCCTCTATCACACACTTGTAATCGGGGGGAAGTTTGAAAAATACAAACCGTTCATTGGCCTCTGTTGACGACAGCTCTTCATAGTTAATGCCGAAATGTTGAAATCCTTCGATGACCGCCTTGAGGAGATTAGAAGTAGCAGTGGCAAAATGTAGCCCTCCAGTTTTGCTATTAATGTTATTATAATGTATTGAATGCTAACTTACTCTAATAGAGTTCTCGTGTATATAATGTATTGAATGCTAACTTACTCTAATAGAGCAGTGAATATCTCGTGTATTGAAAATATACCGTGTTCGCTCTAATTTTCGTGGGCTGAAAAATATTTCATTTTATTTTCATTGTTGTCCAAGGAGCTAACTATGACTTCAATCATACTTCTAGAAGCCATTTAATGATGTTCACAATATATATGTTTTCACGAATTTTCATCAATTTGTGAAAATAAAGTCCCTCGAATATTAGAGCGGATATGGTATGCATATAGTTCTACACTGATATGTGACACATATGGAGCCATTAAATGCAAGGTTTTCTCCAGAAATGAAAAGTCAATTCATCATCAACATACATCAAAGCATATTTATCATTTTTCAACCTCAGCAAATACACGAGAGCAGTAGAGCAGTATTGCACCGCTCCTTAGAAAAAACCCTGTAAATTAGGGATGTGGGCTAATTAGGGCTGTGAGCTAATTAGGGCTGTGCGATTATACAATTAATCACACTAATCATGATATGCAATAATCGCAAAAATTGTAAATAATCAATTAATCACAAATGCTGTGTTTTTAAGAATTTTAATGATTTTTCATGCAATTCACATACATACATACACAATATTATATGAGGAGCTTGACATGTACAGTATGCAAATTATGGTATGTGGAATGATAAATTTATTGCTGGAAATATGGTTGAAATATAGTGGAAATATGGTTGAAATATGGGGAAATATGAAGAAATACGTAGCATGCAATTAATCACACAATCGTGATATGAATCAACAATCACATGTAATTGCAATAATTCTCATAATCACACGGCCCTACTGTAAATGATCTATATGTATAAATTACAGTAATAATTTCAATTCCGTTTCAACACTGTGTGATACTATTACTCATGATGGTAAATCACTTTGGTATACAAGTATTTTGTCAGTAGAAGTTGTGCCTCTAAACAATGCAGGAGGCAAGGAGGAAGGTACAACTTATTGAAATAGAGGGGGTGGATTTGATTCACAGTTAGCGAGTTACAGTCAAGAGGTAGTATGTTTTATCTGGGCGACAAAAATATTTAGCCTTGACAGAGAGTGGTAAGACGATAATATTGGACAATAAGCACATAGTTACATCATTGCTGATAGCTTGTCAAGAGAACATGACTTCTCTTTGTATAGAGCACTTTAAGATGTTGGCCATGGGAGAACCACTCCGATTTTAAGAATCTTTTGCCATACTCTCTCCCAACCATATTGCTATTAACGTAATACCAGTATAATAATTAATTCATGTCAAAAAGTAACAAACAGTAATGACACTACCACTCAAATTACGTACATTTAACCACAGGGAACATTTTGTGTGTCATATTGTGATGCCATTCCAACCTCATTATATATGACCAGCTCTGCAAAAATCCTCCATGTCTCGTGTTTTATATGGCCTCACAAAACTAGCTGTAAAATTCTGATAGTTGCATTACACTTTAAATTAAAATGTAGCTGGATAATTTGTCAACAAATCTGCAAATTTCTGCAACATTATAAGAAATGGTTAAAAGGTTATGACACTTTTAAAGTTCTAAAAATGGGCCAAGAGAACATGGAGGGTTTTTAAAGAGCAAGTCTCAGATGTGAAATGTTCTTTGTATTAATTACGTTGTAAGAATAATTTCTACTCACACATAAATATGTGTTCCACTTTCTTCTTCAATTCTTTCCCATAATTTGAACGCTTCTCTCATCATTTCTACATAATGGCGAGCATGATAACCACGTCTCGTGATTCTAGACCCGCCATGGGAGCTCCCGCGGCTGTGGCCCAGTTGGAACTAAGGGTATATTGTCACACGTGATACCGACAGTTAAACGAGTATCGATGTTCCGTACTTGTTCTAGTAGTGCAACTTGTTTAACTCCATCATTATTTGCAATGTTGTAAGCAGCAGAACTTCCTTCAACACCTGCACCGATTACTATCGCATCATATAAAACATCCATACGATACTTAATTTAAATATAATAAGCGGCGCTACGTCAACAAAAGCTTAATGTATGTATGCGCGCCTGCTTTAGATGTGAGTACATACCAGAGCGAAGTACCAGTACCAGCCACAGGTGAATTCAGTAGGTAGGACCATATGGTAGGAGTCGAGGTGACCTCTAGGCCATGGTCAGCAAAGTTGTAATTCTCTGGCAGCTGGTTCTTGGATAGCCACTTCAACTCAGTTTGTAAAGTAAGTTACTCGGCTACCTTTCTGTTGCTTGCTTCACCACTGTCATGGAAACTCGATAGGTATGAAAGTTTATCTCAACCAGCTGCAAACATTTGCAAGTATAAGCTTAGGTGTTTTCTTTGTGATGAGTTCTTCATGGATAACTGATCTAGTACTGAGCTAGCCGGCAATAGGTGTAGTATTAGTGGCTACTGATAATCATGTGTAACATGCTGTATACTATTAAGTACGACTATATGTAGCTCACATGAGCCGCAATATGTTTTAATGTATAGTTACATAGTAACTACTTGTGTTCATATGCGTACATACATGTACCGTGCTATAATCACAACAATTGGATAAAATAGCAGAACCAGTATACATATGTACACATTGGTGTGTATTATATACTGTGTGTGTATACATGCATAGCTACTATGTATGGTACGTGCTATATGTACATGATAGATAATGTCACTATACTAATAGTCAGTCTGTGACTATAGCTACGTAGTAGTTCCAGTACAGTCAGTGCAGAAACACAACACAATTATTATATATGTCACTGCACGTGTAGTGTGCAATGCTGTTAGGCCATCTTGAATGTAAACTTTCTTTGCATAATATCATCAACAATATAATCCAAAATTGTTCCCTCGATCAACCCCTCTCCTTGATGGCCCACATTCATCACCCTCCAGCATTCACTGATCGGTTCTTCATTATACCGCCATTTTTTATCCTTTATAACAGGAATGGCTTCAAACCCTGGACGGATCAAGATCTCTCTCACCGGATCAATAGTGATATCTTTGTTCATGAATTGTCCTGTATACGTAATACATAGTCACTTTATACAGTAGTTATATCAGTTACTGTATATGCTCACCCATCAGACCATGAGAGTTCTCCATTAGCTTCTCTTGAACTAACCAATCAATATCTAAATGGTTGCTATGGAAAGTGACATCAAACATGGCCAGTTGTTTGCTGTAGATAACGCGCACACGAGGGTTATCATTTCGCTTCATCATGCCTTTTGTAAACTTTACGGTTATATTATCGTGACTGTTAATGCTGATTTGCTCGATAACGGAGGCCTTAAATCTTCCTTCATTTGGAATTTCTACCTCTTGGTCGATGCTGTTAAAGGTAACAGCTTTGCCATCGTCTTTACTGCTTGGTATTACGGCCAGCTTGCCGATCCATGTAGCTTCAGTTTGATCATTGATGCTATCAATGAACAGGGCATTGATGGTGATGTGTTGATTGCTGATCAGGTTGAAGGCTAGACCAGAGTATCCTTGTATGGAGTAGCACAGCATTTCATTGGACGGTAGGGGTATGCTAAAGTGAGGGTCTCCACTGACTGTGAGGATTAAACAGATGATAATGAAATGTGGAACGTTTGTGACCAGCCCTGCAAGAATCAACCATGCCAGTGCACAAAACCACTCAACTTTGTTTTATCATAACTCACATTTGCTAACAAAAACCCAGGAATTTAATGGAGAAATCCTTTAAAGCTTAGAATGCTATTTTAGAACTGAAGAT
Source organism: Spongia lamella (assembly GCA_963930835.1). Lineage (NCBI taxonomy): Eukaryota > Metazoa > Porifera > Demospongiae > Dictyoceratida > Spongiidae > Spongia > Spongia lamella. Next base: position 181,530 of record OZ005747.1, on the reverse strand, counting down.
ATTAATGAATATCTAACTTGTACTGACGTGGTTGATTATTGCAGACTTGGTCACAAGTAATAGTACAAATATGATGTTAACTCACCAGATGGACGTTCTCCAGGTCCAGTAGCTGAAAAGAATAAAGTATTACAAAATTAATAAACTTATTGGCTACCATGGAACTGTACATACATATACTGATCAGTGGCTTTATGTTGGCAAATTTTCACGGATTAGCTAACCATTGCAACCTCAAAAATTGAAACTTTTGTAAAGGTAATGAAAGTAAACATCCTCAAAAATATATTTGCAAAAAAGTCTAAAATGCAGCTTCCAATTTTGTAATTCCAATTTCCCAATACACAACGTCATTGTTATTACCATGGTATAATAGCTATGAGTGGACAATGCACTAACCAGATCTGACTTCCAGTCTTCCTGCATGTCCATAGCCACCATGTAATGGCCTGGAGAGACCAAACAACATGGTATTTAATAAGGCTGTTTGATCTGTGTGGAACACCTCAAATGTCCCCGCAGAGATATTTGTAATATTAGTATAGTAGGCTTCTGCCATGCCATTGGCTTGAATTGGCATCCAATTTTGTGTCTCTAGTGATACAGTGTTTCCCGTCAAGTTGAAATAGATCATGTCGGGGTTGAAATACTCTGCCAATACTATGACAACGAGAGAATGTATGAAGCCTAAGTCAGCTGTGTAATACTCGGTGGATGATAACACGTGGTCAGTATAGTGGATTGTAGCGGGAACAAGCACCATGGCAGGATCACTAGGAAAGTTTCCATTACCTGGAGAGCCAGCATACTCAGCTACCAGTACTTCCTTATTTGAGTGGATAACACATGAGTCAAATTTCCCAAGCTCCTTATGAACATATTCTCCTTCATTGATGGTGTGTGTCTCCTGTACATTGTTACAGTAAATGTCCACCATAGTTGCATCATTAGCTGCCAACACTCTGATATAGTACCTTGCTCCTATTCTGGGAATTGGAGCAACGTAATATGTAGTTCCCCACAATGCTGTCGGCATGCTCTGCTCGATCATGTGATCACAGTCTCCGCCTCCCAATGGCAGTATAGCACAGGAGTGACCACTAAACAACGATACTGGTTTATCTGTAAGAATTTTGGTCCCCGTTAAATCTTCTAGATGTCGTATAAAGAAAGTCTGTAGGAGACCTAGACTGTATGAATATTCTGTACCAGCTACAAGGTCCACAGTCACTCCATCAATGATTGTCCTGACAGGCTGTGTTACTGTAATGTTCATTGTTGTGTTTGGTTGTGTGGCCACCACAAGACTCTGCGAATGCCACCTTCCCACTCCAAGAACCATATTCAGCTCAAAGTATTTGTACTGTGTTATATTCAGGTCCACCGTGGGTAAGGCAAGGAAGGTGCCATCCGTGTCTGCTCGATGAAGTCTTAAGCTTTGTCCAATCACAACGACATTGTTGCTGTCTACTTGAACATGCACTCCTTTATTGTCAATTGTGGTGTCGCCAAATGTCTGCAGGTCATGAGGGAACTCTACGTAAGCCTCGTCACCAGCTGTAATGGTGTGGTGGTAGGTCATTCCTAAACTAGGCACGTCAATGATAAAGGTCACCGGCGTGGTGTCAGAGGTTAATAGCAGTAGTGACGGTACTGGTCCTGCATTTCTTTGATAATTCTGTGGAAAGCCCAAATGATATTCTCTCACTGCAGTAAGTGTTTCTATTAAAGGCACAAAACAAAATCATTTATTATGTAGCTATAAGTGATAGCTGCATGACTATTACTGTAGAAGCTGTAATAGTGACTGTAGCTACGTAGCTATATTACATCTGCCAGCTAACTCTCATATCATAAGCTATAGCTAGCTAATAACATTTCTACTCACGACGCTTTTCTCTTGTCTCAACACCGTCTTTATTGCCAGCAACCGTTGAGGCTATCAAAAGGAATAAACACATGCACAGCAGCAGCCCTGCTTTACATAGCATATTGCCTCCTGTGTTGCTATTACACATGTATTATAGCAGATTATGTGTGCAGGTTAAGTATTTAGTGAGCTTTTTATAGTCCTACTATGAATACATAGTAGGGTCCATTTCTAAAACCACCTGGAGATGTTGTTAGTTCTTATTAACATTTGCTGCATGCTCAATGTACAGTATGCATGCAGGAAACCAGGAAATATGCATTACACGTACAGCGTATTACACACATAGCTAGTGTGTGTAATAATGATACTCATTATGCATGCAGACAGATTATAGATTAGATTAGATTATTATCGATTTTAAGGGTTGCACAAAAGGACCAATGCCTGCACTAGGTGCTCCCCTGACAGGCTTGGTTTTCACATTTCAACACTTGTTCAGTTCTTTGATGTCAAGTTAGTGCATACAGTAAGAATCCTAATGTGCTGATTGACTAAATCAGTAGTGTGACCCAGCCTGAGAATACTATAGTCTTAATCCTCCCGGCATGCAAAATGCACCTATTCATCTTCACTTATATATTCACCTTGACCTCTTGATCTGTATGCCTTATATGCATAGTCTAAATGTTAGAATCATCATAAAACAATATTTAATATTGCATTATACGTACATATGATGATGACATTAAATCCGAAAATGACATCAAATTTATAAATGGCTGCATGGTTATGTATAGCTATCACCTATCCAACCAAATTATCAATAAAAGTTAATACGTAGCTATTGAAATGGAGAGGCTTGAAGCCTTTGCTTAATAAAATGTCTGTAGGTTTAGTAGTGGTACGTATATGTGACCAACCTTGGTTGCTTACTGTCACCTCTACCATAGCTATATGCATGTGTTGCCATGTGTTGCCATGTGTTGCCATGTGTTGCAATGTGTATCATGCAGTCAGAAAACTGTAGCTAGCTACATTGTACATATTTCTATATTGTGTTACAGAAGAACTAGATATGTTCACACCAAACCAATTAAATTAATATTCGATTACATGCAGCAGACACGTGTCATAGTGTAAAGTGTTAAAACTCATCCTCACTGCTAGAGATGCCGGCTATAATTCCCATAATGAATGATGACAGCATGGACTGCACTGGTTATTGTACAGAACTAAGAAGATATTGAGAACTCATCAGTTTGGTATGAAGTAATAAGGTAAATAAACACTGTTTTCCTCCTTACATGATTACATGATTATAGTAGATATGCAGCAAAGGTTATTCACTGTACTTTACACTCAATTGTACAATCATGGCACGGCACAGTGACTATTAGTGATAAACCCCCAGCTGTGTGGCTCCCTTGGCTCTTGCCTAGATTGTGTGATGCCTGTGGTTCAAGTCACCACTGGTCTGGGATTTTTCTGCATTCAAATAGTTTAGGTTGATGAGTGAATATTTCTGACTCCCTGTGTTAACAGGCGTAAGCCTTCTCACTGGTCCCTATAGTGGGATATAGTATTAGTGATTATTTTAAAGGTATAACCACTTGCATGTGCATAGCTTCACAGGTGAGTGTACTATATATAGCTACTGTGTGTACTATATATAGCTACTGTGTGTACATAATGTGTCAGTAGCAGTGTATAATATGCATGCATGGACATATGTATATAGCTATACGTAGTAGACATTTTTGTACTGTAAGCATTAATGCATCTTTGCCGGCTATAAATTAGCTACTAGCTAGCTACGTATGTATATCTTTGTTATTACTTATGATGATGTAAACATGCACAACTACATGCTACAATGACTATAGGACAACAGCCAGAACTGCAGGCGGCCATCAGTATATTAATCATGCCCTGAGGCTATCAGTAGCTATAATAATGCCTCAAGGCTATCAATATACAACAGAATGGTCACTCGTAGAGCTGCAATCCGCATTTTAGTGAGCATTAACACTTTGTACTGCAACATGTGTGGCTGCTGCTGTAATGTGATATTCATTTAAATTAATATGGTGTGAATATCTGGCTAATCAAAGCCTTCTTCGGTTAAGGTGAATACTATGAAACAAAATTGTCATGCAGAAATTAGCTTTGTAGCTACTTCTAATTAATCACTTGTATTGCAAACTATATATTAACATGACTAGCAATCTATACTAATGCTAATATCAAAGATAGCAACTGATATTTATACAATCCCTGTGACTGTATACACTAGCTATAGCTACACTGGTAAATAGCTAGCTAGCTATGGGGTGGAAGTTTCCTGTAGAATTTACTTTATCAGTTGGTTATTGTAAGGAATTCTGCCCTATATATATAGCTACTGTAGAAATACTGCATGTAGCAGGAAATTCCTACACTGCATGTACAAAAGTGAAACTGTGGCAGCACATCAACACAGTGACACTGATTCACTATAGTATTTTCAGTGAACGTCACTGAAAGCATGCAATGTAAGTAAGTGCTTCCTGTGATGTTCACTGACTTGATTCCCAAAAATATTATATAGTGAACATCACTGTGCTGAATTTAGTTATGGAGGTTGATGATGATACAGCTATACTTCAACTGTTATAGATGCAAGGCTACTTATTACAATAAAAACTTATAATTATAGCGACTGATGGCTTGATCCATAGCTGGTATATACACCATAGCATTGTAACACTGCCATCGCATTGTAACACTGCCATCGCATTGTAACACTGTCATAGCATTGTAACACTGCCATAGTATTGTAACACTGCCATAGTATTGTAACACTATCATAGCATTGTAACACTGCCATAGTATTATAACACTGTCATAGCATTGTAACACTGCCATAGCATTGTAACACTGCCATATACGGAGCATTGTAACACTGCCATAGCATTGTAACACTGCCATAGCATACTGTCACTAACATTGCCATAGCATTGTAACACTGTCATAGCATTGTAACACTGCCATAGCATTGTAACACTGCCATAGCATTGTAACACTGTCATAGCATTGTAACACTGTCATTGAATAGTACCAGAATGTTTGTTAGTAGTTATAAATGTGATCAAGAAGTAGATACATAGGAATTATATTTATTATCATTCCTACATATACATACATACATACATACATACATACATACATACATACATACATACATACATAAATACATACATACCGTATAGCGGGTTTTTTTCGAGAAGGAAAATTTTCACGAATTGCCCTAATCCAACTTTTCGAGGGGGAAAATTTTCACGAATCTCGTCAAGAGCACACAGTGCCTAATGCTTTTAGTAAATATTTCGAGGGTAAAATTTTCACGAATGGCTATAGATTCGTGAAAATTTTCCCCCTCGAAAAAAACCCGCTATACGGTACATACACACATACACACACACATACATACATACATACACACATACATACATACACACACATACATACATACATACATACATACATACATACATACATACATACATACATACATACATACATACATACATACATACATACATACATACATACATACATACATACACACACACATACATAGCTGCATACATACATACATACATACATACATACATACATACATACATACATACATACATACATACATACATACATACATACATACATACATACATACATACATACATACATACATACATACATACATACATACATACATACATAGCTGCATACATACATACATACATACATACATACATACATATAGCTACTAACTAGCTACATAGCTATATACGATGCTTTGTAATTATTTTAATACATGCATGTATAGTGTTGCAGATGTGTCAATATATAGCTGACTATATATGTGTAGCAATATGCATGGCCTATCATGATGGATGGCCCTATATATATAGCTGGTAGCTATATATAGCTATACATGTCATGCTGTTACAGTGTATATAACTAGCTATACACTTCAGACACCTGCTGACACAGTGTACTACTATACGCATTATGTATGTATGTACGGCCATTACCATGGATATACGTATACGTAGTGTGTCTTCCTTGCATACAATGGGAAGGCTTCAATATAGATGTAACACATCAGTTTGGTATGATAAACAAATGTTATACGTATTCTAGATCTGTATCTGTGACTAGTATATGAGTAATTAGTTTACTTTAGAGCTGTACGAATACTTTTGTATACCATACAATTGCATTGGCATGCATTTTATTTGGCAGTTTGGCAGGTTTCAGTGATGAAGCCACTAATTTAATTCCGCAGGTCACTCATGCATCATGGATCAGCTGTCTCATGTTTTAGGCCTCAACCAAATTACAAAAGCACATGTACAGTTCTGCATGAGTGTTCAAATATCATGCAGTGTAAACAGAGTGAATAATCACCTGATTGTGTGAGCTATTAATTTGATATTGGTTTATACTATGATGATACAGTGTATGTGTGCATCGTTCTGCCCATACAGATGGTAGCTAGCAGTTCAAACACCTCTGATCAATACAATGTTTATACAATTTACTGACATGTGACATCAATAACATGCTAATAATATTATGCATGCAGCCAATGTTAGGCCAACACTTTATGAGAATTACTTTAATCACTTACGCATGTGTTTATATGCAGTTATAGTCCATTGATATCATTGAAGCTTTGTATGTACATGTTGCTATCAGCTATTTTAGTATCAAATTGCAATATTGCAAATGAGTATAGCTACTGTTTATAATGTAAGTGCATGGCATTTACTTACATGCATGGTAGCTTTGGATGTTGCTGTGATGGCCATGCAGTCAGTAGCTACAGTTTAATGCAATCATTATCGACAGTAAACTACAAGTTTCAAGGCAGAAAGGTTTTGCAGGGTTTGTTAATAAGGTGCATGATATGCCCGGCACTACTTATTGTAGCTATAGCTAGTGTCGTGAACAAACTATAAAATTTTGTAGTTTATTGTATAGCTACGTATGTGTGTCCATTACATGATGACTTGCTAGTGTGGGTTTCGCTCAGGCTCACCCCAAATTGTTGCCAATTATAATGCTCAGGGTAGAGGAAGCAGTTTTAACTACATATGTACATCTATGCACATACTACTACATTCATGGTCAGGGAGAGTACATATAGCTACCTAGTCAAGTGTAAACATTCACTAAGACAACTTCAGTTCAAACCGGCCGAATTAATGTATGCATGACTTTAAACATCCAAATCCTTTGTCGGTTCTTATGATTTACTGATGATTATTGGTCTGACAGCTGCTGCCTGGCCTGTCACATCTGTGAAAACCGCACTGATAAATTACCCCCTCAAATTTTTAGTTTACAGTTAACACAATCACCACACAGTATCAAGTCCATCTGCGAAGTCCCCATGCACTGATCAACTAAATTAGCAGGCTACCAATCCAGTCCTCAGGTACCTGATGCCATGTACTATATATAATTCCCTACCAGGTAGCAAGGTACTGTAGAGTGCCGAGTGTCAAAGGTTGAGCTGCACTGCTGCAGTCGTGCTAAGCCCTCGGCGCTAGCCCACTTAGCCCTGCGCGACTGAAAAAGGTCTGGCCATGTCAGACTAGACTCACTAGACATACAATATACTGCACAGGCTTAAGTTTGTACATTGAAGAAAACCTCCACTCCAACTAGTTGTCACACTATTCAAACAGCACACGAAACACCTTCTCGATTAACAAGCGCATATTAAAATATTTAACTGACATCACGTGACATCGGTAGAAGGAATTTGTTGAGACGTATATATAGTATACTAGGAATAGTATCGTCTAGAAGTTAATAAATTAATTGCTAAGAATTGTTATATCGTATTTGTGAGCAACTGAGTAATGTTCAGGGACACTGGTGAGTGGTAATTTGTTTACATTGTTGGCACGTGTTGAAGTGAAGCCTTCCTTACCATGTGGATGAAGATTAATACCTGTTTAATGTAATATAATGAGCACTAATATTAACCGTTATATTTAAGTGCATATCTATTGTATTTAGTTCATGTTTTCAACCAATAATATTGGTCTCCAGGTGTGCATTAAAAAGAATGGATTGGAACAAGGCGTTTCCGGAGACGAATTTTAACTTTGAAGACGAAGATATTCGGATAGAGAAGACTGTTAAGACCCTTACAAAGGTTTGTGTTAAAGCAAAGCGATTGTTTCTTGACTTGCGCGAAGCCTTTAGCCATAAATTTACAGTATGCATTTCTTCCGTCTTTTTACTCTGTGTAAGGTGACCTTGTAGTAGTGAAGGCATCCTTGCAGAGGCTTCGTACTGCTGGTGACTGCATGTCTTTACATGTTGCTTGTTAAATTCACTTTGCAGTCTCCTGAAGAAATAGCAAAGTTGACAATTGATGAAAGCTTGTCAGATATTGATAGAGCTCAGCTGTTGATTACAACTGGACAAGAAGTACAGCAAATTTGTGCCATCAATCAATTGCCACGTTTACTGGAGAATTACAATGTTGATGCCATGTGTAGAGTGGTACCTCAGTTAATGGTGAGTGATAAAATGTGACAATGTATCCTATAGGGAGACTTGTTAGAGCTACTATTACACTGTATCCTATAGGGAGACCTGTTAGAGCTACTATTACACTGTATCCTATAGGGAGATCTGTTAGAGCTACTATTATACTGTATCCTATAGGGAGACCTGTTAGAGCTACTATTACACTGTATCCTATAGGGAGACCTGTTAGAGCTACTATTACATTGTATCCTATAGGGAGACCTGTTAGAGCTACTATTACACTGTATCCTATAGGGAGACCTGTTAGAGCTACTATTACACTGTATCCTATAGGGAGACCTGTTAGAGCTACGATTACACTGTATCCTATAGGGAGACCTGTTAGAGCTACTATTACACTGTATCCTATAGGGAGATCTGTTAGAGCTACTATTATACTGTATCCTATAGGGAGACCTGTTAGAGCTACTATTACATTGTATCCTATAGGGAGACCTGTTAGAGCTACGATTACACTGTATCCTATAGGGAGACCTGTTAGAGCTACTATTACATTGTATCCTATAGGGAGACCTGTTAGAGCTACTATTACACTGTATCCTATAGGGAGACCTGTTAGAGCTACTATTACACTGTATCCTATAGGGAGACCTGTTAGAGCTACTATTACACTGTATCCTATAGGGAGACCTGTTAGAGCTACTATTACACTGTATCCTATAGGGAGACCTGTTAGAGCTACGATTACACTGTATCCTATAGGGAGACCTGTTAGAGCTACTATTACACTGTATCCTATAGGGAGATCTGTTAGAGCTACTATTATACTGTATCCTATAGGGAGACCTGTTAGAGCTACTATTACATTGTATCCTATAGGGAGACCTGCTAGAGTTACTATTACACTGTATCCTATAGGGAGACCTGTTAGAGCTACTATTACATTGTATCCTATAGGAAGACCTGTAAAACAAGTATATTATAATATTCCATTTTCTTTCTAAGGATATTCTCAAGAACACTAGTAATGCAGTGAATGAAGCAGCTGCTAACATTTTTATAGTAGTAGTCCATAAGGAACTTGTCCCATCTCATTTATACATCAGTTCATTTCTACCCTCCATATTGCGTGGAATAGAGAGCAGAGATGCTGGTGAGTTCATTATCCCAGTGTTGTTTTAACAATTATAATAAGGAATGGAAAGTACATGTACAAACGAGTAAATGTGTATTTTAAAAGTGTTTGATATAGTGAGATATTTATTTTAACAAATGGCCACGTTTGCTAAAAATTTTTACCCACTGTACTACTGGTTAGTTTTGTCATGTGATAAACTATTGATCATGTAGGTTTAGCTTGTAAAGTATACCTATAGTAAAAAACTTTGGCAGTAAAAAATTTTGGCGAATTTGGCAAGATGTAGCCAATTCGCCAAAGTTTTTTCGCCAATATTCATGATGAAGCACGTGATCATACAATTTGTGTCACGGAACGTACGCGTAAGTTAAATATTTGGTTAAATAACTATGTAGCTACAAGGTACCTTATGAAATAAAGCATCAGCTTTTGAATGATGACTTATACGATTATTAATACAACACTGAGTGGTTGAATCCCATCAAACAATCACTAAGTAAACACGCGTGTGAAACAAGACTTTTACGTGCTTGCGTATGGCATTTATTGTAGGTGCTTGTCTCGCTTGTATATTATGGTAGTAGCACTTGGTTAGGGAAATCCATTTGAGGTAACTTCATTTCACGGCATTGCGCTGTTGATAATTTACTCTCCAGCGCTCGCTACAGGCTTGATAAAAATTTCAATAGTTTACAGAGTGCATAGCTATCGTGCACTAAAATATGCAGGTAAGCCTTGGATTCGCCAAAAAAATTTTTGCCAATGTTTCAAAAGCACTATTTCATCAAACTTTTTTACTATACGGTATGTAGATTATTTCAGTAGATCACCAGTAAGATTCTTAAATGCCAGCGTAATGCTTTGCAGTTGAATGTCAACTTATGCCATTGCTGTAGTAAATTTTGAAGTGAGCAAGCAAGCTTATGCAATCAAGCTTATGTGATCCAAGAACACACAGCTGAGCTGTTCCCCAAAACTGTAATTCCAACTTGTACATGCACTAGTGCTTTGAGCCAGCCGCTCACACCCCTAAATAAGAACATGTGGCTTGCAACACTGTATTTACACAGAGCCTTGCTATATAGCTTGAATGTGGGCTTTCACGTGAATAGAGACGGTTATTACATTATCTCTACGCTCTTACGTATTTTGAAGGATTTATAATTTGTATGACTTTTTGCGTATTTAAATTATAAATGAGATATGTAATTTGGCAAACTGCTTCATTCGTTAAAATGTGTGGCGCTATCTCCTTTCATGGGAATTAGTGGAGGCTACATTATAATAACCTGCTGTTTGTTTCATATTATTATGAATCTAAGAAAAAAGTTGACTGTACGTAGTAAGCAGCAACTAAGTGACTACACTGGGTTTTGACAACACTATACAATTCAAGGCTAGCTATATAATAATATATTATAAGTGTTAACCTATTGGCTATGTATTTTACGTACTTACACAATAGATCACATCACCTTACGTAGATTAAATACAGTGCGTACGTATTTTATTATTTGTAGCAGTGAATAAAATATGGATGACTACACTATTGGAATCTATTTTTTATCTGACTAAAGAAGTTATCAAAGGAGATGTGAGTAAGAGCAATATTGTATGTACATGGCCAGTAGTAGTATAATCAATACATCATATTTACTTGGTTAAACGCCACACATTTAAGCACTAGGTAATAAATGTCACCCTAGAATAAACACTGTGGCATCTAGTTGAATCAGTTACTGATTAGGCAACCACTCTGAATGGCAGGGAGGAATAGTCGCTTTATTAGTGGTTTTTGAATAGTAGCCACGGTGATCATTATTATTGTAGTATGCGCCACCCTTGAATAGTGGCCACTGCCATTCTGTGAAGATGATAAATGGTAGCCACAACGCCAAGTAAATACAGTAGCGCTTATACATACTATAATTATTATTATTCAGGTGGTGAGCATAGCACTTGCTAAAGGACAATTATCACAAACTGTCACATCTCGACTGGCCAGCTGTAAGATCATTGGGAAAATTTGTGCATCAAAGAAAGTTGATGCTTACTGGTGAGTGTGTACATGTAGTGTACCCTCAAGTATTACATCTACATATGTATGTAATATTGTAGTGGTTGTATTTGTAACAACTTCAGTGATTGTTCATTCTATTAGGATCAAACAAGACTTGTTACCATTGGCAACTTCATTATGTCAAGATGTTGACTTTGAAGTACGATCATGTATGTGTCGTCAATTGGACCCTATTGCTCAGAGTTTAGGGTAAGATACATATATGTACATACGTGTGTGTGTGTGTTTTTATGTATTTTGTCTGTGGTTATAGTGAGTGCATAAGTTATAATGTACATATACATGTAAACTGTAGAGGTAGTATACAGAGGTTTATAGTGATTGTACATTATATTCATTACAGGTTTAATATGGCCAAGTCATGCATCTTTCATGAGCTAATAGAGTTATCCCGTGATGAGGAGACTTCTGTTAGAATAGCATCACTTGAAACATTAGTAGATCTGTTGGATTTCTTTGAAAAAAGTAAGTCATCAATCATTCAAGCCTTATAACTTTTTACATTCAGGCTATTTTTAATGGATAATCTCTTATAATCTTAACTATCATATTGTACGTAAGTTTGATGAACTTATAATGCATCTTTGCAATGCGCAGGGTTCAAAATAATGAATTTGTTATGCATGGCCATAGGTGCCGGACAAAACCCATTTTGTGTGGCAGTTTCATAACTTGTACAGAAATTAGTTGTTACACATGACTAAAAGTATTTAGCAATTTATAAAAGCACTATTACAAATTAATATGAATGATATAAAGCTTATAAAAAGGTTACTTTTGTTCTTAAAACTGCTACTTATTTTCTCTCAGAGTTATTTTCTTCTGATAAACTATTTCATAAATGCTTCATAACAACTGCATTCGCTCGATAAAGAGTGTGCACTATATAGAATTATTACACAGCCCTTGATATGAACACGTGTTACAATGTAGTACGCTACATGGATACATCTGCAGCTGCTTATAGGTTAGTTTCAGCTGCTTGTAACTTACCTTTTATGGATTGAAAGTACAATTTTCTTGTTCGGCACCTACAACCGGACATAAGTGTTTTTGAACGGTTAGTCGCAATTTTTGTATGGAAAATGGCCGACTGCCAGACGTTATTTTGAACCCTGAATGCGGGTGGTAAAAACCAAGAAACCATTCAAGTTTTGCAGTGCATATTTTATGAACTACCTTTAGAGGTTGAACCAAGACTACATACAGATGTGGCTCTGGCAACTAGGGACTGGTCAGGCCAACTGAAGCTCCCAATCCACTCCAAAAAAGGAATGCACAAAAATATTAGAATACATTGTAATTTTAGGGCAATTCATAATTAAAATGGTTACAATGCTCAATATAAGCTACATGTACAAGACTAAAAAGCTATAATATATTGCTAAATACTAAAAAACTGCATATAGCTAGCTACCTAATAAATATATTGTAAAAGCTAAAACTTCCCAAATACTTCTTACCCGCTTGGATTTACCAAATTCACGTTTGGGAAAAGTTCTTGGTTGGTGAGGCGTAGAGACTTCTAATGAAGTTGCCCGAATGAAGTAGCAGCTGAAGAGCACGCGGACGATTCCATCTTTTAACATAATCACGTGATATGGGTGTGCAATAAAAAGATATCGGTAATGGATGTATATATTAAAGAACTGCTTTTTGAAAGGTAATTACGTAGTTGATAGCGATGTTATAGTTTTGGTAATTATAAATTGATATAATATTATTTAACTATGAGAAAATGCAAAAAGTGGACCGGCCCAAACCGTACCAGCCGGTATGCCAGAGCCGCCCCTGACATAATGTGCATTGTAATGTAGAAAAGAGAAGAAGCACACTTTGTAAACACATATTACCATTTTAAATCAACACTTTGTGAAAATTTTGTAGTTTAACGTAGTAGATTATATTACTGTTTCTTATCTCCTGTACAGATTACATTAGGGATACCATTGTACCATTATTTCATAAATTCTTTGATCAGTCATTCTGCAATCAGGATGGTTGTTTCAAAGCTGTTGCACATCACATTGGAAACATCTGTTACTTGTTAAAAGGTCTGTCTGTCTGTCTGTTAATATGTTTGTTACGTATATATGTCACCTGTAATGTCTATCTTTGGTTGTCTGTATGTTTGTCCGTCTGTCCATTTGTTTGTCTGTCTGTTTGCCTCAGTTTGCTACTACATATTGACAGTATAGCATTTAATCAATCATATATGTTATTCCTACCAATGCAATTATACGTCATATCACGTACCACTACCCTGCATACTAGGTGACTGCTCCAATAGAGTATGTGTGTCTAATAGTGAACGTTATGAATATTAGAAGTAGAGCAAATAAATTGACCATGTATTATGATCATATTCCATATATGGTATTACTATAGTTTGTAAAATACCATGGCTTCTATACACTATGGTTTCACTGGTATAAAATTCATCCAAAAATATTTCTAATGATTTACTGAAGTGTTTTGATGGCCAGTGTCAACTTCACGGACTACTGTGAATTTATTACAGAAATATCTACAAGGAATGAGTAATTGTTTTAACCCAGGCGCACTGCTTTCTTTTGTTCAAAAAGCTGTGTGTGTGTATGTGTGTGTGTCGGCATGTGTGTACATATCTATCACTTTAATCCTGCCTTGGCATGATAGCCATTCACACATACATAACATGTCACATGTTGACTAATAGTAAGCAGTCATTAATATGGTAGTTGTTATTGTTTACAGGTCACCTTGACGACAGTGAGAAGTTGTGGTTCATTCGTTACTACTGTAAGATCACTAGTGTAACATTATCCGATAAAGAGTCTTTAGTACCTCCATCAGCTCCTGTAAGTCTGTACGTCTGTTTGTCCCAGAGCTTGAAATAGCAGTTGGCCATCAGCCATTTACCAACCAGTTTTGGAAATTGACCAAACAAATCTGATATGCTACGTAGGATAAATTTACTGTACATTTCCAATAGGAAATCCAATGATGATAATGGTACTACTGTTAATAAATGGTCGACCAACTTCCAATCGTCATTTGAAGCTCTGTTCTCCTGTTTGTGTACTTTACATGACGATAACTATTACACATGCACACACACACGCACGCACGCACGCACACACACACACACACACACACACACACACACACACACACACACACACACACACACACACACACACACACACACACACACACACACACACACACACACACACACACACACACACATACACACATAATGAGATCACATGATGATGATGACTATTACACACATACACATACACCAGGTGTCCTGTGTATCATTATCCTCTACTACTGATGATATGGAGTGTGAGTTGAGACATCTCTGTGCCTATAATATTCCAGTAAGTGTACAATGTCTATATACTACTGTCATACTGAAGATGATGAGTAATAACAAAGAGGAGAGTATCTAACTACCATGTAGTCTAGCAATATGAGCCTGTAAAGCGTTTACGTATTTTATATGGGCTATATGCACTCGTGCTTTCTGTTATGAAGCCGTTTATCATAAATAAATGACGTGTGCAAACTGGTTATGACGTAATTTCAAGCAAGATAGTGACCAGTACAATAGAAGCACATATGAACTCAAGAGTGATTCCTTGCAATAATCTTCGTTCAAAATAATCTTTGTAGGAAATCATAGACTATATAGCAGTTAGATACTCTCTTGTCTTGGTTATGCTGATTATCAAATAATGGGTGTGCTATAATTGGAATTTATCACTGAATTTTATCATAATAGGCTATGGTGATGTTTAATGGGAGAGAAAAATTTTCACGTGATTTGTTACAAGTATTAAATCGACTCGTTGATGATAATAATGTTAAAGTTCGACAATCAATTGCTTATGGAATACATGAGGTATTAATTGTATGATTGTACGCATCAATGTTTGTATGTATGAGTATATATACTTACGTGTATGTAATTGTCATTGTCCGTTTTCTATGTGTGTATATATGTGCATGTATAACTTTGTGTGTATGTATGTATATATGTATACATGTATACACGTATATGTATAGTGATCATTATATGGAAGAAGTGATAATATGGTTATACATACAGGTAGCAGCAATTCTACATTGTGATGCAATGAAGATCAGTTCATTGTACATTAAACTGATGAAGGATAAAACACTGACTGTACTAGAAGGACTGATAGAACATCTTCCTCAAGCAATGATAGAATTTTCCCATGCTGCCAATTTATCTATTACTACTAAGGTATTTACTGTATATAATGTGTGTGTATGTATTGTAGTGTATGTATAGTGTGTGTAATCTACTAACTTATCTATTACTACTAAGGTATGTACATTACTGTATATAATGTGTGTGTATGTATTATAGTGTATGTATAGTGTGTGTAATTGGGGTGAGCCTGAGCGAGCCCCACACTAATGAGTAGCTGGTGTAATGGTCATATAAAACGGATAGCCCCACACTAGTGAGTAGCTGGTGTAATGGTCACGTTTACGATAAACTACGATATAAAACGGATACCTTACACTTTCTTTGAGCGTTGAATTAAACATTCACCTTATATGGTTGGTGTCAATTGCTATGCTTCCATAGAAGTGCGCGTAATGGTTCGTGTCACGGCTGAATTAACGGCGTAGATTACTGCACTTCCATATCAGGCATGTGTAATGGTTCATGCCATGATTAATCAATGGCGTAGATTACTGCACTTCCATATTAGTGTGTGTAATGGTTCGTGTCACGGATAAAACAACGGGGTAAAATTACTAAACTGCACGTGCCGACTAGATTGATAGTATGGACAGGGAAGAGCGCCTTAGGCGCAGGAGAGAGATACTGGATGCCACAGTGAAATAAACATTACAGGACTTCCTGATTTGTTTCGTGTTGTCGACCATGCCACGGGTGTAGATTACAGGACCTTGTGTAGCGACCATGCCATAGAAAATGAATAGAGAAGAAAGACTACGCCATGCACTATTAATAAATGGGCGAAGACGACGCCTCATCACTGACACTGCTCTTCATCCGCCATAACTCATCACGTCTTGACACATAGTTGTTGCGTACGTTTCTTGTATGCTTCCCACGTGACCATACAAACTGCATGCATGCATTCTCAGGCTCGCCCCTCGATGCTGTGTGCATCTGTCTAGTGTACTAACTTATCTATTACTACTAAGGTATGTACATTACTGTATATAATGTGTGTGTATGTATTGTAGTGTATGTATAGTGTGTGTAATGTACTAACATACAGTACACACATAATGTAATATTGATGTAACTAAGTGAAATGCACGGCATTGAGTGGCGAGCCTGGTGCTTTGATAGATGCATGCATACACTTAGCTACCATTGATGACCTTAACACACAATCTGATATTGTAATAATTACAAGCACAGAGAACAAAACATGTACAGTTCAGTCTCAGTGTACAAGCAACAGTGAAGCTATCTACATGATGGTCTTAAAGGTTTGTACCGGTACGTATTTCATGAAAACTGGGATATTAACAGTAAAGTAATTACAGTGGATTATTAATTCATCACAAAAGGTATCACAAGCATGCATAATAAGCAAGTGGTGGTATCGGCTATTATAAAGAAAAGTAAATAGTGAGGCCCCGCGGCTTTTGACAAAGTGTAAGGAAGATTTGTTTCTTATATCTTTATAAACAACATCTAATAGTCATCTATCTTTATAATGTAGAAAAATTTTTAGCCAGCTATAGGGTGGCAAGGCAGTTGATACTTCAATGCAGCATCTATCTAGCCATTCAGTGCTATATGCAATCCTAAGTTCCTAACATCAAATACTATTGCTTACAATACAATCGCTACAGGGGGTAGGACAAGCCCATGTGCGATACTAGAAATGACGCAAGTGAATGACGCGTTTGTATATAAGGCTTCCCGTAATTAGATTTCTAAAATTCCTAGTGTGACACACCCCATGCATTTTACTAAAACTAGCTGTCAATTCGTCCACACTTACAAGAGAGACGCCTTCTTCCAGGCTTAAATGCCTCTTATCAACATTATTCGAGCTGCTGTTTGAGTCATTTGAATCACTATCCCACTCCATCTCCAATTAAGGCACACTAAAAATAACTCAATTTCAAAATGAGGTTCGCCTGGGTTCGATGACGGAAACAATAGTGATCGACAAAACAGTTTTATGAGAACTAGCAGAACATAATAAGGTGGCCAAAAGGATTGGTTTTAATAACAATGGTAAAATACACTTCCTAACGACGTTATGTAATGTACATTACGTGTACACCTGGGCTTGTCAACTGCTATAGCAGCTTTGATTAGAAAGTTTTATTCACACATTGTGGTTAATAAATTGTGGTTAGCACTTGAATGGTATATACATGCCTATGGTTAGCATTTAATGGTTGGCATGCTATGGTTAGCACTCCACTGGTTTGATGTAATGCTGCACCTATTTGATGTAATGTTGGTTTGCACATAAACAGCTTTCAGCCATATAACGGGATTTTTACGTATCAAGCAAGCAAGCAACAGTACAGATTTCACTGTTGATCCCATATGGTGGGGCTCACTAAGGCTTGCCCCAATAACAATTGTTGAAGTGTTTAATGTTCTACCCACTGCAGGCTCCAGGACTGTCAGAATTCATACCAGGGTTACTGGCCATGGAGCAGACTTGTGCAAAGGGTAGCAAGTGGAGACTACACAGCGACCTGTTAAACCAGTTTGCTTGCCTCATCCACTGTATGACGTCGGATCAAATCTACCAGAAATTTGTACCCCTCCTTTTCAAATACATTTCTATTACTGTAAGTGTTAATATGTCTGTCTGTCCGTGTGTTTGTCAGTGATGTGTATTCGTTACACTGTAGTGTGTGTTACCAGTGAAATATGCAGCATCTCAAACACTTTGTATGATCATCAAACATAATCGTAAACAGGAGCAGAGAGAAGAACTGTGTCGTAGAATTGTTGATGGTCAGTAAACATTTCAGGAACTGGATGACCCATCTTATTGGGATAATGTGGTTACCTTTCCTCTGGGTCACTTAGTTACTCAATATCTGAATGATTGACTGTGTAAACAATGGCTTTGTGGCAAATTTATATACAGTAGGATTTTGGCTGTGGTAGATTATAGTTTTCCATAAACTACACTTCTCATCATGCTTGTTTTGGGATACAATGTTGTACTAATCTACTAATGCTTTAAATATCCGGGATACATTGTAATGACCATATATTAAGCTCAGTCGCCCACTCACATGTTATTTATATGTATTAATGACTTGTGGTATTTCCTAGCTAATGACCTAGCAGTATATACAGCAGCAGCAGTCGCTACATTGTAACACACAGTGTGTGTATATTGTTACTGTAGATTGTGCTCGCTCTAATAAGCACAAGTTGAGATTATTGTATGTGGACGTTTGTAAGTTTGTAATGGAGTTGTTTTCTAAGAGTTTCTTCAAGCAACACTTTTGTGAAGCATTACTAGAGTTAGCTGGTGTAAGTATGAGCAATACTTGTAACAATCTTTTACTATATGTAGTTGTGAAGTTGTATGCACACTTGTCATGCCCACAATTCATAATGAAACATCCCTTACAGTGTAATGGACTGTTAAGTACATACAGTAATGCTTAATGGTACAGTAGAGCTGTGAAACTGGTCAACAAATCGTAACCGGTTACTGAACAAAAATAACTGCCAGTTAGCCGGTTAACTGGAGGAGTGGAAAATGTGATTTTACATCTTACTAATACATAATTTATGCATAGGGCACATGTAAATACATGAAAAACTTGAAAGCATGTCCCGCAATATTAGCCATGTTATTGTATCTACGGTTATATCCTACCACAAGTGTGATATCAATGTGTTAACACTGAAGATAGAAGCACATGCCATTCATTTCTGCATGGAAATATTAGAAACCGGTTATGGGGAAAATAACTGGTAACTGAAAATTTAAAAAATAACCAGTTGATCAACCGGTAACTGGTTAAGTTTCACAGCTCTACGGTACAGTAGTGCTTTATAATAATTTCCATGCACTAGCTTTGGTATCGCGAACACATGTGTTTCTTTTACACCAGTAATTGTGAAATAGGTCGCGAACATAGTACATCTACAAACATAGATTGTGAACATTCGCAAATTGGTTCAGGAACTGCTTTGCAAACTTCACGAATTTTATCAACTCAAAACATCATTTATTTCCATTTGCTTAATATGTTTTTGTGAGTGTTGTGAATCATTCACGAATTTTCACGAATTTACTGTTAACTTTTCATTCCAAGTACATGTAATGTAGTTACTATGATGATATGATCATGTGATCCTCCCATACACTACAGGATCCAGTAGCTAATGTAGTTACTATGATGATATGATCATGTGATCCTCCCATACACTACAGGATCCAGTAGCTAATGTAGTTACTATGATGATATGATCATGTGATCCTCCCATACACTACAGGATCCAGTAGCTAATGTTAGACTATCAGTCAGTCATCTACTACCCAATATTAAGAGATCACTAAAGCTACCATCAGATAGGATGCTAGTACAACTATTTGATCAAACTCTTAGGATGCTCTATTCTATGGAGAATGATACTGATGTGTGTTATAATGTACGACATACTCTACCTGAACTGAACAGGATTGAAATAGCTGTTGAAAGTGTTAGTGAATATCATCAATGTGTGTGTACTGTATAGTAAAAACTCGGGCTGTAAAAATATTTGGTGAAATATTGCTTTTGAAACTTTTGTGATGAATACTTGGCAAATCCAAGGCTTGACTGTATATTTTAATGTACACTAGCTCTATCTTAATGCCTATTGAAATTCTGTATCACGTATAATAATTTATCTGTTAATCTGATGCAAGACCTTTATTGAATGCAAAATGAAACAATTGATCTGGATATCCTTACTCGAGCGTTACTATCATAATACATAATTATATACAACTAGTGTTATGCCGATTGCCAGATTTTATGAGTATACCGATATCTGATTATTTTACATTCCAGACAGCCGATATTTCAATCCGATACCGATTATTACAAACATACAATAAAACTTACAAAAGTATAACCATAGATAATATACTCCCCTTATGGATATGAAACTGCGGCGCGCGCCCATACATTTTCCGTTGAAGGTCCTGGTAACATGCAGGTTTCGCGCCTCCATGAAGATAGTTGTCGATAAGCTACTCAGCGTGTAATATCTCTTCTCTTTTTGTACGTTTCCGCCTTCAACGTTTTGTAAAATTAATTGTTTTACCCCGAAATTTCGTTTTTTCGCGTGAGTAAACATGTTCTTCAGTTCCGTAGTGAAATAAGGTTTGTGCACATATACAGCTCTACCAATAGCTTATACAGGGTATGTTGTGGTTCTTATACGTGGCCTTAAAGTGTAGAATGCATTGAGCAAGCAATTGAGTCCTTGTCGGTAGAGAAACTTAAGTTTTTCATGTTTAAATGTAAATTGACCCTGGTGTCGTTTGGGCACATATTCTCGAAGAGAGTACAGGCTACGCTGTTCAAAATAACAGGGATTACTATTTACACTATACTGTGTGCAATGCTATATATTATAAAACACAACATCCTTCGAAGAGAATGGCACAACGCTCGAAATGAGGGACAACATTGCATGTGTTAGCATCATTTGTCTCCTTGTTTGTTCAAAAAACCTCGCATAGTAGTTCACAAGTTCACTGTTTCTTGAAATATTTCTTGCAGTAAAGTAACTAAAGTTCTTCCGAGTCTTTGTAGGGATTCTCGAATGATTAACTGCCATTTTGTCTGGCCGGCTGTACACACGCCGGAAAGGGGGCGCGAAACCAGGTTAGTTCCGGTGGCGCTTAGCAGTTTCATATCCATAAGGGAAGTATATTATCTATGGTATAACATTCTGTCAAAATTAGCAAATCTATTGGTTCAGTTACAAGCATAAGGCTCTTGAATTATTTGATTTTAATAAACCGATATTGTAACCTTAAAATCTACCGATACCGATTGTCACAAAATTCCCCAATAATCTGATTTTTCCGATTGTGATCCGATTAATCGGTACAACACTATATACAACTAAGATAAGCCGCTACAATAATTATGCCATACACAAGTGTGTAATAGCCTATTGTTCTTTCACTAACTTACAGATGTTTGTTTAGTAAATGTTTGATGAGATTCAACCATCCAGTGTAGCATTTATATTCATCATTCAAAAGTTATCGCTTCATTTGATACTACCATTTTGCTTTGAGCATATGTTAACAACACAAATTGCATGATCAAATTATTCTTCATTGTGAATATTTGCAAAAACTTTAGGCAAATTGATGCAAAGTTTTTACTATACGATATATATGTATGTATATTCTACTGAAACCACTATTGTACTGTAACCTTGTATATATGTACTGTAGTTATCACGTAAGACTACATTTATGGAGGATGATTTGTTAGATCAGAAGAAAGAACAAGAAGAGAAATTATTACTATTAGCAGTAAGTGTCAGTTAAGGTAGTATCAAAACTGTTGTTGAAAATTCCATTATTATTATAGAACCAAATTATTAGAGCTACACTAATTCTGGTATTTATATTGGTATATCAGATCTCGCTAGCTATATATAGTGATTTAGAATTATGTGAAAGTGACTCATCTCTTGGTTTCTTGAAACTGCTTTTTTTCTGGGAAGTTGGCATGCATGTTGTGTGTGCATGTCCCCGACTCAATACCATTTACGTGAAATGAAAGCTGAATAACTAATCAAACAAGTCCTACTGCTTTTCAGTTTCTCTATATGACACTATTACTGATGGGTGTGGCCTTAGTAACGAAGTGTGTCATGAGTTACTTCAAAACAAGAGCAAGGTAATGCTGTGTTAGCCTTTTATTTTGCAGTAAAGGGAGTTTAACCAGCTGTACATTATTAACAAGATGGGTTTTGAAAGTGGGCTTGCCGTGTGAGTTGCAGAGTTTATAAAAGAATACTGGGCTGTATTGTTACTATAAGAATTTTGGTTTAATTTAAACTACCACTTTAAAAAGTTTTATCACTGAAGTACTTTATAATGCAGCCTAGCGTACAACATCAACTTGTTTATATCTGACTATGCAGTAGTGCGTACTGTAGGGGTAATGATATTATAATGATCATTATTATTATTATTGTATAACACGTACAGGAGGAACAAGATGCTAAGGAGGGTGATAGTACTGCAGCTAAGGGTAAACAATCAACTACTACTACTAATAATAATAATAATAACAAGGACAAACAGAAAAATCCTCCAGCTAAACGTTTCACATGTTAGTAGAATATTAATATGATCATTATATTACATCAGCGTTGTAGTGAAGCCGATTAAGACTAGTCCAGCATTGAACAGAAAATCATCCAATAACTCATTGCCATCATCACCTGTTCTATCATCCACTACAGGTAGTAGTATTCTGTTACTGTTGTACAACACGGGTTTAATGCAATGTAGTGCTCGAGAGTAGTACTCACGAGTACAAGTGCTAATACTTGTGGCAAAGCTCACGTGTATAGTAACGGCATTTAAGACAAAAGTGCTTTTTACTTTATGCTAAAGCAGTTTGCTTACTACTGGGATAAATTGAAGCCACCGTACCATACAAAATTTTTGGGGGAGAAAAGTTTGGCGAATTTAGCAAATCAAAAGAGATTCGTCAAAATTTTGTCCAAAATTTTCTTTTGAAAAACTTAGCTAGCTATGTAGCATGATGTGAAGTTAAAGTAATTATCTATAGAGTCTCTATAAATTCCTTCTTTGGTGATTTCTTCAGTCAGTGTGTGGCATCAATAACGAATGGCGCTCAGCTTAGCGTAGCTTGACTAACCTCGTTACTAACTTCATAAATCCATACATTGTTTTAACACCAGCTCAGAAATACAAAATTAGGAAGAGCTGCTGAAATATAGGGAACCTTGGCATAACATTATTTCGATGCTAATCGCATGATTATTGCACACAAGATTGCACATGATGCAGCAGCAAGATGCATGTGAAACTGCGACATAAAGAAGTTGGTTTTGTAGAAATTATGAGGCTTACTGAATTGTATGGGCGGCCAATAATTTTGCATCTGCTTTTATATACATTCTAGCCAAAGCAGCGTCACAAAGTAAACTTAATATGTCTAGAAATCATATATTAATAGCCATTAGTTCATGCAGAAGCTATGTTGACGAAAATCATTTTTAGCTTGAGTGGTCCAGATTATGGCCACACTGCTACTCTGTAAACGTTTTACTGTATGTCAAGCGTATAGCTAAGTCTTGCTAAGGTAGTAGTCGTCTGGTGACAGATACTATAGCACCGCATGTAATTCAGTTTGGGCATTCACCAAAATATTATCCGCCAATACTTGTGAGCTTATTCGCCAAAGTTTTATCGCTCCAAAATTTTGTATCGTATGGCTCGTACGGTATTACACAGCTGTGCACTACTCCACTTGTGAGAATAGTTTCACTCGCACTCGCGAGTTATTGTGACGTTGCATTAAATCTGTACTGTATCTATTGTCACCATTCCCTTCAATATGTGATGAGTGTTAAGATGACTAAAGTGTATCAATGTACGTAACTGTAGTATAGAGGGCTTTGTGTTTTGATTATAATCGCATAGCCTATATAAATTGTGCCGTTAGTAGCCATGCAATTATTCTCTAATTGCACAGTTTTAATAGCCTACGGCATGGCAACATTCAGTAATTGCACGGTAAAATAGCAAAATAAAATTCACAATTTGGGAAGCCGTTTAAGTGTAACATACAATGACAAGCAGCGAATGAAATCACGTAACACTGGAGATTCATAGTAACTGACTTACATGGCAACTAAGTAACGGTTACAATCTGAAGGATAGTACTCGATAATGCATACAAGAATTTCATGATCCTAGCCATGAATCTCAACTCGATTCTGAACGTGCTGCTACTAAAACAAGTGATGCGGAACGAACAAGATTTTTGATCGTACCTCAGATTGAAACAAGTGGCACGCCTCAGGTTAGAGTAGGAATTGTAGGCCATGCAATGCGATTAGTAGGCAATCACACGCATTTTCATGCAATTTGAGAATAATTGTACACGTAACAGTCAAATTGCATTCGGCTTCGCCTTGTGCAATTACTTGACTGGTAGTAGTACTATTATTCTCGAAATGTGTTTGATCACCTATACTAATGGGTTGATTTTTGATGGAAGTATGTATTATGGAAACCATGGTTTTTATATATGTCGATCCCTACTATTAAGTGTGTTATATTTAATGATATTATTATCATTGTATAGCTCCATTAAGGACTACCTCTTCAGCTAATAATACACCAACTTCAAATAGACGAACAGTTTCTCCTCCTCTTAGTGGACTGGCTAATTGCCTCACTAGTAGTTCACCATCAACCAGTAATCCTTCCTCTATTAATAATCAACCAGTTACTTCATCTTCCTCCTCACCAACTAGTGCTGGTAATAGTCCCGTTGGAGTGATGAAGAAAGCTGTTACAATTCCTAAGATTGTAACTCCCATCGGTAGCCCTGGAGTACAAAAGAAAGAATCTTATCAAGGTTAGCTTATTGTACTGTATCCTATAGGGAGACCTGTTAGAGCTACTATTACACTATATCCTATAGAGAGACCTGTTAGAGCTACTGTTACACGATATCCCATAGGGAGACCTGTTAGAGCTACTGTTACACTGTATCCTATAGGGAGATCTGTTAGAACTACTATTACACTGTATCCTATAGGGAGACCTGTTAGAGCTACTATTACACCGTATCCTATAGGGAGACCTGTTAGAGCTACTGTTACACTATATCCCATAGGGAGACCTGTTAGAGCTACTGTTACACTGTATCCTATAGGGAGACCTGTTAGAACTACTGTATCCTATAGGGACTGTATTATGTATACCGTATACGTCAAAACATTTGAGGGGGAAAACTTTTGCGGTTTTCGCGGATTTTAGCAAAACGCGAATGTTTTACCATTGAAACTTTTCCTGCTTCACAATTAGAAAATAATTACCGTTCGCAGTGAAATCGCTCTCCAATCACAGGTGTCCAATTGTCTTGATACACATGATAACCACGGACAGAACTGTCGGTTTCAACCATGCGCCCAGCGCGCGTGTCAAACGTTATTCTAATTTGCGCACACTCTAAAATCCGTATTGCAGAGGCGCGCGTGGGCTTTAAGGCTGCAAACCGCGAAAGTTTTCCCTACATAATGCACATTGTTGATGAACTGCGAAAGTTTTCCCCCTCGAATGTTTTGACATATACGGTACTTTTAGGCTCTAGGGCAGCAAAAACTCCAATTCCTACAGAGACAAAATCTCAGCCATCATTGGACAGTAAGAGTTTATCATCATCATCATCTCCACAGTCCAGCAGAAATTCTCCTTCAGAATTGAGAAAACAAAAACTCAAAGATGACAAAACTACTTCTCGGAGGTGAGTGTGTAGTGTACAGTATAATATGGCAACAAATTATCTTAACTCACTGAGTTCATGTTCAATAGCCTTATGAAGGTGCATTAATTGGAATGATAGATGGCTGCTAGTTTTATCATGTCCAAGTCTTGTTGAGGATTGATGACTCCTTAACTTTGTAAACTTTGGGATTAGTGGTTTATAAAGTAACTCTTATACTATTTTTCTGCTCATACATTTTGTCCAACAATTTTTAGGTTGGAGATATCAACACTTTTTCCAGCTACAAGGCCTAGGATCATGAAATCCAAATTTTATGCACCTTCATAAAACTCCTTGATATCATTGTGTAGTACTGTTACCATATGACGCAAACTTTTGATGAAGGAAAACATTGACGAACTTGATTGATGTTTAGCAATTCATAAAAATTTTAAGTTCAAATTTTTCTTCCTATAGAAAAAATTTTCCAGTCAAATTTTTGCTCCATATGGTATTATCAAGAGTTAATAATACATATATAGAAGAGAGTATCCTACTCCCATATACCCCTGTAGAAACGCGTAACATAAAGTTATGACATAACGACACTGGTGTTTGTGTTGTGACATTTAAAAATGTCTGTAGCAACAATGAGCTAGCCCACACGACGCCATAGTAACAACACAAACACTCCTACTACACGAGGACTTACAGCATTTCTCTTTCAAGTAAGTACTGGGTTAGTTTCGTGGTGCAAACCATATAAATAATTTGTGTGATAGTTTGAACTTAAGCTGTGCATTAAACCATTGAGCATAATCGATTTTTAAGGATACCATGTTCAGTTGTTGATGTCACTCATTATACAGGAAGAAACGGATAAATTCAGAAATGTTACGTCATAACTTTACGCTACGCGTTTCTACAGGGGTATATGGGAGTAGGATACTCTCCTCTATATATATATATTATTAAACTGTGATAGTTTAATATCTAAATTATTCTAATTTATTAGTGCACCAAGTGGTAGTCGTCGTAAACCAGTGACATCATCATTAACCAGTGGGAGGAGCAGTAAACGGACATGACAATACTCATACTAGTACGGCAAACCGTGTCACTATTATAACACATGATTTATACTAACTGACTGATTTGAATTATAATTACTGTATAAATTACATGTGTATTTATAGATATATTTCTTTGTTTATTATTATGTTTACTTGTGACGATGTGTGTATTGTAACAAAATTTTCATGAAATTTCTATTTCATAATATTATACAATTTTACAACAATCATATAACACATAACGCAAAATATTGGCTGGGTAAAACTTTGGCAAAATTGCTCAATGTATCTGTTTAGAACATGGCTGAAATTAACATCCAAATGTTTAGGATATTCGTTTCTACTACCGTATAGATTACGAGTCCAAATTTTTGTGAACCCAGGAAAAT
>OZ005747.1:131429-148929 GCA_963930835.1 Spongia lamella | reverse complement strand
TTCCCTTTGTACTGCACCTAGGAGAGCGCTTTGAAAAGTATGCGTACTTGAACGGTTCCGTATATTATCCCAAAGGATAGGCACGTACATTTTTCAGTACGATTTCTACGTGAAAAGTAGTGATGGAAGGATCGACAGAGCAGTCCAAACGGCAAATAAATTGTCTTGAAGAAGAAAGTGGTTTGCGTTTAGGGTACAGGGAGTTGAAACACGAGCAAACGAAAGCAATCTTATCACTGATTTGTACAAGGAAACGACACCTTTGTTGCATTGCCAACAGGCTACGGGAAATCTTTAATACATGCAGCACTACCATATGTATTTGTTTATGTAAGAACGTACAAAGATTGCATGATCTAATCTTGGTCGCTTCGAATTGCTTGGCGTTTCACAACTCACAACACTCCATGTTGAGTCCACGCGGCAAATTTCCTCCACACGTGATATTTGATGACGTTAATAGCAGACGTCAGTAACTTAACACCTAACTTGTTAACGTGAATCCTTATAACATAGCATCACCAATCCATACTGACCATTTGGCCAGACCCTTTTTTTTCCGGTCCGAATGTCAAAGAAAAAAAAGGCAGTCTGGGCAAAAAGGCAGTCTGGGCAGCGAGACTAGGCTGATGCAGGGAAGCCGTGATGCCATGAATTGCTGTGCACTGAACTACTATAAAATGTAGCTAGAGTTTGGATGATTGTATATAAACTGTATTGCCATGACCTTAAATGCATAGCACAGCTGCCAACAAATTGCTAACTACAAATTCTTTAGTTACAATACAAGCGCGGGCCACACTGCAAAATGCGAAGTATGAAGTTCATACAAAATTACCACAATGAGCATACCAAAATTGAATTTGGTATGCTCATTGTGGTAATTTTGTATGAATTTCATACTTCGCATTTTGCAGTGCAGCACAGCATTTATAGCTACAGCTGCAGTCAAAGCCCAGATTCTGGTGGCAATCTCAGGAGGGCAAATATATAATTTTGGGGAGCATGCCCCCTATAGATCCCCTAACAAGAGCATGCATGCATGCTTTACATGTTGAGTGTATGTGCTTTGCACTATAATATTATTATAGCTTCTCATATAGCTATAGCTACTTATCAACTATATTGACCTTACAAACAGCTCAATAAATTCCTATAAGTGACAGGTATTCAGGTTGCAGTAAACAACACCATTGTGAAAATGTTTCTATAAGCCAGCTATATTAATACATGTGCTACCGATTTCATGTGTGTATGTGCATCATTCTACTTTAAATTCTAATCATTGAATATAGTTAGCTAACTAGCCAATTTTTTGTGTGAATAATTATGCTCATAGCTATATCAATAATCATGTACGTATGCAGGATGAAACAAACTGTAGCGGTTCACAAACCAATTGTGGAGAGTAAAGTGTTCATCAAAGCTTCCTCAAGAATTGTACCAATTCACGTGCATGCATGCACACTTCCTTTAAAACAGCTTGTCAGCTGACATTAAGGCAGAAAATTTCCTGCACTCCAATTCCCAGAGCAGCGTTCTCTTTGATGTTCAAAGGAAAGTTTCTTGAACCTAGAGTACCACTTGAGCATTATGGAATTCAAGATGGTTGTATCATTGAGGCAATGATGAAAGGAATTGGTGGGAATGGAACAGATCAGCATAAATCAGTATGCTATCATTTTTTGTTTGACATCCATATAGCTAATATTTGATTTTTATGTGTGCAGAATGAAGTGTTATCAGAATGTGTATCATGTGGTGAAAGAGCAGACATATACTGTGATGAATGTGAAGCATCCAGGTGTAAATTATGTAATGATCAGTGGCATAGACATCCCAAAAGAAGGGAACATAAAATAGAGGTAATTTATTGCTATTAAATTTTGTGTAACTAATTAACTTGAGTATTATTCATAATATAAGTTGCCGGTGTGACTGAGTGCAAGGTAGCTGGCATTGTTTTTATGGTATACATATACATACATAATACAGGAATCTTTGTAGTTGAGTTATTGCAAGTGACACATCATCTAGTTATATAAGCAATATCTCTCATGTGCATGTGTATATGTATATTTAGCAAATACGTAGCTAATACTATATACGTATACATTTTACATGCTTTTCATCATTATGTACGTGTTTAGGAACTACAAGTCCCTGAACAAATTGATAGCAGTGACACTACTTTAGAGAGCATGGATGAGTATGATCAAATATTTAGCTCTGCCACATATGAAATGATAGAACATGCAACATTCGTTGCAACCCTTGCAGAAAAATTTAAGCTAACAAGCTTTAAACCTTTCCAAAAGGACATTATTAAAGCAGTGTTAGACGGTAAAGATGCTCTTGTTATTTACCCTACTGGCAGTGGTAAAAGTCTTTGTTTTCTATTTCCACCAGTTTATAAAGAGCAAAAAGCAATTGTCGTTACTCCTACGATCAGCTTAATGCAAGATCAGGTGCAAAAGCTAATGACCATGGGTATATATGCCACATATCTGGGTTCAGCTCAGTTTGATAAAACAGGTAGAATCAGTTTTCTTAGAACTAATTTTTGTGACACCTGAATGGATAGCCAGAGCTACCAATGTGTCCAAACTACGTGCATTAGTTCAAGCCAATCAGCTGCTATTAATAGCTATTGATGAAGCGCATCTGTATAGTGAGTGGTCAGATTTCCGGACTGCTTTCAGTGACCTTAAAAATATTAAATTTGATTTTCCAACCACTCCTCTTATGGCCCTTACTGCTACTGCCACTCCAGATGTTGAAGAAGAGTTGAAGAATGCAGTTTTATGTAATCCAGTCATACAGAAGGTGTCTATGAATCGTCCAAACATTGCACTGCATGTGGAAGAATTATAGCTGCAGAAAATGAATTGGCCAATGCAATGTAATTTAGTGGCAGTAGCTGAAATAATTCAGTCCTATTCTGCTGTGATTTATACAGATTTTATTGTAGATGTTGGCAAAATTATCAGCGGTTTTGAAAGTATTGGGGTTTCATCAGTTGGGTATCATGGGAAGATGGATATATCTTCAAGAGAAGATGCCTACATGCAGTGGAAATCTAACAAGGATCAAGTGATTGTGGCTACCAAAGCATTTGGTATGGGCATTGACAAAGCTGACATAAGACATATAATTAGAAATGGTGTACCAGAAAGTATAGCATCTTGGGCACAAGAATTAGGAAGAGGAGGCAGAGATGGAGAGCAAGCTCAAGATGAAATTTGAAACATCAGCTGGAGAACAATGGTTTGATGGAATGATAACATCTTATGATGGTTTGAAAGGAAAATTTGGAGTATATTTTCCTTCAGATGATCAAACAGTTGATACTTCTCTTGGAGATGAAGATTTAGAAATGTGTGACTAAAATCTAGCTTATGTGCTGTGATCAATTACAACTGTAGCTACGTATATGCGTTAGCCTATATAGACAGCTATATATGCATGTGGTGTGATTATAGGACTGTTAATTAATTATGCAGCATTTGTAATACAATTCATAAATGATCATGTGATCAAGGATATTCGCAGTGTTTTGTAACTAAGATGATCATGTGATCCATGTTTTGTGAGAGTGAAGTTGTGTTATGTCATGCGATAGTATTTGTGTGTGCTATGTGGGAAGATTTTACGTGAGTACTCCAAGTGGTGTAAAACCTTCCCATATATAATGTTGTGTATATATGTGGGATTAAAGAACGCTACTACCAACTAGTGTAAAAATCTCCCTAGAGTAACTCCAGCATGAAGTGGTGTAAAAGCTTCCCATGAGTCACTCAAGGAAGTGGTCACGTAAAATCTTCCCTTGATAACTCCAGGATTTTTTTCCATTTTTACACCAAGATCTGCAGTACCGCCATTTACTGGAAGCAGTTAGGAGCTGAGTTAGGACTGAAGGATTATCATATCACTAATATCACTGAAAACAATGCTTCACGTCAATTTAGACAAGTTGAACAATGTTGTTCTCAAATGTTACACAAATGGCTTCACATTGATACCTCAGCAACATGGGGTAAACTGGACGATGCTATAAACAACATCAAACTACCATCAACAACTAGTCCTGTGTCCACTGATAAAGGAGGTAACCATGGTTACTATTATAGTGTACTAAATTATTAGAATTACTAAAATACATTAATATTAGTATAGGGTATGTGTTTTCTAGTGATTGTGGTTTCTCAGTTATCCGGTAACGTTAAGGCAGTCTACAAGGTCACTAGGCTCTCTGTTGCCAAAGATACCTGGCCTCCCGAACAGCCTAAAGAATTTACTCCCTTAGTTTTACTACATCATGAAGATGAGCAGTTGATGAAAAACGTCACTACTATAACTAAGGCTCTTCATAGAGGAGCTATCAGTGAAGTCATCACTGCCACTAGCAGTAAGCCAATAGCAAAACGTCCCGGGTTACATAGCGACGACCAATTAGGAGAGGCCCTTAAAGCCAGTAAAGCCACGACAGATATATCAGAAATATTAGCTCCTCTAGAAGTCAGCGATAAAGTACAAACCATTTTAATTGAAGGCGCTCCAGGAATAGGTAAAACAATTCTCTTAAAACACATTGCATACAATTGGGCTGAAAACGCTATGTTACAGAAATCAGAGTTATTGTCGTTAGTCTATCTGAGAGATCCTACAGTTCAAAAGATGTCCTCACTCAAACAGCTCTTCCAATACTTCTGTAAACCATTTGGCAGTAATGCAGAAAAAATTGCCATCACATGTAGTGAATACTTCTTGGATAACAATGGCAAATCCCTCACATTGCTCTTTGACGGTTATGACGAGATGCCTGAAGAGTTGAGAGGTAACAGTTTAATTGCTGACATTTTGAACCGTCAGGTACTACCTTTTTGTGGCTTGGTTGTGTCATCTCGTCCTCACGCTTCGGTACTATTACATAAACAGGCTACAATCCGAGTTGACATCTTGGGCTTCACTGAAGAACAACGACAACACTACATTGAACATTCACTCAAAGATCAATCACAAATCAAACAGCTCACCACATACCTTGACCAGCACAATATCATCAGTAGCCTCTGTTATTTGCCATTCAACCTTCTACTGCTGCTCTTCCTCTACAAGCAGGGATTTCCCCTACCCAACAGTGCTACCGAACTTTATAACATTTTCATTTGCCTTACCATACGCCGAAATCTTTCCAAATATGGTATCACTGCCAAACAAGCCATCACAAATATCAACAACCTTCCCGAGCCTTATGGCAAGTTTATACAACAATTGTCAAAGCTCTCCCTACAGGCATTAAATAACAACCAGCTAATTTTTACACTAGATGAAATCAAACAATTCTGTCCACAGGTAGAAAGCATACCTGGAGCTCTAAATGCCTTTGGTCTCCTACAGGCCATAGAGCATGTTAGTATCTTCCAAACTACAACCACCTTTAACTTCCTCCATTTGTCACTTCAAGAGTTCCTTGCTGCTAATTATATCACTACTCTTACACCAGATAAAGAGTTGTCCATCATCGAAGAATATTTCTGGCGAGGCAGCCATTCCAACATGTTTACCATTTATATTACACTTACTAAAGGACAACGATCTTCCTTCAGAAAGTTTCTCTCTGGTGGGGACGACACAATCGCTATCCATAGCAAATTCCTCGAAGATAAGTTAAAATCTATTCACCTTTATCGATGCTTCAATGAAGCGAGTGGCGACGATCGCGTGTGTAGAACTATCGAGAGAAAGTTTTCCAATGGAATAATACACTTCTTTGACACTACATTATCGACCAATGATGTAGTGAATATTGGGACATTGTTATCTTGCAGCAACATTAAAGAATGGAAGCATCTTGACTTGGGCGTTCGTAATATCCGAGATGCAGGGGCCCGCATACTACACCGTATACTGAAGTCATCAACTATTACCATTGAACAGCTCTGGTTGCCCGGCAATGACCTTTCCTCTTCCTCTGATGGCTGCCTCGCTGATATTGTGATCAACTGTGGGGTGAAATTGTTGGATATTAGGCATAACACAACTATTGGACAAACAGAAGAGTTCTTCCCCACAATACTATCATCACCTTCATTAGAGAGATTGTATATAGCTGATATCAACTTATCATCCAGAGCGGCCATCATGATATTTACTCTACTGAAGGAGAAGAAGACAAAGTTGAAGGTGCTGGATATTGATAACAATGACGTCACTGATGATGCTTGTGACGTCATAGCTGAAACTCTACAAGTCAATAGTACACTAGAGAACCTGAATATCCTTGGTAACAAGATTAGCAAGGAAGCCTTACAACTCATACTAAATTCCCTGAGGCACAATAATACACTGACTGATCTACATGTGCCTGAAGAATACAGTGAAGATAAAAAACAAATTTTAGCACTTGGGGATATTGTTAATGAAGAAAGAAAACGCCGCGGGTGTCGAGCGAAGCTGAATGTTATATTTGGTTATTTCTAAAGTTTTAACTGCATTGTTATTAGTTTGTACAATTGTAATATTATGAAATTTTTGTTTGTTCACAGTTGACATGAGCGAGTGCTAAATTATACTAGCCATTACATTAGCATATGAAGTAATATTCCTTCAACTTTGTTCTCTTCTTTAGTTACCATTACTCCTAGTCTAGTTTAGTCTCGCGTGGCCAGACCGCTTATTTTCCTTTTATATTCGGGCGGGGAAAATAAGGAAAATATTCCTTATTTTCCTTAAAATATTCCACGTCACGTGATCAATCGTAAAAATTTTCCTTATTTTCCCCGCCCGAATATAAAAGGAAAATAAGCGGTCTGGCCACGCGAGACTAAGTCTAGTTAACTACTTAACATTAATACGGACACTCACCATTAGTGGACTAGAGCGAGTCTTTCAATACAACACAATATTCAATTAAATAAATAAATGTCAACTGAAGTAAAGTAAACTATTGGTAAGGCTAAGCAACTATTCTGTTAAACCCAAAATCTTTAACCTAACAACAAATTTTAAATGAGCCAGTGTTACTAGTGTGCGTTTAATAGAAATAAGTTCGCGCGTGTATTAATGAACGTGATGGGTGATGAAGTTGTGTTGAAAAGCATAATTTTTGTGATCTTTGTTTCATCATTGTGTGAAACACTCTAATAGAACGTTCAGTACTTCATCGGTGGTGTTTAGAAGATTTCTTACTGTACTGTAAAGTTAGTATATGTGTATACGTCACGTGATCAATCTCTGCATTGAGGATACGAGGCAAATGCTGTCCACATTATCTAGTGAGGTTATAATAATAATAATAATATTACTATTGTTACAGTATTGTAGCATTATCTTACATTACGGATAATTACTATTTTACCATTATTTCACAAATTCTTCAATCAGTCATTCTTCAATCAGGATGGTTGCTTCAAAGCTGTTGCACATCACAGTGTTACTAAAAGGTCTGTCTGTCTTAATATGTGTGTTACCAGCTGTCTGTCTGTCCGTTTGTCAATCCTTTATACTATATTTCATAGTTAGGTCACTTCAACTATACACTAGGGCCCAACCGACCCATAAAATTTTAAAATGTAACATTTTGTTCACTTTTAAAGTTTATGTGTTGGTCAAATGATCAAATAATATAGTGATGATGTAATGTTAGTCATCTGTAACAGTGAAGAGTATTACAAATATTGTCTTACAGAATAGTTGTCAGCGTAAGTTAAGGCCAGGCAAAGTTGATTCACTGTTTATCATCATCACCCCCATCACTTCAAACACTATCGCCTCAAATTTCATTATCATTATTTTACTCCAATTTTTGACTGATTTTCTAACTCTCACAAAAGTTTGAATGTGTTTCAATAACTTTTAAAACATTTTTGATAATGAATAGTTAAAATGACCTCCCGTCCGCATGCTGTTCTGAAAAATGTGACGATAAACTGTTAACAACTTTGACTGATCTGTCTAAGTAATTTGTAGTCAGTTGCATAATGTTGTTGTCAGTTGATAAATTATTTTACAACTCTACATTCATCTGGTTTAGACCGAGAATTTAGTTGAAGTGACCTTACATAAATACAATGTAGGCAATAAGTTATTATTTGACGTGTCACTATGCAAGGATGACTACCTAATATTCCTAACAATATAATGTATGTGTGTGTGTGTATGTGAACTATCTTATGAGGCAAGCCTGATGTGGATTATGAATTTGTTCTGACATTTACCAATAATGATCTGACATATATTAGTATGATTACATAATACATTTTGGTCTGAACAATTTGTCAGATCAAAGTTGTACAGGTCAATATCAAAATACTTCATGTATTTCATGCCCTGCATACTAGGTGACTGCTCTAATAGAGTATGTGTATCTAATAGTGAACATTATGAATATTAGAAGGAAAGCAAATGTTATTATAGTAAATTGACCATGTAATATGATCACATTCCATACACAGTATTACTGTAGTATTAATACACTACTATGGCTTCTATACACACTGGATTATCAATGCTTTACCATAAAGTTTACTGGTATACGTATATGACTTATAAAATTCACTAAAACTTTCATTGAATGTTTTAATGGTTAGTGTGCTTATCTGGAAATGATCATGCCCTATGAGGTCAGTTACTAAGGTAACCAGGACTGCTTTCTTAAAATTACTTTTATATGATAAGCTGTTATACATGTGTGTTTGTGTGTGTGTGTGTGTGTGTGTGTGTGTGTGTGTGTGTGTGTGTGTGTGTGTGTGTGTGTGTGTGTGTGTGTGTGTGTGTGTGTGTGTGTGTGTGTGTGTGTGTGTGTGTGTGTGTGTGTGTGTCAGTGTGTGTGTGTGAAACATATCTGAAACAAATACTCAATTCAAGTAATCGATTCATTCGATTCGTTGGATGATCGCTCGGTTGTATATGATTCGCGTTTGTAATCAACTACAAATTTAAAGGTATTTCGGTAATTAAATTAATTACATCATATGTATTTCTAGTATAAATCATGTGGCTTATTCAAACTATTCGGATATTAGCTCACTTTGCCATTCAAACTATTCAAACCCGAAATTTCATATTCGT
Organism: Spongia lamella; assembly: GCA_963930835.1. Taxonomy (NCBI): domain Eukaryota; kingdom Metazoa; phylum Porifera; class Demospongiae; order Dictyoceratida; family Spongiidae; genus Spongia; species Spongia lamella. The sequence continues at coordinate 139,857 of OZ005747.1, read as the reverse complement.
TTCAGCCCTAGTGTACAGTGATCATTATATGGAAGAAGTGATATTATGGTTATACATACAGGTAGCAGCAACTCTACATTGTGATGCAATGAAGATCAGTTCATTGTACATTAAACTGATGAAGGATAAAACACTGACTGTACTAGAAGGACTGATAGAACATCTTCCTCAAGCAATGATAGAATTTTCCCATGCTGCCAAATTTATCTATTACTACTAAGGTATTTACTGTATATAATGTGTGTGTATGTATTGTAGTGTATGTATAGTGTGTGTAATGCACTAACTTATCTATTACTACTAAGGTATGTACATTACTGTATATAATGTGTGTGTATGTATTGTAGTGTATGTATAGTAGAGCTGAAACAAATACTCGATTCGTTGGGATATTCGCTCGGTTGCATAGGTATTCGAATGCCAAGACAGTATTCGGATGTACAGTGAACAAATCTTCAGCATTAATTCCTGCATATTTTGTAATTAACTATAAATTTAAACATATTTAGTATTTAAATGAATTACATTTTATGTATTTCTAGCATAAATCGAGTATTTTAATAGTAAAATGGCTCATTCAACTATTTGAGTATTCGCTCGCTTTGCCATTCAAACTATTCAAATCCTAAATTTCATATTCGTTTCAGCCCTAATGTATAGTGTGTGTAATGTACTAACTCATCTATTACTACTAAGGTATGTACATTACTGTATATAATGTATGTATTGTAGTGTATGTATAGTGTGTGTAATGTACTAACTTATCTATTACTAGCTACTAAGGTATTTATTATATATATATGACATCATGAGTCAACATGATAATAGGATAGCCTGGATCACATGATTATAATGACATCATAATAGTATAAAATCAACATAACTGGATCACATGACACCATAATAATAATAATATAAGGTTTATCCGCAATTATGTCACAAAATAAAAATGGCGTCGCTAGTTGGGGGACTTTAATATTTTCGAGTATTGGTGCCTATGGAGGTGGTGAATAAATTTTCGTCTTCCGCAGTTCAAGAAGAAGATGGGGAACAATATAAGAATCAGGTAAGTGATTAATTATGCTGGACGAGCTTAGCGAGAAAATAAGAATGTTTATCCGTTCGCACGTCCTATGGCTTGTCTAATGCATGTCATCGCTTTACCTAATCCTTGTTGTTCCCCATCATCTTCTTGTTTTTATTTTGTGACGTAATTGCGGATAAACCTTATTAAGTCAACATAACTGGATCACATGACTCATAATAGTATAAAGTCAACATGATAACTGGATCACATGACTATAATGACATCATGATAATAGGATAACCAGGATCACATGACTATAATGACATCATAATAGCAACATGATAATAGGCAGGATTTATGGTGCAACATACAAGCTGTTACGCAATGAGAAGTAGGCACTTGTAACTATGGTAACTGTTTTATTTTATATGCTTATTAGTATGAATACAGTAACAGCAGGCACTCTAGTGATGACCAACCTGTTGAAGAGAACTGCAAGGCTAGAAATGACTAAGAAGCTGATTTAGACATTATTGTTCACTCTGTAATCTTCAGTAAACTATGTTGTAATATTAAGCGATCACATGCATATCTAATGCTGCTAAAATAGTTGTATTAGAAAATTTTTGCTAATAATTTGATGTTTAGCAGGCAATAAAACAGAAACTACTTAGCCTGCCATTGGCCAACTCATATCGTGATGTATGGAAACATTGCCCAGCCTGAGGATAAACAAAACATGAATAGTAATCCAAGCATCATCGATTACACCAAATAGATGTACTATTCATATTATCTATGGTAAATAGTCAAATTTGATTTTATTACTAAAGCAAAAAACATTGTATCCTGTATTTGTAAAAAGGAGCTCAACCGCTTGTAAGGGGGAGCTCAGCCGCTGGCCGCTGCATGTATCGAATGCGCTTCATGCATTTCTTTCGCTCGCTGCGTTTCCGTATATCCCGTATTTGTTCTCGCACGTGCCACAATGCACAGTTATATGATGTGTACCGAGGCTATATTTTACCACATATAAGTATACATACACACATCCATACATTCACATGCAGACATACTGTACCTTGTACCACCGCTATCTGTATACGGATTGCTTGGATGAAGGAAAGAACACAGGCTGACTCAGCGGGGATCAAACCACGGACCTCAACATGTTTATGTTTGCAGGCCTGGGACAAACCTTCTGAGCAGCCGTGCCTTTCCCAAAGGATCTTGTATTAACCTCCCTTACTAATCCAAGTACTTACAAAGTTTGTCCTTAAAAAATCCCATCATATAAGGAAAAACTCCCCATGCCGGGTTCGAACCCCAGATCACTCATCCTAGATAAGGTTTAGAAGTCTGTTCTACCATCTAAGGTATGCTACTTAACGCTTGATGTCTGTTACTATTACCTACCGTATGGAGGGTTTTATTTGCGAGGCGCAAATTTTGCGAATAGTTCATTTTGATAGTCTAGCAGTAATATTTACTATTATTAAATTTGCGAACTGCGTGACAGCTACATAGAAGGTCTATTGTTATTTGTACTTATCCGGCTCAGTTTCAAATGTGCTACGACTGCTATCTCGTGATTCCTCACAAAATTCGCACAAATTAGGACCTCGCAAATAAATATATACGGTATTTATTAACTTAGCACTTACAAAGTTTGTCCTTAAAAATCCAAAGAAAAAACTTCCCCATGCCGGATTCGAACTCCAGATTACACAATCTACATTGAGAAATCTGTTGTTCTACCATCTAAGGTATATTACTTCACACTTTGTATCTCTGGCTATTTGTTATAAGAACTGTTGCAAGCGCCTGCTTCCCTCGCATAACGTGATTCCTACTGCTTTATGATTCATTGCGCCTCAATCCACTATATATACCATAAATAAATGTCATACGCGCTAAGTGCGCTTTATATAATTTTAAGTTCAATACACGATCTTAGATCAACGGATGTACTAATATATTAAATGTCATAACGGAGATTGTAAAGATGATAGAAATATTGAGGAGGATAGTTGTAATAACTGTAATGTTGAGAGGAGCATTGTCCAGCGAGGTTAAAATAATTAGCGACAGTAATTTCAGCGACTGTTTGCAGGGAGAGTGGATGTTAGAATTGTACGTTTCATTACCATCTGGTTTGTGCGTCAAATTGTACTGTCATATATTTGTACACGTGCACAAAATTTAATCGCTTTCTAAACATCACTAATTCATGTTGAAATACTTTACAGTTATGCACCATGGTGTCCGGCTTGTAAGCAGTTTGCCAGTACATGGAGGCAATTCGCTGAGAGCAGTAGCCATACAAATGTTAACATTGGCATGATTGATGTGACCCAAAATTCAGGTGATTATACATGTTGAGATGTCCGTAGTTCATATACCATACAATGGGGAACTTTGACAAAACTCACTTCAACAGCTCTGACAAATTGCTTGATATCGCTAAGCGTGTCCAACTTATTTGATATATATTGATTGGTTAAACTTTGGCGAATTCACTCTGATTTGTCAAACTTTCCCATTGTACGGTTAACTACCAGTAATGTATACTACTTGTATACTACTTGTATACTAATCCAACTGTTCATCGTAATTGAACTCTGTCACTTTTTGACATCGTGTGTACAAGATTTTGACATCATCTCTAAATTGCTCTGATTTCAAATAGCAGTTTGAATGTATGGGATTTGCTGACCGATTATGAGCTTGCATTTTAAAGGCATCAATTTCCAGAAAAAAGACTGAGTTTACAGAAAATTACTGAGTTGTTATAATACAGAAAATGCAGATATGAAGATATTAATGATTACAGTATAGTTAGCCTAATATTTTTCGAGGGTGAAAATTTTTGTGGATTTGTGAATTTTGCAGCTTGCTGAATAATATTGACCGAAGTACAGTATTGAATTGCAATGGAGGACAAAAATTTCAAGGATAAAAATTTTGGTGTATCACAAATCACGAAATCAGGGAAAATTTCTCCCTTGAAATTATTGGGCTATATGGCAGGTGTACCTCATGATAATACTGTCACCGACTCAGTCACAATTACTTGTTCTGATCACATGACCTGTTCTAATCACATGAACTGAGGGTGATGACGAGAAACTGTTATTGGCCTTAAACTAAGTTGTCACAAATTGTGTACGTTGGTTGCTAGGAAACTGCCACTTGTTCACTGGGATATAATTTATACACATTATATAGTAACAGCTGATAGTTGGTAACAGCTGATAGATATTACTAATACTCACTCTATATATAGTAACAGCTGGTAGATATATGATGTCATGACTTTATATAGTAATATTCTCACTCTATATATAGTAACAGCTGGTAGATTCATGATAATGGCATTACCCACAATAATGTAGTGAGTTGATCACTGAGTATGTACGTACATATCCCTAATAATAATGTTTACTAGTGCTGAAAAGAATAATCGGATATTCGGACTATTCGTTAGTAATAATGATATTCGAGTAGTTTGAAAGCAATAGAATATTTGTTTTTCTATTTAAAGCCTTACATTTATCTAGTATAGCAGTTTCTTTGTTTGTTTTTTATTGCATGATGGATATTTGACTAAAGGTTTTGAAGATAATTTTTACTTTTTAGTTGCTTTTTGTGATTTCTTTTCATACTAACCTGATAATAAGTTGTTTCATCAGAGGGTATTAGGTCATTTTTATATATGGTTTTGGACAATAGATTAATCGGTATTCGTTCGAATTGGGAACCAACTATTCGAATAGTAAATATTGCTATTCGTTTCAGCACTAATGTATACTGTGTATGTGTCTGTATGAATGTTTGTTTGTATGTCCACCCCTGGGGCATTAATGACTAGTTGTGTGAAATGAAGCCTTAATAATACTCGACCGCTTTTTGGTTTCTTTACATGACACTTTACCATTGATATTGTAAGAGTTGTTTTACCAATTGTGCATTGGTGTAGGCCTTGTGCTATACTGTTAATATACTCTAATAGAACAGTTAGTTATTCTATTAAAGCAGTCAGCATTGTATCCTGTATTAGTAATAAGATGAATTGCTTCAGTTTTATAGTGGGTGTTTCATGTCGGTAGTGAGGCCTTTAATAGAATACTAGCCTACAGTATCACAGTAAGAATTTGTGATCAGTTTTATTACCAAGACACTGGAGTATAATGTGTTGCTATGTGCTCCTTAGTGATGACTCACTGTTCATGTGACCTCTTTGTGACCATATAACAGGAAATTTAAACTTTGACAAATCCTAACTCAAAACCTTTTGACGAAATAAACTTTACGAATTGCCCAAGATCACCATCTGCCATTAAGGTTACGGGATACCCATTAATTAATTTTATTGGTGCTAATTTTCCTTGTGTTGAAAAGCAGCCTTCTTGTGTTTTGTATCCAGTGGTTTGGTCACCACCTTCAAAGTACTGTATAAAAAGTCTACAGACACTGTTGATAGGCGATTAATCAAGCCTCCTATGCTCCAACAGGCTAAGTGACGGCAAGGTTTCCATTTCTACACATAAAAACTCACCGCCAAATGCCGTGATAACGAGCAAGGTAAGTACCATTTTTAGGTTAATTAAAGATATATTTTCGAGGGCCTATCGAAGAGTTCTTACCTCTCAACCGGCTTCATAAGTAGTTTAGCCAATAAATATCTCACTAAAGCGCTCATAAAATACCAATTTTTAACTTTAAAATCTCTCGTCGGCCTAAAAACTCTTCAATAGGCCCTCGAAAATACATCTCTAATTGAGGTGAAACCCTCAAAATGGCATTTACCCTGGCCGTTATCGCTGCATTTGGTGGCGAGTTTTTGGTAGAAATGGAAGCCATTGCTGTCACTTTGCCTGGTTGGATGGCCTATCAACGGCATCTCTAGACCCTTTACACAGTACTTTGAAGGCGTTGACGAGACCACTTGATACAAAGCACAAGAAGGCTACTTTTCAAGACAATGAAAGTTAGCACCCATAAAACTAATTCATGGGTATCCCGTAACCTTAATGCAGTGAGAGGTGCTTATTGTAGAAATGGCTTCATATTGAGTGGTTTTGGTTTGCAAGTTGACTGGAATTTGCAAAATTTGTCAAATTTTCCCGTTTTACATTAACTTATGTAGTATGTGGGTTTTACATGATTAAGATTATGAAAAAGTTAGGTCAGACTATAATATGTTCTATGTGCTCTTACTAATATTAAGCAGCCTCTAATGCTAAGCTCTCCTAATAGTACCGTACAATGGGAAAATTTGACGAAGGAAAACTTTGACTAATTTGACAAAGTGAATTTGCCAAAGTTTAACCAATCAATATACCCAAATATGCATCTTGATAATGTTAAGCAAGAGAGAAATGTCAAGCAATTCGTCAAGTTTCCCATTGTGCAGTATCAATGAAAGAACAGTTAGGCTATAATATATTTTATGTGCTCTTACTAATATTAAGCAGTCTCTAATACTAAGCTCTTCTGATATTGTATAGCCTAATACTTTGAGGGTGAAAAATTTCACTCATTTGTGAATTTTGCAGCTTACTGAATAATATTGTCATGGATAACTGAAGGTAAAGTATTGAATTGTAATGGAGGACAAAAATTTCAAAGTTAAATTTTTTTAGTTTTCATGGTATTCTCAAAATCCATGAAATATTTTACATATTTAGGCTATACGGTAGTATCAATGAAGGAGTAGAATGCCATAATATATTTATGTGCTCTTACTAATATTAAGCAGCCTCTAGTACTAAGCTCTCCTAATAGTGTCAATGAAGGTACAGTCATACCATATATGGGAAAAAGGAATCTCCAGGGGTTACAACAATTTGTTGATGAACAATTATGGCGTAATGTTGAGCCATTGCCATGGTATTCTCAACCAGGTAGTATACAGTGAGTGTAGTAATAGAGTATTATAGTGGTGATCATTAATTAGAATCATTAATATAGGATGTATGTAGTGGGATATGTTTACTGGGCCAGTCAACGTCTAACGGTGAGTGTGTGTGTGTGTAGCAGTGTGTACAACAGTCTGTGTAACTCTGTAATAGTGTATGTATGTAACAGTTTGTGTAACTTTGTGTAATAGTTTATGTAATAGTTTGTGTAACTGTGTGCAACAGTGTATACACACACACACACACACACACACACACACACACACACACACACACACACACACACACACACACACACACACACACACACACACACACACACACACACACACACACACACACACATGCACACACACACACACACACACATACACACACACACACACACACACACACACCACACACACACACACACACACACGCACACACACACACACACACACACACACACACACACACACGCACTACACACACACACACTACACACACACACACTACACACACACACACTACACGCACACGCACACGCACACACACACACACACACACACACACACACACACACACACACACACACACACTAACAGATACAGATTACATATACATAATTATATTGATGAAAATTGTTTCAAGCCTCAATTTCTATATAACTTACAGTACCAGTGTAGCAGCGCCACGTTTTGTAGCCAAAAATTATAAAAAAATTTTTGTCAAGTTTGTCAATTTTAACTATCAAAGTGTTATAATGGTGTATCACATTCCTCAATGATATCATAAATGTTGTCCTACCATGTGTATGAACTGTTACCATGGCTACTGGTCATTATATAGGAAATACAACATCACTTAATAGAAGAGTATGAGTTATCTCCAGTTACCATAGTGATCATTGTGGGCATGACAACTATTCTAATAGGCTGTGTATTTGGAGGGGTGAGTGTATTGTGTACTAATATATTAGAATGTATGTGCATACAATATAATATATTATACATACATATGCAAACGGCCTTTGGTTACTCTTAAAATCGTGCATGATTATTTATTTTGACAACTCTCCCTATAGGATACAGTGTAATAGTAGCTCTAACAGGTCTCCCTATAGGATACAGTGTAATAGTAGCTCTAACAGGTCTCCCTATAGGATACAGTGTAATAGTAGCTCTAACAGGTCTCCCTATAGGATACAGTGTAATAGTAGCTCTAACAGGTCTCCCTATAGGATACAGTGTAATAGTAGCTCTAACAGGTCTCCCTATAGGATACAGTGTAATAGTAGCTCTAACAGGTCTCCCTATAGGATATAGTGTAATAGTAGCTCTAACAGGTCTCCCTATAGGATACAGTGTAACAGTAGCTCTAACAGGTCTCCCTATAGGATACAGTGTAACAGTAGCTCTAACAGGTCTCCTTATAGGATACAGTATAATAGTAGCTCTAACAGGTCTCCCTATAGGATACAGTGTAATAGTAGCTCTAA
>OZ005747.1:63929-126429 GCA_963930835.1 Spongia lamella | reverse complement strand
TACTATAATAGCTATGGATATTATTATTATATATAGTCTAATGATCCTACTACTAGTAGTAATTGATGTTATGATATTATGAATATTACTGTAGATATTATACATATAGTTAACTACATAGCTGCTAGCTGTGTTTGCTAATAGTATCATCGTAAATTAATGATGAATCCCTTATGCTATACTACTAGTAATTGATGTTATGATATTATGAATATTAGCTATATAGTTAACTACATAGCTGCTAGCTGTGTTAGATAGTCCTCAAACAATGACCAATGATCCAGTAATTGATGTTATTGGGGTGAGCCTGAGCGAGCCACTCTCTAGCGAGTCGCCCCGTGTTATCAACCATGTACAAAGAATAATGACAAAAATCGAGAAACTTATGTGTGTTTCGAGAATTCAACAGCGTAGATTACAGTGCGTCCCTATATGGTTCATGTTATCATCCATGCCTCGGTAAGTTAACGGCGTAGATTACATCGCTTCCATATATAGTTCATATTATCGTCCATGCCACGGTAAGTTAACGGCGTAGGTTACATTGCTTCCATATATGGTTCGTGTTATCGTCCATGCCACGGAAAGTAGAAATGAAGCCATGAAGATAGATTACGGCGTAGAATAGAGAACGAAGGGACAGAGAGACAGAAGAAGAAAGAGAAAAGAGACTTGACTAGCTATAGTGTGAGTCTATGTGGCACGTAGAATAGGGAACGAAGGGACAGAGAGACAGAAGAAGAAAGAGAAGAGAGACTTGACTAGCTATAGTGTGAGTCTATGTGGCGTAGTACAGACAAGCCATCTTACACAGCAGTGGAGAAGAACATTCATTTGTGTTCATGTTAATTTAACTATATATATTCTTCGTTAAGCCACATGACATGCAGGTGCTTTACTACTCAGGCTTGCCCCATGATGCTGTTAGCACCTGTGTAGCTATACACATATAGTCCTCATGCAATAATCCTACTACTAGTACAATTCAAGTTATCATACATAATAATGATGAATATTACTACTACAATACATATAGCTGTAGTCCTCAAGCACTGATCCTGCTAGTAATTGATGCTATCATGATATTATGGTCATGCATTACCTACAGCAACACAATATTCACACACACTGGCTACTACTGTTAATGATCAGCAATCCATTATGGGAGGTATCACACGTAGCCACACCCTCTCTGCACAGCTGTTTAGCACATCAGTAAAAGTGTCATGTGAGCTGCAAGATATGACCCTCCTGATGTGTATGATGTCATCGTACCATAGCTAGGTAGTTGAACATCTTCCTACGATAACTAGCTAGTTCCTCAGCCGAGCTACTAGTAGCAGTATAGCATAACAATGCACATGCATAGATAATAGGATCTGAAAAATTGGGCGGGGCTGTGACCCTACCAGTACCACTGTCGTATAGTAAGATTAAAAGGTTACCTCATGAAGAGTTCTTGTTACCAATGGCATTTTGACCAGAGGCAGATCTGCCAAAAAATTTTGCGGGTCAATGATATCTAGCTATGGTATAGTGATAACATTAAGTTATGTATATATAACATATAGTGTCCTGATGGCAGGGCTGTAACCACTGAATGTGCCTCTCTGACATGTCGTCATGACGATATGTATATTTACATGTATGACGAGACATTTTACCTATGGCGACAGTCACGTACTGTTACGTATTTTTCAAAGAAAACTTGTTTTGGCGACGAGTCTGTTTGACTATTTTATGTTTTTTGTGCCCACTGGAATATACCATGGTTTAATTTGATTCATGCGGTGCACATATCATATTCCAGTTTATCTAAGAACATTGTTGATGGCATAGTTTATCCTCCCCAATGAGATGTGAATGTGATTATTAACGTAATGATTGTGTTTAGGTAGTTTAAACATGTCAACACAATGATATCTCATTTCATTGGATGATATTCTGATAGCATGTGACATGATAGCAAGCAGTGATGGCTGTGAATATAGTATATTGTGATTAGTTAAACATTGCATCCTTACACTTCACTTCTTTAAACTTCTGTCATTCAATTTCCCTGCAGACATTTGAATATTGTTAACAGTTTTATAGTCTTCTTTCTGATTGGTTGTTTATTACCCTAACACAGTGGCCATCGTATGGTCACCATGATGACATGTCACTAGTATTAGAGATGCCCTGAGGGTCTAGTAATAACAATTACCCCTGAAGATATTAACAGTAGGAAGCTAATGTATAACCTGTGGACGTCATGATAATGTACTTACAGTAGATTGGTCTGTAATAGTAACTCCCTCAACAGTCAGTGGGCGTTGAGTGGTTTATACAGGACCACTGGCTACTGGTGACTAGCTCATTACAGAGGTATCCTCATTTTACAGCCTGTTGATTATTTGTATGTGTAGCTACACAGTATATACATACAGTTGGGAGTTTATGGGGAATATATAGACAAGTGTATTATCATCATGTGAGGTAGTAGTGTTGTCCAAATTGTACGTGCCTCTAAACCATGCCTTGCAAGAAACACCTGAGAATAGTAACTGAAATTCATTAGTAACACTATAAACATCATTGTTTGCTATAACCTATGGCCATTAATTGTTATTTTACAGTTTGGGAATTTATGGGGAACATGGACAAGTGTGTTATCATTTTGTGCAGTAGTATACTTAATAGTACGTGCCTCTTGCAAGAATGCTAATTGAAATACATTGGTAACACTATGAGAGCACATTTCCTGTGTATACACGTAATTGTTTACTATAACCTATGGCCAATGTTATCATTACTACACATACATTTCACTTCCCTTCTGAACAAGCCATCCACTGGATGATACTTTCCTGCCTAGTTAGTCCACACAATGAAGAAGATTATCGGCAGCCAGTTCTTGGTTGAGTAGTGACACATTTGTGTCTCACAATATCTTGAAGTCACCAAAACTGGCACTGACAAACAGTGCTCTCAAATGAAAATATGTACAGCCGGTTCAGTACTTGCTACCAACAACTGCAATGTCCCCTTGGTACATAAGTCTCTCCAAATCTACACTCCTGGGCCTTCCTGAAACACACACATACACACACACATACACACACATACATGCACACACATACACATACATACACACATACAAACACACACACGTACATACACACACACACACACACACACGTACTTACACACACACAAACACACACATACATACACACACATACATGCATACATACACAAACACACACACACACATACACATACACACACATACATGCATATATACACAAACACACACACACATACATACACACAATTGTACACAACACTAGCTATAGATTAACAGCACAACAGTAGTTATAATTATGATAACGTATATACAATAACTGCTATAGCAAATTATTGAGCTGTAACTATACTAGTATAACATACATATACTAGTGTAACTATACTAGTATAACACATGTGTAGCTATCCCTCCTCACTGTAACAATAATTTAACTATTGATTGGATCATAATGATGGACATTCCTTTCATGATGGTTTGCAGTGTTGATGTAATGTGTGGTGTATGAATTATGTATACATATGGCTTGTATGTATGTGTTTGTAGTATATAGATATGTGTAATGTGTTTATAGTATGTACGTACGTATATGTATAGTATGTGTGTGTCTATGTGATATATAGTGTGTCTATGTGTTATGTGTGTATGTGTGTCTATGTGTTATGTAGTGTGTGTATGTGTTATGTAGTGTGTGTATGTGTTATGTAGTGTGTGTGTGTGTGTGTGTGTGTGTGTTATGTAGTGTGTGTGTGTGTTATGTAGTGTGTGTGTGTGTGTTATGTAGTGTGTGTGTGTGTTATGTAGTGTGTGTGTGTGTTATGTAGTGTGTGTGTGTGTTATGTAGTGGGTATATGTGTACATATGTACGTACATCTGTTTTGTGTCTATTGGTGTGCATATGTCCATGTGTTATGTAGTGTATGTATGTACGTATGTTTGTGTGTACTCACTGATGTGTATAGTGTATCTATGTCATGTAGTGTATATATGTCTATGTGTGTAGTGTGTGAGGTGTTAATATACACAGTATAATATACATGAGCACACACATGATATGATATACAACATCTACAGGTTATCCTTACTCTAATGATAATAACGGTATTACTACTGGCTAGAGTGACATTAATGATATGATAACTTAATATGATTGGCTCAAATGTCAGTTAACACTAGCGTCCTATTGGTTATATGACATGTTTAAAGTACTACTGCGGTAGACATTTATTAATGCTGTTATGAGCTACAATGTAATAAAGTCATATGGATAATTAGGTGATCACAAAGGATGGCGGACAGTGTTGATGTGGCTAATATAGTCAAATAGTTAGAATAGTTGATAACTTAATACAACCATACTAATGAATGGCTGTAAAATGAATCCACTTATTGTGACAACTTACCAGTTCAAGTGGATAGCTCCATTGACTGCAGTGAGATCCAATAACATCTTTTGACACTGCAGGCTTCATAACTGTTATACCTACTGCAGTGTCTGATGGCTACTGCTACTGCTTCACCAATAATAATAATGTCTTACATCATTACACTATGTAGATCTACTGTAGGTGTGTGTATAGTGTGTGTATGTGTGTGTGTGTGTGTGTGTGTGTATATAGTGTGTGTGGTGTATTGTGTGTGTACATGTGTGTGTGTGTATATGTGTGTGTGTGCGTGTATATAGTGTGTGTGTGTGTGTGTATAGTGTGTGTGGTGTATTGTGTGTGTATATGTGTGTGTGTGCGTATATGTGTGTGTGTGCATACATGTGTGTATAGTGTGTGTTGTGTGTGTGTGTTGTGTAGTGTGTGTATAGTGTATATGTGTGTGTGTCGTGTCGTGTGTGTGTGTGTGTATATGTGTGTGTGTATAGTGTGTGTGGTGTGGTGTGTTGTGTGTGTGTATGTATATGTGTGTATATGTATGTGTGTGTGTATAGTGTGTGTGGTGTGTTGTGTGTGTGTGTGTGTGCGTGCGTGTGTGTGTGTGTGTGCGTGCGTGTGTGTGTGTGTGTGTGTGTGTGTGTGTGTACCAGTCTAAGTTGACGTCATCAACAAGGAAGGATATGATAGAGTGACTAATCATCCTTGCCATTTGCTTACTAACAATATTGTGATGGGAATACATACAAGTGCTGCTTGACTATTAGTTACACCTAATGGTTATCATTATTGCAACATTGTTTATTATTTACTATAGTAACAACCAATCATCAACTACTATATCATCATCCACTATCCTCGTTGTTAGTCTAATGTACCAGTAGCATCCACCTATAGTGTTCATAGCTAGTCCTTATTGCTCTACATAATGTATCAGTACAGAATATTAGCAGCTGTTAGGTTCTTATGGAGAGGATTATAAGGAGCAGCCTATGATGAGTCCAATGCTCACATGTACACACACGGTAGGTAGCAACTCATAAAGGACATTGTGTTAGTATGAATATACCTTAACAGTGACCCAGGGATGGAAAAAGTCATTGGGGGAGGCGCTTAACTGATTTTCTATTGCAAAAATTGAATTCCTATGGAGAGTCTTCCCTGGCCTCCCTACATACTTTTGCTGCCTGTGCCTAAAACCTGTCCATGCTCCCCATTTGCTCCTACAGCAAAACACTGCCAACTGCCGTACATACATACATACTACACTAGTGTGTATGAGCTGTACACAGTGACCAATAGCTCATCATTATTAGTATAGGAAGTATCTGTATCAGTTATCAGTAGCAGTAGCAGCAGTCCTGTTGGCTATTATATGACATTATTGTCAGTGAAGAGTCACTGATATTATTATCATTGTCATATCAACTTACCATTTCACCTTTATGACTTCTAATATATTGGAGCAATGTGTAGGGGGTAGTGTCATCATCATATATGGTTACTATAGTGATGTAATAATAATTGATTATTGTACGTACAAGTGCAAGCACCTCAACTGATTAACTCTTCACTGATATGGTGAATTCCATACATTAGTCATACCGCTATATGTGTGTGTAGCTATGGTAATTTACTGAATTCCTTACATTAGCTCTACTGATGTATCAGTACAGTATATGGGTAATTGAATTAGTTGCTCAGTAGTTGGGACTCCACTTGTTCGTCCTCTTCACAAAGCTGTCATTAGTATATGCGTAGTATTTAGTTGACTGTAATATGGAGCATTGATTACAATGATAACTCATTTGTTACTCTATAATATGTTAAGATTTACAGTTAAGGCCACAAAACATGATGGACACATGGACACACGTATGGACATAGTAATGCACACACACATGTACACAGTCAAGAGGATTCTTATTCAGTAACTAATTTATACCATACAGTTGTTACACATACTGAACATTTCTCTGACCAGTCATCTAGTAAACTGCAGCTACTTGTAAACAACCACTAAATCCATCCCATAATATCGGTAGATCTGATTGGCTAACATGTTGTTATAAACAACAACAACAAGCAATACATTAATACTAGGTAGAGGACACTTGATCACTGCTATAGGATGACACTGTTAATATGATAGTATAGATATTATATTGGTTATACTTCCAGTGACCTCTCTATGTAATGCTATCCTCATGCTCTCTTACTGTAGTAAACATTATATGTGACCAGGCTTACGAGAATCAACCATGTCAGTGCACAAAAATCTTTTTAAAATTTTTTATCATAACTCGTGCTCTAGTTATGCTAAGGAAACACAATTTTTACTACAAATGCAAAATTTAATGGAGAATCTTTTAAAGCTTACAGAATGCAAATACTTCTTTTAGAACTGAAGATATTAATGAATATCTAACTAGGTGTAATTTGTGCTGACATGGTTGACTCGTTCACATACGTATACCAATACAGTGACTGTGTAGCTACAGTTCATTTAGTGGCCATACAACGAGCTTACACATATAGTAAACTACAATACTCGTGTGGTGAGCTAGGTGCCCCTACAACTGCTGTAGTGTTTAACTAAACTATAATATTGTTATCGCTATGTGTGTGTGGTAACTGAGTGGTGTGTTGATGTGTTTACACTAGCTGTGCACTTTACTAGACATCTCTCCTTATATCATCATCCCACTTATTTACCTTCTCTACCGCACGTGTGTATGCATGTATGCGTTGTATGTACGTACATTAGTATGTAGTTATGTATGTTAGTATGTAAAGTCTTATGTGCAAATATGTAACCGGGCCTGTGAAAATCAACCATGTCAGCACAAATTACACCTAGTTAGATATTCATTAATATCTTCAGTTCTAAAAGGAATATTTTCATTCTGTAAGCTTTAAAAGATCCTCCGTTAAATTCTGCTAGATGGCAGGCCCAGTATCATCAGTTTGTACATAGCTACTGTATGTGAAGTGTGTACAAGAATGTTTGTTAACAAATATTGTGTATAGAGTGTGTTTGTGTGTGTGTGTGTGTGTGTGTGTGTGTGTGTGTAGTGCTGTTTGCATGTAAACAAGTATCTATGTGTATACAGCTATGTTTGTGTAATATGTGCATAATTGTGTGTGTGGTATTGTTTGCATAGTAAGAAGATTTACATACATACATACATACGTACGTACATACATACATACATACATACATACATACATACATACATACATACATACATACATACATACATACATACATACATACATACATACATACATACATACATACATACATACATACATACATACATACATACATACATACATACATACATACATACATACATACATACATACATACATACATACACACACACGTACATACATACATATACATACATACATACATACATACATACATACACACTATAGGTAGTAGTGCAATTCTGTGGTTGTGTATTGTCACAGCCTTACATGTATCCCTGCATGTATACTAGTGTCTTAGTACTTCAGTATGTACCTACACATGTACTAGTTGTACGGACTGACTCACAGACAGACGGACTGTCTGATCGACTGCATGTCACACTGACAAACCAACAGATGGACCTGTAGCTAATAATAGCTGTTGCTACGCAGGAGCTGTAGTAATAGTGATCACTGATAGTACAATAATCATCATTGACTACATTACCGCTTACATAATCATGGTTGTTATCTGTCAGTCAACCAACAGAGCTGACCTGTAGCTGAATATATAGCAATGTTATTGTTATCCAGGAGCAATTGTGGTCACATAACATCTCATCTTGACCGCTTACATAATCATGGTTGTTATCTTTCATTCAGGAAGTTCTGGCATAAACCATCAGTTCTGATTTTCATCATTATGTTGTTTACCATATGCCATAGCAGCTACTGTATATGGCTGGTATAATGTTGTATGGATAGTGTTACTCTACTACATTATACACTCTATTGCAGTGAGCTCCTAGTAATGATATACTCCCCACTGCATACCTTCACTGTGTCAAGTCACACTAGATGATCTTTGATCTCACCTCAACTTCTACTGCTTCCCGTCACTATAACATTATTGTCATCTCTATGGATAAGTGTTCTTCTCTCGCTGCTGTTAATAGTATCACTATACATCTGGTTAACCTTATCTCAACCATATACCACTGCCTATCATTGTTGTGTTGTTATCCTGTGCTTGTTTATAAGACACACGTACACTAATATGTTATGTGTATGCATTACTCTACTGCTCTGGTAAACAAATACTCTGTGTGTCATTGTCACAGTGCATATATGTTATGTCAGTTGTGAAGATTATTCATCTCATACCAGTAGCCTCTAGTAATGATATACATTGTTGCAGTGTGCTAGCCTGGAGGCTAATTTATAATATGTGGTCTCTATTGGCTGTTATAAAATCTTTTAATGATTATGATATTCATTGCAGCTGTACTAGCAGCAGCCATTGCTCATCATTACTGGCTACAACCACTTGTAAGAAATTGTCAAGATTCACTCTTTGTAGTCCTACAATAACTCAACATCATCTTGTACTCTTAATAGTCAGTTGGTTAGCACTTCAAAGATAAACTGGAATCCCTTAGGTACTTCGTGACCTATCCATGAGGATGATCGACTGTAATCCTCATAGTCACTACACCATACTAATCATTATATACATGCAACTGGTAAAATATTATTTGTGTGACTGAGTCAATGAAAATATGTCTTATCTGCATGTCTATCTTTGCACACTCAATGAATCATAACTTCTCTTGTGAATGAGCTAGCAATACAAAACTTACATCATTTATAATCCTATATGCTTACCCATAGAGTGAGTAGTTATGTGTGTTCAGTCATAAAGTTGAAGTGTGGATAAGACCTGTTATTGCAGACCGGCCACATATAGCTGCTACTGCTACTACTACTAGTGTCATTGGCTATAGGTAAACATCTTCTACCCATACAGTAACTAGATAGCTATATAGCTGTATAAATCCTCCAGTCAATGTATTTGTTACTACATGCGATCCATTATAATATCACTATGTGTGTATTGTATCAGTGTGTGCAGTACATTATCAATTGGCTGATGAACAAAGCCAGTAGTAATATACACCACACAATGTTAATCATTACACATTGATCATTCTACTGTTTACAATATGGCATTATTAACATGCAGTAATATTAGCCAACACTATATCCCCCTGTCAACCGGTCGACCAGTTTGTTATTCAGTGGATAATTTGTAGTTAATCACTATAGCAGCCATTTCTGTGCTGTTTTTACCTTCTGCTCTTACAATTCTATGTATTGCCGTGGTGTCCTATTGCCTACTGGCATTGTTGTCAACGTGTGTGCACACTTAAACTTGTCCGACTTCACTCATTATGTACTCGTTGATTGTGACATGTTTTGAGCTTCAGAACTTTGTCTCCTCATGTCCTACCATCCATTCCATTGCTGTTACCATGTAAAGCATTGTGCATATCAGTATAGCTGCTAGTTGCTGTGTGTGTGTATTGACAAACTTTACTGCACATGTGCATAGTGCGCTGTATTGTGTCAACAGCAATGATGTAGCTACTACATGGTAGAGGCCAGCTTTGGCATTTTACCGACCAAACCAATTTTGTTCAGACAAATTTACTATAAATCTGTAACAACGTGTCTTATCTGCACATGCAATTTTATACATTTGAAGACAAGTAACTCAACCTTTGGGTAAAGCATAGTGATGCATATTTTGAATTGTTGGTTTATTTACAAGGAAAGTTATGGTTCCTTTAATGTGTGTAATTTGTAAGACCTGTTTTCTCAGAATCATTCACAAATTACAATAAGTAAACAACCATTCGGACAATTTGTGACCCTTATCATAAACACTGCTAGAAGGTGAAGAATAATCTCATACACATGAGGCATTGTATAATGTTAATATTGCATCATGGGATACAGCCTAATACTGTAGCTACACTCTTTGTGTCTTTCCTAAGAATATTAGGTAGCTAGTACAAGAGTTTATGAAGGAAGGAGCCAAACACGTTACTTCACATACTTGTCATCTCCTCCATATCATGCATTGCTATTGAACCAAACAACCAGTTGTATGACTTCTCACTAGTATGTGTATACACAGGCTATGTGCAGTAACATGTGGGCAGGAATCTGATTGGTTGTTTTAGTATTTGAACATAAGGCTTCAACCCTTTGATGTCATTAACACTATTAAGTTGTGTTAAGCATCTGTACAACTTGTTCAGTTACATGGTTTGCATTTTGTATACCATTGTTTATGTTAGTGTATGTCTTTACTATCACAACTCCTTTAACAGGTCTCCCTATAGGATACATTGTAATAGTAGCTCTAACAGGTCTCCCTATAGGATACAGTGTAATAGTAGCTCTAACAGGCCTCCCTATAGGATACAGTATAATAGTAGCTCTAACAAGTCTCCGTATAGGATACAGTGTAATAGTAGCTCTAACAGGTCTCCCTATAGGATACAGTGTAATAGTAGCTCTAACAGGTCTCCCTATAGGATACAGTGTAATAGTAGCTCTAACAGGTCTCCCTATAGGATACAGTGTAATAGTAGCTCTAACAGGCCTCCCTATAAGATACAGTGTAATAGTAGCTCTAACAGGTCTCCCTATAGGATACAGTGTAATGGTAGCTCTAACAGGTCTCCCTATAGGATATCATGTAGTATTATATATTCTACTATAACATATCGACATGATAATCCAGTGATACATGCACACCTGATAGATGACAATCTATTTAATGTACAACATTATCATGGCCTGATGCTAATAAACTGGTAATGTGATATCAGTAACGTTGAGAACTCTGTACTCTCATATACAATATTATTATTCAGTAGCATTCTATGAAATCACGTCAACTCCTTCATCATTATATCATCGGTCGGTAACAAGTGACGTCTACATGTTGTTACAGTGTAGAACTAACTATTTAATTTCACTCAGTTTAGGGCGTAAATGTAGGTTAGGTCCTGGCATTGTCTGAGGTAGTGACTAGTCCAACAGTTCATACCAATATATTGTTTAAAGTGTTTAAAGTGGGTTACTTCCCCATGTTGTCTTTACCATCAGTGATCATTGACTAGGTATGCTAATAACTCTTCAGTGTCAATCAGTGATCATGGCAACAACTGACCTATAAATAATTATACCCTGCAGTAACATCTCACCTCATCAGTCCTTGGTATCCATGGCATTATATATAGATCATGTGATTCAGTATACATAGCTTATACACATTTAATATTGAATGGTTGTGTGATCTGGTAGAATTGTATATAGCTATACATTCAGTATATATGATCATGTGATGCTGTTATCTACAGGTTGATGAGGAGCAATAACTGATACATTGTGACTACTAATATTACTGCTAATGTTACTATAATGTGTTATTAAGATAACTATCAATTGTGTTGAGGAAGAGCAAATATTGTAACTATAGTAGCTAGCTAGCTATATGTAGCTATAGGCTATCATAAGGCAATGCTTGTTGAGCTACGCTTGCCAAATTTTCCTTTGTCCATTAAATATTCCCTACCTACCTACCTACCTACCTACTGCAACTGTACAATTACTGCTGCTACATGTATCCTACTATAGTATTACATGGTAGTGATCTGAAACTGTTTGTGTGTATGTATGCATGTGTACATGTGTTATTACGTATGTGTGTGTACATGTGTGTGTACGCATAATATTATGTGTACATGTGTTATTACGTATGTGTGTGTACGTATATGTGTGTACGTATACCGTATACAAGAAAAGTTTCAAGGGAGAAAAGTTTCGCAGTTGTATAAACTGAAAACGTAATAATTATGTGAAAACTTTTGTGTTTACAAGAAACGTCCAATGAAATTTTCTTTGCTGTTGCTATAGCTATTTCATGGTAAAACTTTCACGGCTGTCAATAAACCGTGAAAACCACGAAACTTTTCTCGTATACGGTATGTATGTACGTATATGTGTGTGTACATATGTGTGTGTCTAATGTATGTATGTGTGTGTGTGTGTGTGTGTAATGGCTTCTGTAACTGCTGCTATGAGATTAAGAAGTAAGTGTGAAGAATTTACATCTGAGACAACTTTAGTTGAATCATTCCTAATCTGTTTACTTCACTTCAATTGATCGTTTCTTTGACTACAGTAGCACACTACACCACAAAGCCAGATAACCTTTATGCTCTAGTAATTATTGCTGTTAATAGTGCATGGTAGTCTCTTAGTGTACGTTAACAATTTATAAATAATTAACTGCTGCAGCAAAGGACACTACTATAGTGTATAGCTACGTGCAGAAAAGTGATTATTCATTAGTTACAGCTACGTGTATACGTATAGCTACTATTAACACATGCACATATTACAAAAGCTAGTTGGGTTAATGTTAGCTACATACGTAGATACAAGCAGGACATCTCTCATGCAGTAAGCAGTGGCTTAGCAATTTTATGCATGGGGAAGTCTGCAGCGACTTAGGCCCCTGTTGAAATTAAGTTGTAAGAAATGCTACAGTATATAATTGGCATTATAACATCAAGTATTTGTATTGCTTTAGCTCACTGATTGCTGACAATTGTCCTTATAATACATTGTAAGGGTCTCACATTACAGTATAAGGCCTATACACACAGTAACATAGTACAGTTAAACATATGCAGTGACGTTGCAGTTAACTGATTTCACTTGTATGGATTTCCTTTATACTAATAGCCAACCGTCTGCTATGAAATCTGATTTGATTGGATGTTTTAGGTTGTTTTGATGTTACCAGCATCACTGTGCAATGAATATTGCTCCTTTACTGATAATGTCATTCATCATGTCTCATCATGTGTCTGTACTAACATGAAGAGAACTCTAATGCTTGTACTGATCATGATATTGTTTATGCTTAAAGTTCATTCCAATAAAGTATGATGTAATTGATACTACACCATCATGTGTTGGAGGAGTTAGTGCGTAAAATTCCTTTACTATATTTTACCTGTTTGCTTATGCTACTTCAAACAATCTTTGTGTAGCCATAAATGTACCCCACCAGCTAGTCTCTGCCTGTCATGACCACTGCATGCATTGCACTAGCTAGCTATAGGCTCATGTATCATACCAGCGGTCAGTCATGTGTACTGTAACAATACTGTTAGTAGCATATAGTACATGTTCATAAGATCGATGAGCTCATCTCTACCAGCTCCATCCCCAACACACACACATACACAGCTGGTTTAATGGACTAATGTATTGAGAGAATTATATTATCGGAAATGTTGTAAATCCACTGCAGATGGTAGGCATACCCATTAGAGTAGGAACCAGGGATGTGCTGGAGTCACCCGCTTTGATAGCTGGCAAGATACTGGGAGTAGCTAGGGCTAGTGGAGGTAAGAAGCTTTATATATTATGTAGCTATATACACCACATCACAGTATATAGTTTAGTGATTATAATGAAATGCACTCTATATTCACGTTACTACAGATATGATAGAAATCATATGGGTCATTGATGCTTTAATACTATGACTTCATCATCTTCCGCCAGTGTTTCACAAAAATTCTTAATGAATAAAGAATCTTTATGATAACAGTGTTCACTGCATGCACATCATAGAATGCTAGGCAACACTAGTTGAGGCCATGGCTGTTCTTAGGCTTAAGATAACCATGAATTCTGTAAATCTTTCAGTAGTTAATTCCTTCATTCCTTGCTGCTATACATATTTTGTCATGAAACACAGAAAGTGTTTATATTAGCAGTAGCTATAATATATATGCTCTATGTAATTCATGTGTGTATAATATTTGCTCCATCTGCAGTCTCATTTTAATGTTTGCCCGTTGTTAACCTTTAGGGTCGTGTTAAAATATGGTTTTTATGGTAATTAATATTGGTTGTTTATTAATGAGTGAAGAGTAACAAAACGTTATGTCATTAAAGTTAGTTATTTATTTAACAACTTGCAGTCACCTAATGGGACAATAATAAATCTTTAGTAATTACACAATTTCACAATTAATGAGAAAAGTTGCTGGTTGATGACAATGTTGCAAGCCGGGAAGTATATGATTACCAACAGACACTCAATCATTTGATATTATATTAACAATGGTAACAGTAGGAGATAGATCACATGGCCTACCATGATATGATCCAGCAGATCGGGTTAGCCCACAGGCCATCATTGACAATGTCCGGCAAGCTGTGTATGATGTTGATGTGTTATGGTAGGCATTAATGATAACAGTCCGTAGTAATAATAACCAACTAATGGTCCTTAGTGAACAAAATGATTTTTAGCTAAATAGGGATTATTACAGTGACCACTTTATTAATAACATAACCCAACGATTATGTCTACACTGTAGAATAGAGTAAGTCCTTTATGCTCATTGACGGCCACACATACACCATAGTCAGGTACCCATAGTGTTTGTTGATGCTGTAATTGTGGGACAGGTTACTTGTGAGGCCGCCCATTAGCCTGCAGTCAATAAAGCTTACCATCATTCAGCCAGTGTATTAGCCAGCCTATAGCAATAGCTGCACATAATAATCATACATTGATACAATGTTAGACATCTTCATACACTCATTGTTCACCTAAACAGTTTCTAATGCAAAGCTACAGAATAATGGAACTCTTTGGATCTCTCTTAAATTGCCTTGTGTTTTGTGTAACTAGTAGGGGGACCATAGCTCCTACACTCTCCATAGGAATTCAGTTTTTCCATTAGAAAAATGGTTTGGTTAAGTGTCCCCCGTCAGTGCCACCCCTGTAATCCATGTCACAATTATCTGCCTATAGTCCTGGCCATCATGAACAGCTGTTGTTAAGGTATATAAAGTACATTAAGGCATGCTACACATATATGTAGCTAGTTTATATGCATGCAGGTGTTGAAATGAACTATTGCCAGCTACCTATATGGTGTGAAGCTTATTGATCATGCCTGCAGTCTTAATGACTGTGCATGTTGCTTACTAGATAATGAAACTGTTTTATCTTGTGTGGAATCTTACTACTACTACTACTACTACCATGCACTAACCCATCAATACTCTATACTGCATTACATGCAGCTGCTACTTGGTATGGCTGTAATGAAGTATTAGAAGACATACGAGTCACTAGCTAGGGGAGGAGTGTAAGCCGCCATTACTGCCGGCATGCAGGAATGTTAGACGCTTAGTCTAAGGAATACCTTTATTAGCCATTGCTTATAACCTTTAGCTGGCTTTACCGGACATTATGAATGTACTGCGCTATACATGGCAACGTGAACCTACCGCAACTCCCCTCTGCATTATACACAAGCTGGGACGGCTACTACGCGTTGCAACTTAACACACTGTAGATAACCTACATTAGCCGCGTGTAGTTGAGTAGAGCTGCTAGCTTGCAGCGCTGCATGAGGGTGGAGCGCGCATTCCTTAGCGGCACTGCCTACTAGTGCGGCGCGCGCAACTGTTATCCGGAGATATTCTGTATTTTGTTCGTGCACTCTGAGATCGTTATAAAAAGAGATTTGATAAGACAGAACGATATACATTTACAAGTTTATTAACGAGTTGCTTCGGTGATGATGGCTGTATCGGCAACCTGTCCGCCTCCATTACAAGCTGGCGGCCCTCAAATTCAGCATACGCTGCAAGCGCTGGATCAATTCCCTCTACATCTGTTCCAGAAAGGCCTCGTACCAGATAAATTACCTTACCCAAGTTTTAAGCCTGACCAGGTGGCGTGTGTGTGCGAAGTGTTGCAACAACAAGGACATATTGATCGCTTAGCCGCCTTCCTGTGGACGCTACCGGCCTGCGAGGAGTTCCAGAAACACGAGTGCGTGTTAAAGGCGAAAGCCATCATCGCATTTCATCAAGGCAACTTTAGAGAACTGTACAGCATTATTGAGAACAATACATTCTCTGCTCAACATCATCCTAAACTACAAGAGCTATGGTTACAAGCACATTATATAGAGGCGGAGAGGATAAGGCGTAAGCCCTTAGGGGCTGTAGGCAAGTACAGGATTAGGCGCAAGTTCCCGCTACCTCGTACGATATGGGATGGTGAGGAGACTAGCTATTGTTTCAAGGAGAAATCACGCGCTGTGTTGCGCCAATGGTACACACAAAACCCCTACCCCTCGCCTAGCGACAAGCGAGAACTCGCGGAATTAACTGGACTGACCACCACTCAAGTTAGCAATTGGTTCAAGAATAGGCGCCAGCGCGACAGAGCTGCAGAATCCAAAGGAGACGGGACAGGACCGAATGAAGAGTGAGTTATTATATTGCAGTGCTATAGGGTGTGTGTCTGCATGTTCCAACCCCTATCCCTTAATATGTCAGCTGTGTTGGGTTAGTTTTCACTTCTTTTGTTTCACCAGATAATTATATTATTTGTTGTTACTATCAAATTACTGTTTTAACTGGAACAGTTTAGTTGATGATTTCCGGTAGAATACTAACTTCCGGTGTATATATTACTGGGCCAATCAGTTCATGTTACTTGTTATAATAACAATGTAATCCATCTGGCCTGGAGGCCACACATGACACTGTTCACAGTTACTGTGATGTGTTTACACAGCCCTTGGGCTACTGACTGCTACTAATGCCATAGGAATGTTAACAATGTCATTATGTCAACAGTATAATTAACCAATGGCATTAATGGATTATATTGTTTATATTAGTCACAAGTGTTTGTAATCAATCTTTACACAGTCAATTACACTTGCTCTCTCATTACAGCTCTTTGAAGTCACCCAAGGCTATGAAGGACAAGTTGTCAGGGGATTCACCCAAGCCACACCCATCAATAGACTCAACCAGTGACATTGGTAGTCCATGCAGTGACATAACTGGTTTCTCTAGTGATCATGCCACTCCCACATCACCCCCTCTACTAAAGGCTGAAGATGGCAAAGACTCCCCACTACTAGGGGGTGGCAGTAACAATGCTACCGGTGATGAAAACAAACTAGAAGCTAATACTGATGATGATGCGTTCCCTCCAGCATTGATCCGTAAAACCTCAGTCTTAGTAAATCCTACCAATGTGATCGCTCCATCGGGCATTGCTAATAGTAACAAGTACCCTCTGGCATCATCTAATAATATGTTCTTACCACCCCCCACTATGTCAAATTACAGTACACCCCGTGGATACTATGAAGGTGACATGTGGGGAATTCCCCCATATGACCTGGGGTCATATCCCCCTACAATGGGGTATCCAATGGGATCAACTGCTGCTAGTCCTGGAGTAATGAACAACTTTAACTTCTCATCAACACCATCCAACTATCCCCATACCATCGGCTATACTGGTAAATCCTCAGCAACATCGCCATGGCAACCAGGCGGCAGCTACAGTCCACATCACATGATGAGCCCCACAACACCTAGTAATGGTAACTATGGCAACAGCAGTTATTCACCAGGAGGATCACCATATGCCGCACCATCACTACCTCCTGTCATGATATCACCTCTGTTGTCACGTAGCAACGCTAGTGGAGGACTATTCTAATATTACTATGGTAACTTATGCTGTCTGATATACAATGCCTATAAAAGTATATTTTTTACATATTCTATTATTATATAAGAGTTTATAATATTTCTCTACTTTTTATAAGATAATAAGAAATTATTGTAATTGATAATTTGTAGTTATAATATAGTTAATTATTTTTTATTGTAAGGTAGTTATAGTAACAGAGTTATAGCAACCTCTAATGTGTATAGTGTTGTGTACTGTGACAATTGTAATGTTCAGTAATAAATTATTTAGTCTTCTGGTTTATTATGATAATTCAACTTGTACATTCATATGTTTACGAATGCCTGTAGCTATGTGCATGCATAATAACATTTGTTAACTCATTGATGACATGTGACGTGACCATCTAATGTGTAGCTATATGCATGCATAATAACATTTGTTAACTCATTGATAACATGTGACGTGACCGTCTAATGAGTAAAAATCAACTATTAGTGATGTGGCAAAAATGACCACTTTTTCTACTTGGTTAAATCGTACGTCTTGTTATTTATGATCACTCAGACCATGGCAATCTCTGATCTACTCTAAGTGCACATTCTACTAGAAATTAAAGCTATGTAGCTATACAGACTCCATACAGAAGAAATACGCGTAGTAGTCATGATCACTTGGAATGTTATCGTCAGCATGTGACATCATCAGAGTTCTCTGTCCTTCCAGCATCATGTCCATACATGCCTCAAGTATTATGATCAACTGTCTGAATGTTACTATAATCATCGGTTAGCAGCTATATGATCATGTGAGCTGTTGATAACACACATGGACTGCACTGGATCTACATAGCAGTCAGCTCACCCAGCCATGCCTATTATCATGTAGAGGATCAGGCATGGTATGAACTGTATAGCTCTATATACTGCCCATCATCAGTCGTATAATTATTATCTAGTTGCTGTTGTATACATTATTTATACACTGCTACTATCCATATAGTTGGCTATAGTATATGGTGTGCGGTCATGTAATAGGTAGCTATGAGCTATATAGCTAGATAGTGGGGTCATTCACACTCACTAGTATGAACACTCTAACTAGCTGGTTGTCATGATATTGGTGTGTATGGCACATTAGTGGTGAGACAGTTGGTTAAGAGCATTTAGTTAGCGATCGTGATCAATGATTAGCTGTTAGTAACAACACTCTACACACACAGTCACTAATATGGCTGTAGAAATGCTTTGAACAGCTTTAAACACTTGTAGCCAATAACACTCTATATGTCTTCAGTTGTCAATAATTTATTGCTGTGGTTTACTTCTCTACAATAACAACTACCCGTTGCCATGACTATGACACTTCAGATATAGCTACATCCGTATTTCCTGCAGGCGAGAAGTTCACTGAGTGAATGAAAAATAATAAAAATTAATGGCTCATCTTCCATCGCTACCGGCAGTACGTACGTACCAATGTATTGACACAGCACATTAATATGGACTGATGCAATCGAACATTATTACATGCATTGGCATATATAAACAGGTGTGTCGTAATAGCATAGCTATATACATACCAGGTTGAGCTATCACAGACTTGGTAGCTATATATGTTAAAACTATCAAAATAATAACATTGCATAATATGCAATTAGATAATTATATTATGTGCTGTTCTAGTGTTATGTATACACATAGCTAATGGCACCGTAGCTGGCTAATGTGCCGGCTACACTACCATACAAATTTTTTAACACACCTCTTTTTGACACACTACATGTCCAGCCAGCTGTGTACGTATGAAGCTACACACATTTGTGTTGACACTGAACAAAAATAGCACTCTTTATACAGAAGGTAAAGCCTGTTCTAATATAAGTTAACTATACTACTGCAGCAACCCAAGCCAACAAATGGGACAAATCCTAGTGATAGCCAGTAGAAATGCAGCTATTTATATTGTCTTTCAAAACCTTCATGGGAGGGACAAGAATTAGTCATATATGCATTATAGGGGCAGAATTAACATAGAAGGAGTGCCCCACCCACCCCATCCCCCAAATGCAGCCCTTGTGAAATGTCACAGTAAAGAAAAGTTATCATCACACGTACATAATTACGTGCATGACTGACCCAGCATGACAAATTACTGGGATTATACATTATTCATATAATAACTAGTATGTTTCTCCTTTATCTCTTCCCTATTAAAATATTTAGTTACCTATGTTATAATTACTTGATCAAATTTAATGTGCAACTCTGTGTCCTTAAGTTGTATAGTATCCTGATTACACCTCAAATATTTGTTCCACAAGTTTATGATCGGTGTATAGTAGCTCCTTACTCTGTAAACATTACACTACTGCACGCCACGATGAGTCACTGGTGATAACTGCCATAATATTAACATGTTGTTTCCTCTACAATATGGTGTGAAGACTATACAATGACATCATCGCACAATGAATATTAATATTAGTTGCTATATCATCAGTGGAAAAACTCTATCATATATAACTAGCTGTGTACGTGTTAGTTACAATGACATCATCAGATGCCTCAGTCACTGTAACAACTTAGCTGAATAACTACTTATTAATGTTACTGTATAACGTAACTGTAACAGCTTACAGGTAACTCCATACTATATATCAGACTCAGTATAGTATTTTGTGTGGGCCAATCAATTAGGGACATACTATATATTATATAAAGTAGCAATAACATTGCTGAATGGGAAATTGAGTATGTAGAAAGTTATGCAAATTAAATAATCGCTGTGTTGAAATTCCAAATGTTGGCAACAGTAACTAACTGATATCACAACTAAATAATTATTTATCATGTGGCTATTATAAAATATGGTGTACTACTAAACTACTCTAATAGAACACACAGTGACTGGATGCTGCTGACATTTCCAGTGAAAATTTTTGTCACCCCCTAAAGCCAGAATAACACTTTCTCATCACCACCGTACCCTTATGTTGTTACCATGGCTACATGAAACTTCATTATCTACATTATGGCTGGTCATGTGATCAACGTTATCATGAATATGACCTCCAGGCCCATTGGCATATGTTAGGAACATGCATAAATGGGGGATCAGTGTATGGAGACAAACTTGTAATCCTAACATCTAGAGGAGCTAAAGCCCCTCCCTATTCTGCCACTGATGCCTACAAGATTTATTAAGATCTGATCAAGAAATTGACAGTATTCAACTTTGCATGGCCTATAAAGTACCAGTACTGCACACGTACACATTGTGTAACTTATCGATGCATAGAAACAGTAGACATGATGCTTAACTATGGGAGGTACTTATAAAACACAATTTTGCTGAATCCGACACCACCAAATGTTTATCATGAAATATTTGTGTTAATCATAATTACACAAATGAATTGTAATTACACAATTATTCAATGTCATGATATTCACACTATATACATGTTTGTGATGATCAGTTGTTGCTATGGGTTGCCACTGGTGACGGTGATGTTGATGATATGTTCTTCAATATCAGAGCACCATGTAACTATAGTAACAGAACATATCATTAGAATAAAAGTAGAATACAAGTTCTATCGTATTATTCTTGTATCGTACTATTCTCGTATGGTTAGACTGTATAACACACTTCAGATCAAAGGAAATATCAGTAAATATCATTGGCTGTGGAATATTATGTTAATGAGAAATACGCACTGATATCATAAGGAACACATAGCAATGCATGTGTATTTATACATATGACTGGCTTTATACTCTATAATAGTAGTTATTACTGTAACAGTGTAAGCCACTCTCCTTCTAAATGCCTCACTGCCACCTGATACACTCACTTTTGAAGCTGAATCACTCCTTCTTGTTAGTAGTAATGTACAACTGGTTAAACACCTTACTGTGATAATAAATGGCTAAATCTTTCTCTTCTTTGGCAGTAAGTCACAACACTTACTAAGGCCACGCCCATCAGTGTCATATAAAAAGCTGTAGAGCTGAGGCTATATCTCACATAATAGCTTGGGGGCAGGGACACACACACACGCACGCATGCGCGCACGCACGCACGCATGCGCGCACGCACGCATGCGCGCACGCACGCACGCACACACACACACACACACAAACAAACCCACAACTTTCTGGACGAGAAATTTTAAGAAACCAGGCGTGCGTAAGCTTTTGGCCAGCATGCGACTGGATGGTCTATCAATAATATTTATATACTTCTTATTAGGGAGGTAACAAGACTGGAAGATAAAAACTGAAGTAAGGATGCTTTTACAGGTAACGAAATTTAGCGCCTGTAAAATTAATTCATGGGTATCCCGTAACCTTAATGTAATTTTAACTGTTGCATTATTACAGCTGGCATGCCTCTGGTTTATTAAAATTGCTCTTGTCCAGACTATATGAGTATTAATTCCCCCCAGGCTATTAATAACTATTCACCTTTTTCAGTTTCTTTATAAATACGAATGACACTTGTCATCAATATTTGTAGCCTTACTAATATTGGACATCGTGAATTCCTGCCAAACAATGTAATGCTGTATATTATCAGTCTTTGCTTCACGGCAAGACGTGTTTTACCAATTGCATATTATGGTAATCACACAATAGCACTGCAGTTAATAGTGCCATATAAACTATATGTATAACAAGTTGATGTTCTATCATCTAAAAACCAGGCGATGTGTAAGTTAACCACTGTTAATCAACTGCTATTCAGTGTATTGTAATAGTAATTAATGACGTCACGAGTAAGTCATGTGAGCAAAGACTCATCACTAAGGAGCACATAACAACGCATACAAATTTAATTCTTTTGCTTAAACGGGCTTTATACTCCAGTACTTTAGTGATAAAACATTTTAAAAGTAGTACTAAGTTGTTTTAAGCCAAAATTCTTACTGTAACACTATAGACTAGTCTTGTATTATAAGCTCCGCAACCCGCACGGCACGCCCACTTTCAAAACTGAAGCGTTCTGTCTTGTAAGTAATGTACAGCTGTTCAAACGGCTTTTACTATGGAATGAACGGCTAACACTGCATTACATTGTTCTTATTCGGCAGTTAATTACTCACGATGCGCTTCGTTACTAAGGCCCCGCCCATCAGTAATATCGATAGCAAGTGTCATAGAAAAGCAGTAGGACTAATTTGATTGGTTATTCAGGCTTCATTTCACGTGAATGGTTTTTAATAGCCTGGGGGCGGACACACACACACACCGACGTTTTCACGAAAACGATTTCAAGAAACCAGGCACGCGCCTGGTTTAATAATGCATATACTCCCAGCACTCCACACAAGAGCTGAAGCTAGTGAAATGATTGTTCACTGGGTCAATGTTAACAATCATGTACGTATATGAGGAGAGATCTAAGAGCTGTGTTCACTATACTATCCCACCCCCTCACAGTTACCATGCTAACTCACTTTTCCTCTGATTGGCTGGTTAGGATCATGACGACAATTATACTGATGATTGTATGAAATCACTTCCATATAATGCCCACCATCATTTCTAATTGTTGGATTTGTTAGTGTTGCTATGGTAACAAAACATTAGTATGGTAACAACACTCACACACAGCTAAGCTTAACTTTATCCAAACACCATAATAAAAACTTCTCAGCAATATCCAAAGGTTGAATAATATCATAATGCTGTATAATCACAAGTGGCGTTGCTAAACCTGGGCCCACACGGGCACTGGCCTGAGCATCAGCTTACTTAGCCCTGGTATCAAAAGCTGATAAAAATCAAGCGATCAATTGGTAATGAATTAAAAATATATTATATACTCTTCATCGATCGTCTAGTACCGGGTAGCAATCATTCAGAGCAACATATAAATAAGCGCACGATCATTTATTTTTACTATATCACGTGATTTCTAGGAAAAAATTAGCAGGTCAAGTAGTAAATTCTAGAATCTAGAAACGGCTAGAATACAGATTTCGTGATCGCGATCATATTAAATCATTGCATTTAGTCTATGGACAAATCAACTGAACATCACAATGAATTGATGATAATGATGAGAGTGTTGAATCTATTTCATTACGACTAATGCATAACACGCCTAGTGAAACATTTTGGGATCACGTGATCAAGGTATTGAGATCACGCAATCAAGGTATTGAGATCATGAGATCAGGATCGGCTAAAGTTAAGCAGGTGAGATTGTTATGACAATAATATATATATAATGTTATTGTTGAGTATTTTATACCAGGGATTCAGAGAATATTTACATTGATAGTTGATAACAAATACAAAACTGCAAAGAAAGGATTATAATAAAGACAGCCACGTGCTGAACATCCCTTCATGTAACAGCAAGCTGTGAGTGGTGGTTGAGGACTTGGCAGCTCCCTTGGTAGTAGATCATTTGGTGAATTAGATCGTTCAATCACGGAGTTAATTATTTATATGAATCACATGATTTAGGCTATTAGCATAGTGAGAAGCTGCAGTAAACAGCACGCAGTGTGTAGGGTGTAGCTTGGTGTGCATAGGTTACCACACATACACTTTAATTTTGCATGTGTGCATGCCTAAGGGCATGCTTGAACTGTTTAGCCCCTGTGAAGGTGGGGTCAATATCAAAAGAATGACGGGCAGCTATGCCCTGGCATCAGGTCTTGGCTGGCTACGCCACTGAGTCAATCACACTCCCTTAACTACTCTGATTATTAATTGTTCAAAGCTGAGGTTGCATTTTGCTGCAGAAACCTGAGGGTGCAGCCCAAGATGATTATGCAACAGGTTAGTATATATAGTATGGAGTGGAGGGATTCCACTAAGATGTTCATTTGATTGTATTCATATCCAGTATATGTCTCAGCCATAGGATGACTAAACTAAATTAAAATTACCATAGAAACAAGTTTAGTCATGGCTGAGCAGTTTAATGAACTCATTAGAATATCTAACACATCATAGCATATTACTGATAGGGCTCTGCGGTATTGCTAAAAATGATATTTCAGTATTATATATAATATTTGTAAAACAATACCTTGGTATTACTAAATATTGATATCACAACATATCCACATTCAGGTGTAATAAATGTGTCCAAATCATCAAAATTTATGTGACCTCCCTATAAGCTTAGCGGTATTGATCAACATAATGAATTTAAATGATCGTAAATACGTATTTGTAAATAGTAGAATTACGATATCAAGGTATTGAAAAATTCATGACAGTATCCTAAAATGATATTGCGGTATTACTAAAATTCGGTATATTGCAGAGCCCTACTGACACTGCTACAATCACAATTATCATCATGAACTACTGTAACAGTACACAAACACACACAACACACTCTAGGAGAGATGCCATATCAAGGGAAATAACCTAAACTTAGCACATGAGATGTTCAACACACATTGCTATGGATATGTACAGGCAGTGATGGTAACATTAGAGGTAGTAATAACATAATTATAATAATGGCTCAACAGCTGCTGTTACTGCTGACTACCATAAGCTCCTAATAATAACCATCATTAACTCCTAATAATTACAGTAATAGAGTAAACCATCCCTACCACCTGCTGCTGCTATGCCAACCATCAACAGCTCCTGTATGGCTTCACAAGCAGCTGACTCCTTATCATTAAGTACGGTAGTACTTAATAGTAGTGATCGACATGAAAAAACATGGCATCCAACTTTCATGCACCTCCATAACATGCCTCACAATATACTTTTCACGAAAAACCGACTAAAATCCATTTGTAACACTATAACAAAACTGTACCTCTGTGAAAAACCTAACGATACGATCTGTAGAGATTTGAAATCTACCAGAATTTCGTCTGACTGCCTGCCGTAAGACCCACTAGCACTAGGAGTATGGCTCCAGATTTTTCACACAACAAAGGAAATTGGGTCTGATTTACGAAACTGCTGTTCCGCTGAACATTCATCCACTGCGCCTCAGTGTTTCTTTTCATCCCTCACTAACTCTTTTTCTTCGTTTAGTTTGTGTAGAAAGGCGAGAAAATTATGAAAGAAGGTGTCAATAAGCTTGCACCTTCTGCTTTTACATCACCAACACAACCACTTATAATTACACATGCAACATAATTAGTAATGCGTCTGTGTTAAATACTATGAACAGATGCTAAATACTATGAACAGACACGATGTTTTGCGTGTACTTTATTACATCGTGAACTATAGAGTACGTGGTGATATATAACTTAGACAAACATATTTCTGATGTTTTTCGAATGTATTTCACAATGCAGCTGCTCTGCCATGTTAACACTGTTTTTTAGCTAGCATTGCAAGAGCGATCCCTACTCACCTTTTGAAATTTTTAGTTTGTTTGCTTTTTATAGCATACTTGCAAAAGTAATAACCGTCCAGACGCCAAAACATTACTTAATTGTTTTTACAGGCGCATGTTAACAACAAACTAAAAATTAAAAATTTCAAAAGGTGAGTAGGGATCGCTCTTGCAATGCTACGTAACTAAAAAAAGTAAGGAAACAAGGGAAAAATATTTTCAAGTGGCATGAGAGAAGATAATTTATAAAAGTTTAATCCCTACTTTTGGCTCATTTTCAGTAGGTTATTAAGAGTAAGCCCAAATGTAGGGATTAAACATTTATAAATTATGTCATGCTAGAACCTTTGGTGTTCTCTCATGCCACTTGAAAATCTCTTCCTTTGTTTCCTTACTTTTTAGCTAGCATTGCAAGAGCGATCCCTTGAAATTTTTAATTTTAGTTTATATCATTACCATATAGGCATACGTAGAAATGTTCTCGCATCCCGAGAATTTACAATTCCACCACTGCCTGGCTCCTCACCATACAGTGGTAACACTGTAGTACTAATGGTAGCATTAGTATATCGACCTGTCCACAATCATGGGTACCGGTCATTGACCACTGCCTGGCTCTTCACCATACAGTGGTAACACTGTAGTAATGGTAGCATTAGCAGGGTTTCTTTCAGGGGGGCGGGGGGAGCATTCGCCCCCCCTTGGCTTTGGCTTGCCCCCCCCCCCTTGGGATTTTGTTTTGACAGTGAATCAATTTAAGTGTTTTAAATCTTTAACAGTTATGCTATGCATAATAAATGTTAACAATAGCACCCATGTTCTCCATGCCATAATGATGTTTATAGTTAGAGATGACTCTTGATTTCACAGTTATTTTGACTCTACATTTATATAATATTTTGACTCTGAAATGCCCTCAGATTCAATCTCAGAACATCTATTTTCAAAAAATTTCTGGGGGGGGGCATGCCCCCAGACCCCCCTAGCATTAGCATGTTACACATGCTGATTGTGCTTCGCGCAATAACACATACAATCACTTAGCTTGTTACATAATAAGGCCCCACTTTAACTATGTGCTCTGGAGTAAATTTCTGGATCTCCTAGTTTGCTTCCAGGAGGATCATACCACATTGCCCCCCCAGTATCCCGTTATACCTCATTTTGACCCCCCTTGGCTAAAATCCTGAAAGAAACCCTGATTAGTATATCGACCTGTTATTATAACCCCCAACACACCACTGGGTACCAATCATTGCAGGCACACACCACTGAGAATAGTACTCCCTACACTGAGCCAGAAGAGGTGGTTGCTATGATCACACAGTTGGTGACAATGTCCTTATTACATGAGATACTGTTCCAGGAGTTCTGTGTGATAAGTGCACTTTAATATGTAGAGGCTCATTAACAACCACTGCCTGGCTCCTCACCATACAGTGGTGACACTACTGTACTAATGGTAGTATTAGTAGAGAGCAGTTACTCCTTTTTGTGAGTGGTAGGGCTGGCACTTGAAGCTATACAAAGTATCCACAGACTTTAGGGGGTCTGGGGCATGGCCCCAGAATAATTTTTGAAAAATAGATGATGCTCTGAGATTGATTCTGAGCACATCCCAGGTTAGATTAAAAACAATGAAGTTAGAGCAATTTGTTTGTGACCATTACACTTTACTGCTGTACATGTAGCGATCCTTAGGATCATGTGATTAATCAGTAGGATTTGTACATAACATTGGTAAGATGTCTGACCGCCATGCTTACAATGATAGCATATAATTATAATGGAGGATGCTCTCATATTGTAGTCCATATTCTAATCTGATAATGTTCGTACCTAGTGTTTAAACAATTTTTGCTGTTAAATCGTTCCTACAATAATTCTCCACTACTGACATGTATTGCTGTTCTGCTATTTGTGGGACCAAAATCATTAGCCGTACACTTAAATGCCTTCATACACATTGCACATTGAAGAATATTGTCATATTGCAATAATCACTGTATCTTCATATCACGTTTGCCCACTAACTGGAATAAGTATAGTCAACACATGGAGACTACAGTGTTATAGGTACCATTGATACTATAGGCATGGACCAAACACATGGTGCCCCATTACATACATACAGTATCATTATATCATACGTACCGACTGCTGAGCTGTTAAACTGTTCCTTCACAAGTGTCGGTCGTACAGTGATATGTTTTGTGTAGTGATCATGTGATGTACACAATTGATTACTATGGTAACAAAACAATTATGTAAACTCTCAATAGAACACACAGTCCACTCTCCATGTGACCTTCCATAGTGAAAGGTCAACTACTATTAACAGCAAAGATAAACACATTAATGGCAATTGCTGACAAATGACGTATTCAGTTAATGCGTACCACCAGGGGCATCCACAGAATATTATTTTATTAATCACAGAACTATTATTCCCTTACTGACAACGCGCCATGGTTACAGTTGCTGGTTCAACATTATTCTGCCATTGTAAACAACTCGCCACATCATCTCCGCCATCTTCTCCAGGAAGAAGACGCTGTATCGGTTCGTTAACGAAGCGAGGGTTGTCTCTAATGAATGTAGCGCGAGTTCCTCTAACATTGGCGCCTCGCTTTCCCACTTCTAAAGTTGCCATAACAACAGTTTTGTTTGGATAATCACGTGCGGTTTGAAAATTATGACATCACATATTGTGGACGCTATTTTTGATTAGTGATAAGATTTCTCGCGCAATCAGCGTTACTAACTTCAAAGCTTCTTCGAGGAATTTGATCAGACTGTCGAAGAAGGATTAGTTATCGTTTCGTCATTCTTTAAGAGTATTGCTTACGCCTTTAGCGGCGAGGTGTCGTTAATGTTTGGAACATAAAGCGCTAGTGAGTTTTGTAGGTAACTGCTCACGAGGGCGTTAACTTAGCTACATGTATAATCGTAATGACACATTGAGTATATCAGTTAGGAGCATTTCAGTCCACTGGTATATTATTCACTGTTGATATTTGTGGTTGTTAATATTACAATGTGGTTATATCAGTGACTAGTAATCTGAATGTATTGACAATAATACTATTAACACTAGAGTATAGTATTACTAGTAGCTCATGTGATTAGCTAATGGTCTTTGTGACATCACTTACAGGAGGTAGATTGACAAGATGAGTAGAAGATGCAAGAGGAAACATGCTAGCGATGATCATAGTGAGGTAAGGCATGATTAATATCCTTGTTTAAGCATTCCAGTTATTAGTCACATTAAAGCAGTTGTGTCTACTACTATAATATAGAGTTGTTTATCTGGCTGGGAGGGTGTAGTTCTTGTAGAGATAACAGAAAAGTGTGTGACCATTAAGATGTATTGTCTATATGTACGGAGAAGCTATACTGATTATTAATATCTATATACGCGTACTAGCTGAGCTGATTCTCCAAACAGATATTCAGCGTACAGCTAGTATACTAACTAACCAATGGCATGGCCACAAGGCTGGGCTGTGCATGCAGGGCTCCTCCATACGTAGTTATTACCATTTAAGCCTTGGACTGAAATTGGACCGGCCCCGTACATCTTCCTATATATAATGACTATGATGGCTAGCTACATGGAGTTACTATGGATCATGCATGCATACAATAAAATGAAGAAGACGATTAATGAAGCATTGTAGCATGCTTAAGCTTATAGCTGTGGTGTGTAATAAATCATGCATGCTAAATATATAGCCACCATATTAATATCATTAACAGGATTCAGTGGCTTTGTATTGGTTATAACAGCAGCTGATAAAGAAGTATATCTAGTATATCTGTCTGTATTAATGCAGTTGTATAGTGAATTCACACATCATAGAATCCTGATATTTATCTACTTGACTAAATAACTGCGTTCAAGTTATTTGTATGGAGTATTAAATTTCATGGAGTGGTTTTACAAGTACCAAGTACTACCAACAGTTTATGTACTGTTGTAATGCCATATATATACATACACCCCTGTATATAGAGGGGTGACTGTGTGACAGTTTGGGCAGCTTTCCATTGAGGGGCAAACTTTAGATAATGCTGTTTACGTACACACATAAATTAACACTGTTACATGTTGAAGCAAATCATGTATCGACTGCCTACCTATCTATATGTATCATTCAAAGGAACTGTTCGGTTAACACTTCTTTTTTAGCATCAACGCCGGCACAAAATCTGAGGATTCTACAGCACAAATTTCTATGGTAAGGTAAACAGACCCTTTTTTCCACCAACACAAATAAAAAAAGGAAAAATGCAGTCGGGCTATGCGAGACTGTTGCTGCAGTGTGTTGTCAATGTATAGAAATACTGATAAACACTATCAACACATCTTAGTTGAATTGGCTATGTGGTTTAACGTATGTACGTACATTACTATGACAATTTCAAGGCTATAAGCTCTGAATGTGCTAGCTATATCGTTAATGGTTACAATGCCGCCAGTATCACATATCATAACCACCCACTGTGCTAAACTGAGAAGGAAAGAAGACGGACAAGAGATAGTTGAGCTTGTAGCTGTGTAGTTTCCTGTTCAACAATTTTAGGCTTTGATAAATTGGTTGTGTGGGTGTGCGTAATGAGATCACAACCATATTTTACTGTATCACAAAGTGTTCATTGTCACATCTCCCTGAGCTGTGAGGTACCTTACCTATAATAATTATATGAATATGTTAAAGTAGGGATGGGCAATTAACTGCATAACCGTCACAATTGTGATTATTTTTCTTGACAATAATCGATACCGTGCATTTTTAGGTTTAAATGATAATCGGGATCACAATTATTGTGTGTTAATCATGCTAATTGATAGATAACGCAGTTCATTAATTAATTTTTACACATTTCACTGTGCTAAACTGGTAGTTCTATGAACAATATGGTAGCTGGTTCTAGAATAAACATGATATCAATCTGTACATGATAATCGTGATCATCGTGATAAATTCAATACACAATAACTGTGTGCAAGAAAATCATTACAGCCCATCCCTATATGTTAAAGATTACATGTATACAGTCGGTTTGTGTATTAACATTGATTCATCAAACTATTCCGCCACCAAACTTCCTCCGCTGTAAAGTGGCAGCAGCTATTTATGTATGTAATGTAATGTATGCATGTACATCACAGTACAGTTACAGTATAGCATAATGTATGTATAGTAATGTAATGTATGTATGTATGTATGTACAGTAGCTATATACATAATGTATACATGTACAGTAGCTATATACATAATGTATGCATTACAGCATAGATACAGTCGGAGAGTGAAACACTTCAAAGTTGATGGAGCACTACTGAAGTCATCCAGTGAGTAGCCAGTTTGGTTAATAGAATTAATTAGCTTGTTGACAGGAGACATGTGCCATTAATAATCTTAGTTATAATCACCTTGAGGCCATCATGAATATTATTATTGTGGTATATCAACATTCTTGCTGTTGACTGCAGATGTTTATTATTGTGGTGTCAGTGCACCCTCCCCCCTCTAATTTTGTGAAAACTCTTCTCAGTGTTTCTTGTAATGTTATAGAAAATTGCACAGCTATGCATGTACGTACAAATACAGTAATATGGCTACGTACGTAGCAAGAGTTATAGCAGTACTGGGACAAGAAAAATAAAGCAATCAATTTTCCATTGGTCTAAAAATTTTCTAGTATGTGAATTTGGTCCAGTCTGTTCTGGACGATTCTGTGAAACAGCGGATCCCATTCTAAGCAAGAAGCTTGATCACTACTTTACATTAAGTACGTATGTACCTTGTACTTGGTATTTGGCAATGTTTCTTGAAGTTCTCATAAGTATGCATGCATGTATGTACAGTATGTATGTACTATCCCACTAGGAGCCTGTAAGACATTTGATTGCACCCACATTTGATAGTGACTTTAGACATTAATGTATTGTAGTTATCCATAGTAACATGTTACACTTCATCACAGCGCATCAGCCCTAGTAGTGAAGTGTATAAGACCATGTTCTACACTACGTAGCTCCATCATCATTGGCTCATATCATAACATGTTATCCTACTGACATGTTGCGTCATGCAATACACTCCATCACAGTAGTAATCCACCAGTATTGTTTAGTAATTCTGCTCTACATCATGCTTATCATCACCACAGGCTGTCCTTACCTGCAAGAGTTATTACCACTAGAACTATTATTACACATCTTCTCATTCTTACGAGAGAGAGATCTTTGTCACGTCTCACAAGTATGTCATAGATTTAACATTGTAGCCAATGACAAGACACTATGGTGAGTATAGATGTTAACCTTTATGTCATGTTTAGTTTTCTAATTATTAGGAGGGAGTTATTTCATAGAGTGTTTGACATTTCTTCCTCTTATTCATTTAATATTGATCCTGATAATAAGAATAACTATATGATGAACCCTCTTGAAGGGTTGTCATGTAAACAGCACTTTAGAGTGATGGTAAGTTGCAGATCATGTGATCTGATCATGTGATCTCATCTTACAGCATGGTTCATTACATGTTCATCCTAAAATGGCATTGTTGTCGAGGACACACCCCATAAGATATGAGGCTAAAAATGTATCATATTATTCTACTATCACTGAAGCAGTTAGTTCAGCTAAGAATGGTGACAGGATAGTAGTACATCCTGGAGTGTATTGTGAACAAGTTATCTTGTACAAGAATGTCATTTTAATTGGTGCTGATAATCAAGGTATCTATAGTGATTACATATGTATGCATGTACAGTATTTTCATACAGTATATAGCTTTACGGTAAATCAGTGTCTTTTATTGAGTACAACTACACAGTTACCAAGGCTATTGTGTATCATGAACCACGGTAGTGGTTCATAATAGGGATCAAGCCAAAAATTATAGAAACATCCTAATAGAACACATGCTAAAAACCGTCTGCAAATATTTATTGGTTTGAAAACAACTCGCTCAGATCCTCTTTTAATGCCCCTAAGACTATTGCCGAAGTATAGAAAGCCTAACCATAAGGTATCTATGTTTTTCACATTGCTGAAAATACCCCCAATTCTCCATCTTCTTCTTCTTCTTCTTTCTTCTCCTTCTTGTTTTGCTCGTCTACAGTCAACATGAAGTAGAAAATAAGAATAAAAACTACCGGCTTATCTTTAAAAGAACACGATCGAGTGTGTGAAGCCATGCAAGCATGGGACAATGCCCAGCCTCAGAACAGCCTCCCCGACTAGGATATTGCGCTACAAACTACTCAGATCTTTCTAACAACATTCTATAAATCATAGTGAACCATAATAAGCCTGTTTCTGCACTTTACAATTTCCATTGTCTGAAAATTTCCGCTTCGTCACTTACTTTGTACCGCCCACCCCGTTAATCTGATTAGTATGCAACTGCGTGCATTCTAGGTCCCGTTCTACATCGTTCAGTGTTTGAAGTAGAGTGTTCTTTGAGACCAAACAGAATACTATAGACTATAGCCATATAGTAAATAGCAAGATTAAGCCTGAATATTATTGATACTATCATATAACTCTGCTTTGCGTTGCTTCTAATTTTTAGCACATATAAACAAATGTATTACTACATTTATATACTAGCCTATAACCACATACTAGTGCTGGGCAATATACTGGTATTTGTAGTTATTCAGGGTATGTAAGCAATACCGGTTACCATAGTATTTATACAGGTATTTTCTTTATTACATTTTTGTGAGGTCCAGGAAGCCATAAGTTAGTGTAAACAGGCTAAACAGTGAGGTTAACACATTACAGGCAAACACCAACCTACTTGTATAGAAGGTGTAAATTTGTATTTACTAGACAGATGTTTGAACATCAGGGGGCGAGCCTGAGCAATTGCAACTGACCAACTAAAAGGATTAACATCCCAGCAAAAGCTTTTCTCTGAGCTGTCCACGTTGAATTGTTGTCAACGAACTATTATTGATACATGTGCAGTAATTGGAGAACAAGCGTCTTCTTTCTCGCTCTCTTCGTGCTGCTAGCCTTGATTCCCTTTGTTCCGGTGTTTCCGTACTTCTTCTTAATTGGTACAACTCGCTTCTTCTCCTCAGTCTTTCTTCTCTCTCCATAGTACATGCAGTGTATACCCAAAATATTAAATTCGGGATTAAATTCAATTGATATGCACATTTAGACTATCCGTACTCTATTAAATTTAACCAGATGCTAAACAAAAACACCCTGGGTATAAAGTGCAAGGCCAATCAGAAGCAGCATTGCAAATGGGTATGTGCGACCAAAAACTTTGATATCAGTTGAGGCCAAGAAGTTACTTATCAAAAATCTTTTTAACTACTTGAATGACATACAATAGTTTATAGCATGTTTTCACAACTATGATTGACTTTGTCACTTGGCCACCTTTATATTAATAATGATGGTGTGAAAAAGGTGGCCAAGTGACAAAGTCAATCATAGTTGTGAAAATATGCTATAAACTATTGTATGTCATTCAAGTAGTTAAAAAGATTTTTGATAAGTAACTTTTGGCCTCAACTGATATCAAAGTTTTTGGTCGCACATACCCATTTGCAATGCTGCTTCTGATTAGCCTCGCACTTTTTTACGCCCAGGGTGTTTTTGTTTAGCCTGTCACTACTTTTTTGGAAGTATAAACAGATATTATTACTAGCAAGCAGCAGAGGAGTACTGCATGGGCATAACTTGTACTTGCCTAGCACACAATATTGCAAATTAAACTTTGAAGCTTAATTTTGAAAATCTCAGGCCCAAGATATTTTTTTTAACTTTCACTACAGAGTGATACATCAATATAGATTGTATATCTGAAAGTTTATGCAAATCATTTGAAGGGGGTCCAAGTTATGACAACTATCAACCTGCAGTGTAATAGCCCTTCTCAAATACATTCAAGAGTTTACTTCAGACTGATAATAGTAGCATACATAGGAGAAGTGCTGATACAAATTTGGCTGAAATCCCTGAAGAAATGAGTGAGTTATTAGACAAACAAGTGAATGTATAAAAAGAGAGTTTGAAAAAACTTCCAAGGTTCACAAAAGCTCCCACAAGCCCACGAAAAAAATGTGCGATGAAAATGAAAGAAAGAAAGAAGAAAAAACGACTGCCGCGTAAAAATTTTTGTGGTGACGGGAAGGCATTTATAAGGCTGTATCAGAAGAATGGCTGAACTGATTTCTATCAACTTTGGGATATTGATTCTTCAAACAATGAAGGTACCAATTCTCTAGTAAACGGGCGAATTGGGTAGGAAAGGATGGCTCGTCATGCGTAGTCGCACAACAGGCTTCATAAAGCTCGCAATGGCTGGTACTTAGGAATGGTGGCACCGATTTCCTCGTAGATTCTATAATTATAGTAAGGACGTTGTGGGTCAGTAATAACTAAGCAATAGCTTTAATGGTGGCTTAGCTAGAGCGTTTGTGAGTTTGAGGGTGGTGCTATGTGTAAATAACTCACTCAGTGGTCACGTTGCTGCAATTCTTGGCTCGCGACTCACTATCGTGAGTCTTGATTAGTCTAGGGGTTGGAGCTACTAAACACAAAAATGCATGGTTCATAAGCTTATATGATTACCCCTGAAGTGTAATTCTATGCCACGCAAACCTGAGGGCATAAAACACAATACTGATACTAGAGCAGAGCCGGAGCTGGAGCCAACAATTTTGGAGTGATGCGGCCATTTGCAGCCTAACTATTCACCAATGTTCTTTTATAAAAGTGCTATTATATAGAGTTTACTGAGTACAATAAATGATGCCAACTCCTTTTCACTTGCAAATTTATTATCTGTACAGTCCATTTTTAACTTAAGTTTCTTTCCCTTTGCTGCAAAAACAAAAGCCAGTGTCTCAACTGAGGCACATCGCAATGAATGGGTAGACAGTTCCTACACTGTAGCTACCACGTTGTAAACCATAGACCAACTGACCTGAAATTGTGAGACTATTCTTTTCCAAGCTGAACTTAAGCTGAGTACCAGTAAATTATAATTATGAAACACATGCGCTTATAATAATTACCTTGGTGTGCATTAAATAGAAGACGATACTA
Source organism: Spongia lamella (assembly GCA_963930835.1). Classification (NCBI taxonomy): domain Eukaryota; kingdom Metazoa; phylum Porifera; class Demospongiae; order Dictyoceratida; family Spongiidae; genus Spongia; species Spongia lamella. The sequence goes on along the minus strand of OZ005747.1, from coordinate 89,944 downwards.
TTGTGTTGTGGAGCTATAGAATTTATTAGTATTTGTAGATGCACTATATTCTTACATTGGATTGAATATAATTATGTAAGTATTTACTGTAATGACTGTTGTGAGGGAACCCTGCAAGCTGGTTTCAAGTTTCAATGTTGATATTGATCAAAAGTGGTGCGGCCATGGCTGCACCAGCCGCAGCATAGGCGCTGGGCCTGTAGAGGGATATGCATAGCTACACCCATAGAGGGATATGCATAGCTACACCCATAGAGGGATATGCATAGCTACACCCATGTAAGAGTGAAATCACCAGTTCAGATTCACTTCAACAAGTGACACACTAAAGACAAAGAAATGTGTTGCACTGATTAAACCTTCATAGTCAGGAGTTAAGAACTATACGGCTAACAAGTTAAAAGTAGTCTTTATAGATGTAGGAAGCTTGGAGTAAAATAAGAATGTGTGACCTACGTACTACGCCATTTAGTTATCTTTGTTTAATTTCCATTGTTTGTATAAGCCTCTCATGATGTATAATAGCAGCAAATAGCCCACTAAGTGGGCATGAAAAAACAAAAGAAACTAGAATAAATTTTCAATTTCATAAAAGGGAATAGGGATCGAAAATGCTACTAGAAATCAGCAACCTAGCACTATAGAGATCAAAAGGATAGTTAAAGATCAAAAAAGTATGGAAACAAGAAGTAACTACGTACGTAGATAGGACTGTTATTCTAAAGCATTTGCAATCCCTATTCTGACTGCTTTCAGAGGAATCTATTAGTAATTCTGATGCAGTCAGAATAGGGATCGCAAATGCTTTAGAATAACAGTCCTATCTACGTAGTACAACCTCCTTCTTGTTTCCATACTTTTTTGATCTTTAAGCTTTTCTATCCTTCTTGTTTCCATACATTTTTGGATCTTTAACTTTTTCTATCCTTTTGATCTCTATAGTGCTAGGTTGCTGATCTCTAGTAGCATTTTTGGTCCCTATTCTTGTTTTTGAAATTGAAAATCTTAGCATCAATGTTGGTACACACAATATATCATCTGACATACACACTATAGTAATGATCAGGCATTACATACTGGAGTTATATAGTGCTACAGGTCAGTAGTAAAGTGGTTAGGAAGATAATATTTTGTTAAAACTCTTTATATTTAAGCACTATATTATATAGTTAATAATTACCTATGGCTACAGTCAGGGATGTGAACCGAATTAAACATGTTAAAATACTAAATTCTAGAGACTAGATCAATTCTTTCTAATAGAACAGTCACTAGTATTATTAGTGACCGCTATATTAGAGAGTATTATAAACCCGATTTTGTGGACCAGAGAAAAAGTGACCTATCTGACTGGGATACGTGGATTGACCCGACACGGTTTCAACCCTGGCTATAGCATTTCTAATTCTACAGCAGATAAATTATTATAATTATAGTATTATGCATATACGTAGGTGACAAGTTGGTTACCATTAGTTACTGGGATCATAGCGTAATAGAATTCAGTAAGGAGTCATGTGATGCTGTGATTGTCAATGTCAACATTAAGGTGAGCAGCAACTGACATGAAGTTATCACCATGATAACGTGATATTATCCAATAGTTTGATAGTTTACCAGAGGCTCCACTGCACAAGAGTTACACAGTATCTATTCCATCACAGTGTAGTCCGACAGTTAGCAAATGTTACATCACTAATACTTCTGACTGTAAGTATATCATGTTATAGGTGTAACAAGAGCAGGAGTGATTTTCCTGATATGTATGCATGAGCCCGAGGTGCAGGCCTGAGGGCGAGTGCATATATATCAAGGCAAATCACAACTGCACATGTTATGCATGTATATTCCATTCTTATATACCCTTGTAACTGGGTTTGCAAGAACCAGTCATGTATAGACCAGAACTCAATTCCATATTATTGCACAAGCTTACGTATATAGCTACACTCAGGAGCTACAGTACATGTCTCCATGCACATTGTCTCCATGCACATTGTCTCCATGCACAGTGTCTCTACTGGTCAATGTTACATAACAGGGGTGGGTCCAACATTGCATGACTAGAATTGAAGATCTAATTCTACATCATTGTTATCTATCCTAGCTATAAGTAACCAAGCTTAGACATATGAACTACTCTTAGACTAATACCTTTGAAAGAAATGCAGTAACTTTTTGTTTGGTTCTTAAGAGAGCAGCTGCCACAAAAAGTGTGGTGGGCTTTAAATAGAGTAATGTGCTTGTAGGCTTTGTTGAGGTGATGGTGAGCCTTATTTATGTTCTTGATATAATTATATTATTATGTAGTAGTATTATTTTTAGACCACAGTCAACTGTAACAAGTTATTTTTGGTAGGCAGTGGTATGCTAGCTGTGTGTTGTGGTAGTTTGAGAAGGCCAGGAGGTGCACTTGCTCCCTGTGCACCTCCTGGATCTGCCACTGCATAACTGAAGGGTATTTGGTATCTACATAATATGATTAAATTTTATCAATTGGTTAAGCTGTTACAATAAATGTTCAAACTATACCGTAGCTCATAACTTTGACAGGGATAAGCTTTTACCATATTACGGGAAAGTTTTTGTGGACAATGAATTAATTCACAGATTTTACCTCTGCTGTAGTATAAATATTATGATGTGTACGTAGTTTAGTAGATCCTTGAAATCAATAGTATACCCACTGGATGCACGGGTATGTAACTCTACTATGAATGTTTTATTAGAGTAGTTCAGTAGGCACAACAGTGTATGTCCTTAATATGGTGCACCATCCATATGTCTCTCCTTGTAAAAGTACATGCTAAACAAAAACACCCTGGGTGTAAAAAAGGTGCGAGGTCAATCAGAAGCAGCATTGCAAATTGATATGTACAAACAAACACTTTGATATCAGTTGAGGCCAGAAGTTACTTATCAAGAATCTTTTTAACTACTTGAATGACATACAATAAACTGTAGCACATTTTCACAACTATGATTGGCTTTGTCACTTGGCCACCTTTTTCAATAAAGGTGGCCAAGTGACAAAGCAATCATAGTTGTGAAAATATGCTATAAACTATTGTATGTCATTCAAGTAGTTAAAAAGATTTTTGATAAGTAACTTCTTGGCCTCAACTGATATCAAAGTGTTTGGTCACAAATACATAGGAGAAGTGCTGATACAAATTTGGCTGGAATCCATGAAGAAATGAGTGAGTTATTAGATAAACAAGTGAATGTACAAAAAGAAAGTTTAAAAAAACCTTCCTGGGTTCACGCAAGCTCCCACAAGCCCACAAAAAAGTGTGCAATGAAAATAAAAGAAAGAAAGAAGAAAAAATGACAGCTGCGTAAAAATTTTTGTGGTGACAGGAAGGCATTTATAAGGCTGTATCAGAAGAATGACTGAACTGATTTCTATCAACTTCGGGATATTGATTCTTCAAACAATGAAAGTACTAATTCTCTAGTAAACGGCGAATTGGGCGGGAAAGGATGGTTCGTCGTGCATAGTCGCACAACGGGCGCCATAAAACTCGCAATGGTTGGTACTTAGGAATGGTGGCGCCTATTTCCTCCATTCTCAGTTTGTTGATTCTATATAGTATGAACATTGTGGGTCGGTAATAACTAAGCGATAGCTTTAATGGCGGCTTAGCTAGAGTGTTTGCGAGTTTGAGGGCGGTGCTATGTGTAAATAACTCACTCAGTGGTTGCGTTGCTGTGCTTCTTCTTGGCCTCACGACTCACTATCATGAGTCTTGATCAACTGGAAGATCATTATAAATAGACACCAACCTGAATTTGGCAAGTGTCATATAAGTGTAAGGCTGGATCACAGGTATGAAGATGAGAAGATCTATAATGAATCTGACCAGCATCACAAAACTGGACAATAAGTTTGTATGTAAGTTTCCATGGCTACCTCCAGGTACAAGATGACAAACTAAACCGATACATACGTACAACTCTGTGTATTGTAATGATACGATCCGTTGTAGTAAAACAATTACATACTAGCATGTATCATTGCCAGTATGGCTAATGTTAACATGTATGTGTGTATTACATTATCCACAGATGGAGCATGTGTTTATGTTAATGGTAAAGAGTGTAATCCATTGATTAGTGACTGTATCATTGCTGAGGCTAATAATGTTGGAGTGTTTGTAGATAATCATGCTAAGGTTAGTACTGATCATGTGAGCTGATCATGTGAGCTCTGTGATGTCACCAGGGAGTATTTGAGAACAATGACATCCATAGTAACAAGTTAGCCGGTGTTTGGATTAAGCATCAAGCTAGTCCAATATTTCGTAACAACGCTATTCATCATGGTAAAGATGTTGGATTTTTTATATTCCAAGATGGACAGGTATTTTGTACAGTAATAGTAGTAATGTTATTGCTGATACCGTAGGGAATATTGGAGGAGAATGATATCCACTCCAATAGGATCGCTGGAATAGAGATCAAACAAGAAGCTAATCCGATAGTGATGAGATGTAAGATACATCATGGATCTACTGGAGGAGTTTACATTCACGATAGAGTGAGTGTTCAGCATAGCTGGCATAACTGAGGCCTGGCTAGGGCCTGGGCAGTTTTCACTGTCATAGTTTTCTCCATAGTGCACATCAGCCTTAGTAGGCCCCCAGTTTTCAGCAGGGTAGTCAGTGTTGTGTGACTTCATGTGTGTCTAAACAATAGTACAATCAGTTAGTGGTTAGCTGCTTTCCACAAAAATGTTTGAAATCAATATAATAGTACAAAACTGACCTAATATATAGTACTATGGAAGCATGAAGAGCCATGCGTACTGTGTGGATTAAGAAATCTTAAATTTGTATAATAGTGGATGATAATACAGTATGGACTAGTGAACCTAGCATTTTGTTCATGTAATAACAAGTATATCAAGCTAGTGTATCGTGATACACAAACTTACGGTGGTGTCACACAGATCTAGTTATAAGTTTAATAAAAGAATAGCATATTAGGCTCTGCTTGCATACTTTGTATGGTACATACATTACTTTCACAGCATAAAGGGTATTAGTGTGCATTTATTAGAGCAATGTATGTTGCTAGGGTCGTGGTCAATTCCTTGACAACAAGATATACTATAACACATATGCTGGAATATGGGTGACCAGTGAGAGCTCTCCAACACTAAGGAACAATGAGATATACAGTGGATTACAAGGTGGTGTTTATTTCTTTGGTGGAGGTCGTGGAGTGCTGGAGGGAAACAATATTCACAGTTAGTGAATCATGTGATCAACTGTTACCTGTATTATGTGGTCTCTCCTGTTGCTAGGTAACACCCTGGCAGGAGTCCAAATAAGAACTGGTAGTAATCCTGTTGTCAGGGGTAACAATATTCATCATGGGTTACATGGTGGCATATACATAGTGAGTATTTTATTGACTTTGTAATAGTTACTTGTAATATCCACTACTGTATCAGTACCTATTGTATGTACGTATGCATTGTACGTATGTATCAACTATCATATGTAGTATTGCATATACCTATTGTATGTATATGTATTGTATGTATTATTTGCGGTACAGCTGAAATGTAACTTGATACATGCGGGTAGACACATATGTTTATTGTGTGTTGCCCGCACTCATGTATGCGTGTACGTATATGGGAATCCCACCAAAGGGTAATTGTAATAAGTAAATGACACAGGTTCTTCTCCATTGTTGTTTATTATGTACTTGTTCAGATAGAAAGTATTACCATAGATGCCTTGATACAATGGCAAGAAGAAGGGTAACTGAGTAAACTGTATGGGTTACAAACTACTACATATGGTAAATATTTTATTCTTTCGTAGCACCTGGGGCAATCATTATGTAGCCAAGTGCTGGTTACATGCATGCAATCATCTGACCAACAGGAAACTAAGCCTTGGACTAAGCCATGGACTAAGCTAGAGGGCTTTTCTTGTAATCAATAATTGAGGAATTGAGTTGGATTCACTTGAAGGGTTACAACTGCAACTATAACAGTGTGAATATATTGAGGTAGCTGGTGTCATGGTGAGGAGTAATTCAAAACAGGCACTATAAATCTCGATTGCAGATGCCTAACAATTGTTTCAGGTTGCCTGACACAGGTAAGAACATTTCCCGTCCAACCCTCAACTTGTGTGCGCGTGTCAAGTTGCTTTTGAGCTGTACCATTTAAAGTCACCGTATCATTGTATGTACCTATGTATATGTATGTGGTACGTGTTGCAAGCTACAGCTACTTCACAATTGTACGTAGCTATTGTCTTACATGAGCGGCATTACCATCAGGTATTGACACCTTTTCATCTACTCTGAGAGAGTATAAATGTAATAATTCGTAATAGTTACATTGCATGGTGCAATAGCTACATCACATGATGTAATACGTAGTTAGCTCACATAATGATTGTGATATGCATGTTGATAGCATGATGGAGGGATGGGACTCATTGAGAATAATGAGATATATTCTAATACTTTAGCTGGAATATGGGTAACTACAGGTGAGCATTACATAGAATAGTGTGATGATGTCGTCATATACCAGTGTTATTATTATAGGTAGTAGTCCAATATTGAGACTTAACAGAATACATAGCGGTAAACAGGTTGGTATTTATTACTATGACAACGGTGGAGGAATACTCGAAGAAAACGACATTTACAATCATGCTTTTTCTGGTGTCCAAATAAGGTACATAATGTGCTATTTATGGCTTGGTGTACTTCTATACTTGTCTTACAGGACTGGGAGCAATCCTACTATCAGAAGGAATAAAATATTTGGTGGTAAAAATGGAGGAATACTAATATACAATTCAGGTAATGCATCACATGATCCATTGATGACATATATGATGTCATCAATAGGACTAGGCTTGTTAGAGGACAATGACATATATGGTAACACATTATCTGGTGTATGGATTAAGACTGACGCCAACCCTGTGTTGAGGAGGAACAAGATTTACGATGGGAAGGAGAGTGGAGTGTGTGTGTTTAGTAATGGCCGAGGAGTATTAGAGGATAATGAAATCTTTAACAACTTACTCAGTGGTAAGTCTTCCTTCACTAATTTCTCTGTTACTTAACATTAGCAGTGTACCGATAATCATAACAGTAATCTGATTGGTTGAACTAAATTTAAAATTATATCATATTAGATGCTGGTGCAATAACTCCTTCATTGCTGTATGTGTATGATCATAATGTTTGAATTGTGGGCTACAGATATTGGTTATAAGCTTTAATACATATTATGAAGTGATTGTTGATAGCTTAGTGTATGCAGATAGCTAGCCGATCAGTGGTCAGCTAATGTTATTGATTAGATTACATACTTGTGTTATCATTAAAAATTATGAGGATGAGAGTGAAGTACAGCTGCAATAATTATGCCAGAATAATTGTTAGCATAATGCAAAGAACTATGGGAAGGTCTAAGGTCATTGTCACACAAACCAGATCAATATACTCTAATAACAAAACAGTCAAACATTCTATCAGATACCGTATGACAGGAAATTTTGACGAAAGGAAAATTTGACGAATTTGACGAATCGTTTGTGTCGTCAATATTTAATTCGTCAAACGTTTACTGAATAAGCAGTACCAAGCGGTAAGTCCAAGCATTTCGTCAACATTTAATTCGTCAATGCTGGAGAAGTGTGGATTCGTCAAATTTTCCTTTCGTCAAAATTTCCTGTCATACGGTATACTTAAACCACTCTAATAGAGCAGTCAGATATTTGGAGTAAACCTTATGTTACTCTAATAGAGCAGTCAGAAATGTGATGGATTTTTAAACATGTTTTAGAGGGAATAATGTATGATGAACGTTGGAGCATAATGCAGATGTATTCTGAATAGAATAATATTGAGCGTAATTATCTCAGCCCTAGCTTGAAGTAGGGATGCAACAATATTACAATAATTATTATATCGATATATTGCATTATCTATTGCTGCAATACAATACAATATGCCTGATAAAAATATCAACATTTATTGCCTTCAAAGTTGTAAGTATCCGATTATTACACTACAAAAATGACTGGACCTCTTGTAACCATAAATATACAGTACAATTTCTTGCTATTTTACATGTTTCTACTTAGCCTTTACTGCTAAAAACAAGTTTTAAAGACATGATGTGTTCTATTTTCAATATTGCAATACGGCAATATATTGCAATACACTCAAAGGCAATATGTAATATGGCAATGACCCATATTGTTGCATCCCTAGCTTGAAGTATGATTAGAAAGTGAGCTCTCAAAATACTGGCAATCAGCTAAGTCTGATAGCTAATTACATATTCATATGTATATAAATCATATAACCAATCAACGATTAGTTTAACTGTTGATTTGATCAATATCAGTACTGTATGTTTACAAGGATACTGATCAACTGTAACTTAGTTACTTCAAAGGTTTTGTGTTGTCACACGTTTCCATTTCCAGTCCATAATATTCATAGTCTCTAGCAGTTATGTATCTATGGTTGAACAGTTGAGCTGATCAATGATTGGTTAATTGTGATGTTTACAGGGATATTGATCAGCTCTAATAGTCGACCAGTGATCAAGAAGAACAGAGTATTTGGAGGAATGGCCGCTGGAATAGAAGTAACTAACAGTGCAGGTATGCAATATCATTAAGTACATAGTAGGGATTGACACGAAAAAATATGGCGTCCAACTTTCACGCGCCTCCATAACTCGCCTCACAATATACTTTTCACGAAAAACCAACTAAAATCCATTTGTAACAATATAACAAAACTGTACCTTTGTTAAACTTTGTGAAAAACCTAACAATACAATCAGTAGAGAGATTTGAAAATTTCGAAATCTGCCAGATTTTCGTCTGACTGCCGGCCTGTCGTAAGACCCACTAGCACCAGGAGTATGGCTCCAGATTTCTCACACAACAAAGGAAATCGTGTCCAATTTACGAAACTGCTGTTCCGGTGAAGATTCATCCACTGCGCTTTAGTGTCTCTTTTCATCCCTCACTATCTTCCTTTTTTCGTTTAGTCTGTAGAAAGGCGAGAAAATTATGAAAGAAGGTGTCAATAAACTTGCATCTTCTGCTTTTACGTCACCAAAACAGCCACTTACACATGTGACATACGTAATTAGTAATGTGCCCGCCGTTAAATACTATGAACAGACGTGATGTTTTTGCGTGTACTTCATTACATCGTGAACTATAGAGTATGTGCAGATATATAACTTAGACAACATACTTTCAATGTTATTCTAATGTATTTCACTACAATGCAGCTGCTCCGCCATGTTAACGCTGTTGTTAACATGCGCCTGTAAAAACAATTAAGTAATGTTTTGGCACCTGGAAGGCGATTACTTTTGCAAGTATGCTATAAAAAGCAAGCAAACTAGAATATTTAAAAATTAAAAATAAAAGGTGAGTAGGGATCACTCTTGCAATGCTAGCTAAAAAAAATAAGGAAACAAGGAAAAGATTTTCAAGTGGTATGAGAGCTAGAACACTAAAGATTCTAGAATGAGATAATTTATAAAAGTTTAATCCCTACATTTGGCTAAAAATGAGCCAAAAGTAGGGATGAAACTCTTTATAAATTATCTCATGCTAGAATCTTTAGTGTTCTCTCATGCCACTTGGAAATCTTTTCCTTGTTTCCTTACCTTTTTAGCTACGTAGCATTGCATGAGTGATCCCTACTCACCTTTATAAATTTTTAATTTTTAAATATTCTAGTCATAAACAGGAGGGACAAGTAATTTGTTAATCGAACTATTTTGTTCTCACATTGAAATTACTGTATCATAATGAAATCAAGACTCACGATAGTGAGTCGCGAGGCCAAGAAGAAGCACAGCAACGCGACCACTGAGTGAGTTATTTACACGTAGCACCGCCCTCAAACTCGCAAACACTCTAGCTAAGCTGCCATTAAAGCTATCGCTTAGTTATTACCGACCCACAACGTTCTTACTATATAGAATCAATAAACCGAGAATGGAGGAAATAAGCGCCACCATTACTAAGTACCAGCCATTGCAAGTTTTATGGTGCCCGTTGTGCGACTACGCACGACGAACCATCCTTTCCCGCCCAATTTGCCCGTTTACTAGACAATTAGTACCTTCATTGTTTGAAAAATCAATATCCCGAAGTTCGTAGAAATCTATTCAGCCATTCTTCTGATACAGCCTTATAAATGCCTTCCTGTGACCACAAAAATTTTTATGCGGCAGTCGTTTTTTTCTTTCTTTCATCGCACACTTTTTTCGGGGGCTTGCGGGAGCTTTCGTGAACCTTGAAAGTTGTTTTCAAACTTCCTTTTTATACATTCACTTGTTTGTCTAATAACTCACTCATTTCTTCATGGATTTCAGCCAAATTTGTATCAGCACTTCTCCTATGTATGCTCTACCTGTCATACTATTATCAGTCTGAAGTAAACACTTGAATGTATTTGAGAAGGACTATTACACTGCAAGTTGATAGTTGTCATAACTTGGACCCCCTTTGAATGATTTGCATAAACTTTCAGATACACAATCTATATTGATGTATCACTCTGTAGTGAAAGTTAAAAAAAAAATCTTGGGCTTGAGTTTTTCAAAATTAAGCTTCAAAGTTTGATTTGCAGTATTGTGTGCTAGGCAAGTACAAGTTATGCCCATGCAGTACTTCTCTGCTGCTTGCTAGTAATAACATCTGTTTATACTTTCAAAAAGGTGGTGATATGCTAAACAAAAACACACTGGATGTAAAAAAAGTGCGAGGCCAATCAGAAACAGCATTGCAAATAGATATGTACGATCAAAAACTTTGATATCAGTTGAGGCCAAGAAATTACTTATCAAAAATCTACACAATAGTTTATAGCATTTGGTCACAACTATGATTGACTTTGTCACTTGGCCACCTTTTTCACACCATCATTATTAATAAAGGTGGCCAAGTGACAAAGTCAATCATAGTTGTGACAATATGCTATAAACTATTGTGTCATTCAAGTAGATTTTTGATAAGTAATTTCTTGGCCTCAACTGATATCAAAGTTTTTATCGTACATATCTATTTGCAATGCTGCTTCTGATTGGCCTCGCACTTTTTTTACACCCGGGGTGTTTTTGTTTAGCATACGTGCTTGTACACAGCATACAGGGATGTGCCCAGGTTTAGGAGAATGATGGTGACATAAAGGTGTTTTTAATGTCTGAAACTTGGTGATCTTTAATATATGTGATCAAGCTGTGTCTAGGATTCCTTGTAGATAAAGTGGGTAGCAAGACTAAGCATTTTCACTAATGCTGATATTTTAGTACTGGTCAGTGAGTTTGCAGTGGTGGTCATTTTTTCTGAGTGGTGGTTGGTGGCGACTAGTGTTGCACCAATTGGGAATTTTGGGATTTTCCGATAACCGATATCTTTGCATCAAATCTGCCAATATACCGATATCCAAGCCGATATAGAGTTTATTGATTTAAAGCCACTATTGTTCATAACTGTACTGAAAACTTCAAATACAGAACCCACAAGTTAAAGCATACATCACATAACTAGCTTATAAATACAAATTAGCACTTCTATAAAGGTAGGCTGAGACTTGTCTGAAAAGCTACAGTGTTAACCTCAGTGTTTGTATAAGATATGGCTTCCTAACCACCAGCAAACCACCAAAAAATTTAATTAGTAAATAATCTGCTACTAGCATGCCTAAGTGTGCTGATACTGATAAACAAAAAATTAGTGAACCGATAATTGGTGCAACACTAGTGGCGACCACTGTGGGCACATCCCTCAGTATAAGCAGAGTAGCTATATGACTGGGAATTAAACTGATGGTTGCTAGGTTTGTTAGCCAACTGTTTTAATTTATCAAGGTTCACTTGTGACTGGATTTGTGAAAGTATCTTATCATGCATCCAGTTTAACTTAGTGTGTGGGTTGTATAGAATTTTGTAAATGTGTTTAAGATCACATTTTGTGAACTCTATCCCAAAGTAATCTTTCAATCATGTAATGGATCGAGTGAGTTTTTTTACTTTTTGCTAATACTGTAAGGTTTTGACAAGTGAAATCCAAAACACGTGCTATGTATATTAGTGAGTAGCTAAGTGCTATGAATGTACGTATATGCATATATACATGTAAGATGTTTGTAAGTGTGGCTATGTTTTGCAGAATTTCATTGGTTCCAATATAGCCACATGGTTATGTGATACACTGTAGGTGGAGTAATAGAAGACAATGAAGTATTTGGTAACAAGTTTGATGGTATCTGTTTGGCCACTGGAGTGAATCCTAAACTGAAGGGTGAGCATTAAATAAAATTGACATTAAGATATCAGTCACTGTAGGTAATCAATGCTATGGCAACGGTAAATTATTGGAGTTAGCAATACAACAAGGTAAATGTTTATACTCAGTATCTGGTAACAACTCTTACCCAATGAGCAAGTTTTACAAGTGAGTAATAATTACATTTACAATGATGACATCATAATTGTGTATGTAGATGTAACACATGTGGATCATCAGATAATGATGCTATTTGTTGTAATTGTATCAATACTTGCCACAAGGGTCATGACATCCAATATGTACGCTATGACAGGTAAGTGGCTAAACTGCATATACATACAGCTCCTTGTATTATGAGTTGAATAATTAGTATTTATAAATTGTTTGTGGAGGCTGGGCATTGTCAAATTCAGTAGTCACATGTTCACTTGGCTCTTGATAAGCCACATGTGATTAAGGTGGCGGTTAAGTCACATGTTCACTTGGCCCTTGATAAGCCACATGTGATTAAGCTAGGTGGCAGTTAAATGGCTGCACACACCCCATAATGCGTTAATAACTTACTAATATTATCAATGGTTTATATAGTTGTTAGTAATAGGTTAGTACTTCTCAAACATAAAATTGAACCTTAAATGGTTACCGGTGGTTACAGTGATTTGGCATGATAAACAATGGATTGATAAGAAATATTTGTAGCAGCTTTTCTCCTCATCAAGACTCACGATAGTGAGTCGCGAAGCCAAGAATAAGTATAGCAATGAGTGAGTTATTTACATGTAGCACTGCCCTCAAACTTGCAAACGCTCTAGCTAAGCTGCCATTAAAGCTATTGTTTAGTTATTACCGACCCACAATGTTCTTGCTATATAGAATTAACAAACCGAGAATGGAGGAAATAGGCGCCACCATTCCTAAGTACCAGCCATTGTGAGTTTTATGGTGCCCGTTGTGCGACTACACACGATGAACCATCTTTTCCTGCCCAATTTGCCTGTTTACTAGAGAATTAGTACCTTCATTGTTTGAAGAATCAATATACCGAAGTTGATAGAAATCAGTCCAGCCATTCTTCTGATACAGCCTTATAAATGCCTTCCTGTCACCACAAATTTTTTACGCGGCAGTTGTTTTTTTTTCTTCTTTCTTTCATTTTCATCGCACACTTTTTTCGTGGGCTTGCAGGAGCTTTTGTGAACCCCAGAAGTATTTTCAAACTCTCTTTTTATACATTCACTTAATTGTTTGTCTAATAACTCACTCATTTCTTCATGGATTTCAGCCAAATTTGTATCAGAGAGAGATTCAGCAAGAGATTCAGGAAGATTCAGTAGGAGATTCAGGAAGATTCAGCAGGAGATTCAGGGATTCACTCAAGATTCAGCAAGAGATTCAGGGATTCACTCAAGATTCAGCAAGAGATTCAGAGATTCACTCAAGATTCAGCAAGGGATTCACTCAAGATTCAGCAAGAGATTCAGGCAAGATTCAGCATGAGATTCAGCAAGAGTCATGTGATAACCAATTTCCAAGATAATGTTTGATCGCATGATGAATAACTGGAAAGAAACGTAAATTCCTTGGAGAAAGATTCAAAGATTTGGAAAGATTCGGGGGAAAAGTGTGCAAGATTCAGACTTCGTTGTGGACCCTCCGTATATCTTACTTCATACTTTTCCCTGCAAGACTGGATGAAGACCAGCCTTCTAGAATCAAGTAACCATGGCTGTTAGAAAATCAGGATAGCTATTAAAACAACCTTATCTCCCATGCCGGAAGTGACTATACGCCAAGTTTTACGATACACGAAATACCAAGCAAACTTTACTGGCAATTTGTCGTCCACAGGCTATAAGCGCCCATGCAACACATCCTTGTAAGCCTACCGGGTAGACCGGTATTCTCTTGTGTCATGTTTCGCTGACTGGAACTGATTTGCCAAACTGGTTGGTACAATAGCATGTCCCATACGTATGGCTATATGATAGCCTCATGTGCATCCGTGCAAGGGGACGGTGTAGCTATTGCTTAGCCTATGGCTAGTCTTCGTGTGCTTCTAGCTATACAATTATGATACATGCGCATGCATTTAAAAATATTCCAGCTGGTGCTTATAACCGCCCAGCAGGTCTTGTATTGTGGTAGAGTAGAGTATCCATGCTTGCACAGAACCTGAAGTGAAAGTAAAAAAGCAATGATAAGTAGTGTATGTACTTGTACTTACGTGTATGCAGCTATATGCAATGATAGCTATTTTAGTCAAATATCCATAATTATTGAGTTAAACATCGACTGTTAACTACGTATTTTGGCAACGATACTTCTGTGTGGATTACAAAAGTTGTATAAGGCACCACTGGTCTAAGGCAACAACGATTACAATGACTGAATAGCCTTTACTACGTACATGCGTGCATCTTTTAATACACACACACGCTTGTGTCTTGCTAAATGCATGTACATATGTCACGCATGTTTTTTTGTCTGCTGTGTACGTGTTACATGTGTGTGAGGTGTGTGTCACACGCGTGTGGGTGAGTTGTACCATAGGTAACCTAGGTCTAGCTAGAGTATGCATTTACATTGATGACATAGACGACCATAATGTATTTAGGTAGCTATGTGTTGTAATATATGTAGGTTCTTTTGTGATTGTGGAGCTGGTGCTTTATCTTGCGACTGTTTATTGACTGGATTAAAGGCACACTCCTGCAGTAATCTCAAGGCTAGCAGTAATAATCATCAACTGGGTGGGGCTGGACCACATGCTAGTCCATCTAGCAATGAGCTTAGCAATTCAGTACCATCATAACATTATTATTATTATTATTGTTGTACAATATAATAATTATATAGCAATGCCATTCATCATCATTCACTATTTTTATCTTGTAAAATGTCTACCATATAGCTAGCTATATAGCTTTGGCACAAAATTATGATGGTTAGAGCTATGTAGCTTGTTGCCATGAATTTTTATCAAGAGTTACAAGCGGCGTAAACTATTAGCAACTGAAATTTAGTTTTGATCTGCCAAATTCAATAACTTTTTGATAATAACATTCTTGCATAGCTACTTTGCATGTTTTTCATTGTTTTTTAACAAGCTTAGCTACATCTACTAGCTATGTATAACATAGCTACAGTGTAACAAGAAGTATAGCTAGCTGGTAAATTAGGCTGCTCATCATTTGGCAAATTTTTAATTTGATGAAAGTCTGAAACTCGTTTGATTGGTGGAATTTAAAGACCAAATTTCGTTAAACAACTACCAAATAAAAATCCATGTTCCGCTATGTAGTAGTTAAGCATTGTACCACTGGAAAAATAAAAATTCCTGGCTTATACATGTAGCTATATAATATAAAAAATCTACAGGAAATCTATATAATTTATATGAAGAAATTGCCTGGCTAAAAACTATTTAGCTATCTGAAATTTAGTTTTAGCTAAGTAACTAAAATTATTGCGATGTTTTAGTTAGGGCTGAGGTAATTAAATTTCTTTGATTATTCTATTCCAATTAGGTTTTTAGACGGTAATACATTCTTATCAAGACTCAAGTCGCGAGGCCAAGAAGCACAGCAACGCGACCACTGAGTGAGTTATTTACACGTAGCACCGCCCTCAAACTCGCAAACGCTCCAGCTAAGCCGCCATTAAAGCTATCGCTTAGTTATTACCGACCCACAACGTTCTTACTATATAGAATCAATAAACCGAGAATGGAGGAAATACCGTATAGGCGGTAATTTTCGAGGCATGAAAATTTCGCTAAAAGCTTAAAAATGGGATTTTCGCGTTTATTTGTTCGCGAGACACCTGAAGACTGGAGGATGCACGTTACACAGGCAATAGTATAATTGATGATGCACGAAATGTTCGCGATTATATTTTCACGAAGGCTATTTTACTCGCGAAATTCGTGAAAATTTAATCCCTCGAAAATTACCGCCTATACGGTAGGCGCCACCATTACTAAGTACCAGCCATTGCGAGTTTTATGGCGCCCGGTGTGCGACCATGCATAGATAGTACACACCCCTATGGATGTGAAACTAATATAATCTACAGAATACCAGAGTGACAGAATACAAAAGTTCCATCCTAGTTTCGTGCGCCTAAAAAGGCGACAGGTGGTTTGAGGTTGTGAAAGCCGGTGAAGACTTATAGGTCTTGCCGTTCATGATCAGAAGCATTTTGGTGAATTATTCGTAACCTGAAACCACGAATAACAGGTTGGTTATTATGTTTGTTTTTGGTCAGTTGTAATTTTGTGACCATATTTTCAGCCCAACGATTAGTGGCTTTGCGCTACAGCTATGATGCATGGTGTTCCTTTATAGAGTTGTGTGTAATAAACTAGGTTTTAAAGATTTATGCCAGTTCTACCTTGGTGCACTTATTTTTGTGAACGTATTTTCTCGGTACGTGTTCTACCCTGAGCTTTGATGAATTTTTTACCATTTAATCCTTACTTGTTACAGTGTGTAATGAGACTAAAATCATTGCCGCAGCATGTTTGAGTGTACTAATACCGCAGCATGTTCGAGTGTACTAGTACTCACTTTTTAAATACAGAGCCGTAAAAAGCCGTGTTCTCTCCAGTGCATAGTGTTTCTATAGTGGTTTTAAGCGCTTTACATCGCTCAGACTCTATCTTCATTTCTTCAGAATCATAACTAGACAGATGCACACAGCATCGAGGGGCGAGCCTGAGAATGCATGCATGCAATTTGTATGGTCACGTGGGAAGCATACAAGAAACGTACGCAACAACTATGTGTCGAGACGTGATGAGTTATGGCGGATGAAGATGTGGCAGTGGCAGTGGCAGTGTCAGTGACGAAGCGTCGTCTTCGCCCATTTATTAATAGTGCATAGCGTAGTCTTTCTTCTCTGTTCATTTTCTATGGCATGGTCGCTACACGAGGTCCTGTGATTTACGCCCATGGCATGGTTGACGACACGGAACAAATCAGAAAGTCCTGTGATGTAAGACGTATATTTCATTGTGGCATCTGGTATCTCTCTCCAAAACGTGGCATGGACGCACTGTAATCTACGCCGTTCACTTATCGTGGCATGAACGATAACACCAAATCCTGTAATCTACACCGTTCACTTATCGTGGCATGAACGATAACACCAAACCATATATGGAAGCACTGTAATCTACGCCGTTCACTTATCGTGGCATGGACGATTACACAAGCCATATAAGAACGCGCTGTAATCTACGACGTTCACTTATCGCATGGACGATTACACAAGCCATATAAGAACGCGCTGTGATCTACGCCGTTCACTTATCGTGGCATGGATGATTACACAAGCCATATAAGAACGCGCTGTAATCTACACCGTTGAATTCTCGTCGCACGCGTAATGCGCCTATCAATTGTTTCCCCCACTATCCCCCCCTGGGGCTACATAGGGGAAAGGCAGGGGGATTTTCCTCAGTTTTGAACGGAAGACGTGCCCCAAGGGTGGGGAATTTGACCCTTGAAGTTGTCAAATCCCCACATAATCCCCTGTAAGGAACAAGGATTAGGTGGGGATTTGATTGCCTGACCTGCCCAAAGGGTGAAGCATTTGATCATCGACTTTGTCAAATCCCGACCCATCCCCACCCAGTGCCCCAGGGGGGATAGTGGGGCCAACAATTGATAGGCGCATAAGTTATCCGATTTTTGTGCATGGTCGATAACACCAATATTTGAGGGGGCGACTCGCTAGTGTGGGCTCGCTCAGGCTCGCCCTAATATCCGTAAATATCTCTTAATATATCCTGGCTTCACAGTTTATCACCAGGGGGCACCAGGGGCGGATCTAGGATATTTTGAGGGAGGGGGCTAAACCTAGAAGTGTATCTCTGAAGCTGGGGGGCACAGCCCCCCAGAAGCTATAGGCTATTTGGTTTTTGAACTACCAAAATCATAGATTTAGAGCACATTTGATGGATTTTTTAAAAAGGGCTAATAAAATGCATGTATAATTGAACCAGGGATGTGGTGGGTGCAACCCCTCTGAGGGTATAGGTTATTTTATTTTGTAAAGTGTAAAAATGACACTTAATGCAAGAATTAATGTGTTTTAGTGCATTTTTATATCAATACATAGAGTCTATAATATTCCTTGAGGTTGCAAGGAGGGGGGGCTATAGCCCCCCTAGCCCCCCCTAAATCCGCCACTGGTCACGAAACCAGCCCAGAACAGGTGGCGCTTACTATTTTCACATCCATAGGGGTGTGTATTATCTATGGTGCGACTACGCACGACGAACCATCCTTTCCCGCCAAATTCCCCGTTTACTAGACAATTAGTACCTTCATTGTTTGAAGAATCAATATTCCGAAGTTTGTAGAAATCTATTCAGCCATTCTTCTGATACAGCCTTATAATGCCTTCCTGTGACCACAAAAATTTTTACACAGTAGTCGTTTTTTCTTTCTTTCTTTCATCGCACACTTTTTCGGGGGCTTACGGGAGCTTTCGTGAACCCCGGAAGTTTTTCAAACTCCCTTTTTATACATTCACTTGTTTGTCTAATAACTCACTCATTTCTTCATGGATTTCAGCCAAATTTGTATCAGCACTTCTCCTATGTATGCTCTACCTGTCATACTATTATCAGTCTGAAGTAAACACTTGAATGTATTTGAGAAGGACTATTACACTGCAAGTTGATAGTTGTCATAACTTGGACCCCCTTCGAATGATTTGCAAAAAAATCTTGGGCTTGAGTTTTTCAAAATTAAGCTTCAAAGTTTAATTTGCGATATTGTGTGCTAGGCAAGTACAAGTTATGCCTATGAAGTACTTCTCTGCTGCTTGCTAGTAATAACATGTGTTTATACTTCAAAAAAGTAGTGATATGCTAAACAAAAACACCCTGGGTGTAAAAAAAGTGCGAGGTCAATCAGAAGCAGCATTGCAAATAGGTATGTGCGACCAAAAACTTTGATATCAGTTGAGGCCAAGAAATTACTTATTAAAAATCTACTTGAATGACACAATAGTTTATAGCATATTGTCACAACTATGATTGACTTTGTCACTTGGCCACCTTTTTCACACCATCATTATTAATAAAAGGTAGCCAAGTGACAAAGCCAATCATAGTTGTGACAATATGCTATAATGAACTATTGTGTCATTCAAGGAGATTTTTAATAAGTAATTTCTTGGCCTCAACTGATATTAAAGTTTTGGTTCTACATACCTATTTGCAATGCTGCTTCTGATTGTCCTCGCACTTTTTTTACACCTAGAGTATTTTTGTTTAGCTAAATATAACCCATGACCATTGTTTTTTCCAATATCTGGCTGCTCTAATAGAGCAATTAAAGATTTTAGTCAAAAATTAATACTTTGCTGTTCTATTGGATTGGCTATAAGTTAATCAGAGTACCGTATATTGCAAATTGTTCAAGGTGGAAAAGTTTCATGGTTTTCACAGATTAATTGGTGACTGTGAAACTTTTCCAGCTAAACATTTTCGTTCTAGTTTTAAATTGGAATATCACAGTCAAACACTACAGGAAGAAAATAGGACTGTCAATGCGATATACAGATGGTTATTTCGAACTCCTCTGCCATTAATAAGATTTAACATGTCCATGCAGTTGGCACGCCGTGCATCCGGCGGCATTAACTGTAGCTCAGGCTACACTGTGTGATTTCCAGCTTGATACAATCTTACGGCCACACTGCTTAGTCATATCTGCCAAGGTCAGAAAGCGACAAGTTAAGTGGTAAATATAATTATTCGTAATTAATAAACAGATGTGTTCAATTAATGAAATCACATAATCTACACACGTGAGCATATTTTGACCTTAGCGAATGAACCGCGAAAGTTTTCCAGCAAATTTGCAGTACCTTGTCCATCCACAAAACTTTTCCACCTCGAACAATTTGTATATCACGCGATCGGTCTCCTTTATGTGAAATGACCAAAGAGTCATTTTCTTCTTAATATTTATCCTAGAATTACAATTCATTGCATAATAAATTAATTATTCCAGCATACAGAGTTGGGAAAGTTACGTCAACAATGTAATATATTACATATTACTAGTTACTTTCAGTAAAGTAATACTATTACAGTTACATATTACTGCTAGTAATATATTACTTTATACATATTACTTTATAATTAAGGTGTGCATTTCTAGCTTAAATTGCTCAAATAAGGTATTTTATATCATTTCATTGGAAAACTGACATACAACAATATGTTAGCAGTAAAAATCGACAATATGAGAATGACAAAAGTGCTTATTTTACTGATGCTGTCATAACTAACTAATAATATTACATGATAGTAATATATTACAATTGAACAAAAGTAACTTCAGTTATATTACTACTGAAACAAATGTAACTATGTTATATTACTTGTTACTGAGAAAGTAATAATATTACAGTAACTTAAGTTAAAAGTAACTAAGTTATCCCAACTCTGCCAGCATAATCATCGTAACCCTACTTTTAGTATATTACTTAGACTAAAATTAAGCAATCACTGATGATTAGAACAACGATAATGATGGATAATTATAAGGCACGGTACGAGCATTTAAAATCCTTGAGATTCTATATAGCGGAAGATATATAGTGCATCAAGGCATAAACTTGGGAATGGGTATTTTTGTCAAAAATGTTTAGATTGATCTGGTATAAACATGAGTTTGTTTGAGTCTACTTTTTGTAAGTAAATAGCTTAAGGTACAAAACTGAGTGGTATATACCGTATAGGTGGTAATTTTCGAGGGATGAAATTTTCACGAATTTCGCGAGTAAAATAGCCTTCGTGAAAATATAATTGCGAACATTTCGTGCATCATCAATTATACTATTGCCTGTGTAACGTGCATCCTCCAGTCTTCAGGTGTCTCGCGAACAAATAAACGCGAAAATCCCATTTTTAAGCTTTTAGCGAAATTTTCATGCCTCGAAAATTACCGCCTATACGGTATATAATAATTCTGTGGTTTTGTTGGTTGCCGATGTGCATTTAATAGAATTTTGCTAGATTGTTGGCATGATTTGTACACTTTGCTCTCTATAGCTACTTTGTGCTTTGAAGGAATTTTCAAAGATGTTCTGATAGAAGTTTTGTGTATATACCATTATATATTGTTAATCAATTCATGTTAATTAAATTTACATTAATTGGATATTATGTAACCACAAAATATTTTATGAAATTACATAAAAACAGTATTTTAGGTTCTATCTTACAAATACAACAGAATCTTAAATTTTTATCTGTAACATCTGTTAGGCTATTGAAAAGATAACATGTGCTATGCAGTTTTGTAAGATTTAATGTAATGATGTCATAAACTAGATACAGAAAACAAAAAATCAATTAAATCAAAATATTCGCTAATTAACAATAGTTTCCACAGGAACCAAACATTCCTTAGATAGAATTAATTGTAATCTACACAAGTATAACCTTTAAATCAGTATAGCCATGTTCAGTTTTGTTACAAAATGTGAAAATAATCATTTTCCCAAGTACACGCCTTGGTGCACTACAGCAGTTTCACAGTTAGGGTTACATATAGAAAAAGGGCGAACCGCACCAGAAAGCTTCCAACATACATGTATAGTAGGCACAGGCCTATTATATGCTTATTTTTTTACCTATTATGCTATGCTGTAGTGCTCAAAATTTTGAACTATATGCTCAATATTATGCTCATGTAGAAACTGTTCTATTAGAGTATATTCGCTTGTATTTAACATGATGACTGTTCTATTAGAGTACATCTAAGATTATACACACTACAGTAGTACAAATAGTAATTATGTTGAGTGCTCTATTAGAGTATATCGATCATAAATATGCTTGATGCTTTTAGCTACTTATTATGCTTAAAATTATGCTGGAATAATCAGTTGGTCCCTAATAATTTACAGTCAAATGATTACATAGCGATATTGTGACAGAGACCTACTGTCCCAGGGATACTTACTGTGTTTTAAGTTATTTATATAATTATTTTAAGTATAAATTGTTTATGTGTTAGGTGTTGTATGATTTCTGGTGGCATCGGTATTAAATTTCATGGGGGTAGGGTTAGAAGGGTGCCTGATGGCAGGTTATAAGGGTCAACCTATATATCAGGTGAAAGGCGTGGTCCAAAGAGTCTAATTATTAGGCTCTTTTGAAACTTGGACCTTTCCCTCAAATTTCTTCATAGTATGGAAATAAAAAAAATTTCTAAGTTTTTCTGTAGGGTTGCTAGGTTGGTAACTTAGGCTGATTTGGATTGTTAGGAATAATTATTTCCCTAGAAACTGTTGCCTAGCAACCATTGCTAAGGGGGCAAATTGTTGTGCTTGGTGTTATTGGGTTAGGGTTGTTGGGTTAGGGTTATTGGGTTAGGGGTTATTGTTAGGGTTAGAGTTTATTGACTCATTGCCATCTTGCCCAGAGGTAGTCACGTTAATTTCCATAGCCATGTGGGGGGTATTAACTGGAGGATCCATGATTGCAGGTGGTTGTGGGGGTTTACTGGTAGGGTTCCCTTGATTGATTAGTATTCTTTTGTTACTTCCGTCTTCTTTACTTACGGGTGAAGGGGTATTTTCTTCCCTTTGGTTCAAACTCATGTGTGTAGTGCATGTATGAAAAAAATAAATAAACAAAATAAGTAAATAAGTAAATATATCTATGATTAATATATTAATTAATGTAATAATTAAAGGAACACGCGTGCAGTTTATAATACAGGAGAAATTTACAATGAAAGGAAATATATTATATTATTTATTTACAATAATCTTAAATTACAAAACCTGTGATAAGTTAAAGTTATAGTCAGTGATTGTAGAGGATCCAGTCTCTCTATTGTTGTTAGTCTGAAGTGATACGCGTTTCGGCTTGTGCCTTCTTCAGTCACTGGAGGATAATGTTTTTTGATCATCTATTTATAGGGTAACAGTGGGGTCATATCGTGTCATTTGTTGATTGATGAAAATAATGTTTATTTATTGTTAGGGTTAGGGGTTAGGGTTAGGGCCGTTACCCTTTGTCCATTTTGCCCATTTTTATGTCCATTTTGTCAATTAAAAACCCCAACTAACGTAAAAAAATTTTTTGGCTTTTCTCTTTAGTTTGTAACATTTGTTAATTTTTGTTATATTGTTTTTGAAATTTTCTTGGTGATTTATACATCATTAGGAATGCTTTTAATCATGTGAAGTAACTGAGCTAATTTAGAGAATGAGTTGAATATTCACGGTTTATGCATTTTAATATTTGATTTATCTACGTGTTGTATAAAGTTAAGGGATGAAGTTGTAATCAAGTGTTGCCATGTGATTTGTTATCTTCTCTGAATATAGTATGAGTATGGTTTTTGTAGTGTTGTTCTATATAATATACAACTCTAAGCCTTGATTTAACTATTTTGTTGTGTGAACAGGAACACCTGTATCTACGAGAATTAATTATAATTTTTGAGGTTTGAATTTGAAGTAGGCTATATTGTTCTTTGTAAATATTACATACATGTTTTATGAACTACCGTATAACGGGTTATTTTATCTAGGTGCAAATTTTCCCGAATGCTGAGCTTTTCCTTAAGCAGAAATTTTCATGATTTAGAAATTCACGAGCCTAACACTCGCGTTATCAAGATTTCAGCAAAGATTTATGGGAATTTAGCAGGTCCGTGTTACGCAACTATCACAAACGCATAGTCTCGCGTGCATGATGCATAGAGTAGTTGGTTCACTACATGTAGAGTATTTAATTTGTGCCAGTACCTATACAGGATCGTTATAATGGACTCCAGTAATAGATGAAATGCGTTGTTCTCATGTTTTCGCGCAAGCGCTTATAGCCAGATTAGAGATTATAGGCGCTGTTCTATTCATACTTCAGATTTAGATGGATCCTAGGATCTGATTAGCATGCTCCTTAGATAAACAATCTTAAGGCAATGCTTGCATTCTACTCATCAATGCTCGCGCCAACGTACAGCACCATAATAGCTATGGCAACATTAAACCCACAATTGAATCCTATAAGCAGCCCAGCATAAATTTTCCAGAGTCGCGAGCCCATTCGGGAAATTCGGGAAAATTTGCACCTAGGGAAAATAACCCGCTATATGGTATAGCTAATTACTAGAGATGTACCTAATATCGAAGTAACCGATATTTGGATTACTGATCCGATCCAATATTATCGAATTATGCCCACCTTGTTTGATGGCTTGGAGGTGGCCAGGGTCCATACCATAATGTGTTAATTGTTAAGAGGCAGGTAGGTGGGTAAGAAGCCTTAACTTATGTAAACCCTCACTTTAACTTTCAGACAAGTCTCAACCTACACAAAACTACAGCCAGTGCAAATATGTATAAATAACCAGTTACTTGAAAGATTGTTATACTTGTGGGATTACTTTTACTTAACTTTTTGTTAAAACATGGAACAATAATGACTTGAAATCACAAGATACAACATATTAACATTGTGATATTGATACAAACCAGTGAACTGTAGCAGTATAAGGTCACCATTTTGCTATAATATAATATCGGTATATCGGATCGATATCGGTAGAGTTATTAATAAATCGGTTCAGTATCGGATCGGTTCATGTTTAATGTATCGGTACATCTCTACCAATTACTATATAGTGCAAAATTTTGATGAAGGAAAAATTTGACTAATGGCCGGCAATTTGTCAAAGTTTTTCCTGTTAACCTTTCTCTCTCAATGTTGTTCCTGCAAAACTTACAATTAGTTTTGCTCATTAAAGTTTTGTGTATGCTCCATTTGTCAAATTTTTCCTTGTCAAATGTTTGCACTGTACGGTATTAGTCTATTTAGTCCATTTATTTAGTTTATTTATGCAGCTAAAGGTACAAAGAAGGTACGGCAGTGCACCTCTGGAACAAAAAGTCAGATAACTGTCCTTGCTTGTGCCAGTGCATCTGGACAAACTATACCACCAATGGTGGTATTTACTGGAAAGTACTTTAACAGTGTTTTGGCTAAAGGTGAAGTACCTGCAACTTTGTATGGGATGTCTTCATCAGGCTGGATGGACCAGGAATTATTTGCTGATTGGTATTTACATCAGTTTCTTGAACATGCAGTCACCAGTAGGCCGTTGATGTTGTTGCTTGATGGCCATTCATCACATTACACTTTAGAACTTGTTAAGCTGGCAGCTAAACATCATAATTATAGTAATATTTTGTTTACCCCCACATACCACAGCTGACAGTCAGTTACTTGATACCTCATGCTTCAAGCCACTTAAATCTTACTGGTTGATGTTTGTCGCAAACTGGTTGATGTTTGTTACTGGTTGTTTTTTTTTTTTTTTTTTCAGGGGGGGGGTGAATGCTTCCCCCGCCCCCCTGAAAGAAACCCTGGACTATGTGTATATGTTTGTGTGTGTGTGTGTGTGTGTGTGTGTGTGTGTGTGTGTATGTGTGTGTAGTGTGTGTGTGTGTGTATGTGTATGTGTATATGTTTGTGTGTGTGTGAGCGTGCGTGCATACGTGTGTGTGTGTATGTGTATATGTTTGTGTGTGTGTGTGTTATACGAGGGGAGTGATAACAAGTCAGCTCCTGTTGAAGCTGGACAGTTTTACTATCTGTGGTTTTCATCTTTGTACATCTACAGTAGCACAATGGCACTATGAATGATGTCT
>OZ005747.1:58929-61429 GCA_963930835.1 Spongia lamella | reverse complement strand
TAGCAACCAACTTTAACATTGACCGACCAAACCAAATTTGACCATTATACATTATCAATGGGGAAGTCAATAAATTTACAATTAGGAAAACAAATGAACAATGTCAACTCTTATCATAAGCCCCCCCCCCAGACCTCAGACCTCCTTAGCTTTAGAATGCTTTGCATGATGGTCTCACAACATACGGAGCTAATGCTATTCTAGCATCATACTTTTGTGGCTATGCCGGTAACTGAGAATATGTTTGGCCCCCCCCAGTATAAAACATCTTCCTACACCTATGCATACATGTATTAAATACCATTATGAAACTTGTAAACACTACAGCTAAGCTGTCACAAAGCTATCACTTAGTTATCACACACCTTGCACGTTGTCACTATATAGAATCAATATTGTGATGATGGAGGAATTGGTACCATCATTCCTGAGTATATATTATATATATATTGTGAAGTTCAAGGTATTCATTTGTACAAGTGTGCCTGATTAATCATTTTATCAATTGTTACTAGAGAATTAGTAGTAACTCAAAGTGCATCATACGTACATTATTACTGTACGCACATAAATAAATACCTTTAACCTCGCTCCTTCTTCTCCACATTAGGTCACTCCAATTGGACCATTAATCGCCTGCATGCCAACTCTTTACTTCATCACGGCCACAACAGTTACAACAGTCAGTTACACTATACGAACTAACATGCTTGCAATTTACCGAGTATCGCGTGATCCTATAGTTAAACTAGCCAATCAGTTTACCGAGTATCGCGTGACTATCGATCTAGAGTTCCGCATTTTATACTACTTCTGTTCTGTGAAATGTACACCACTGTTTATACATCGCTTGACTTTAGCAATAAAGGTTACGAAAAGCTTACTGGAGAAGAAAGTGGTGACGACTGAGTGAACGAAAAAGATATAGAGAAACACTGTGATGACGTTCTCCAAGTTACCATGGTGAGCATGATGGATCGTTGTGGCAAGAGGATATATGTTGGGTGAGTGTTTAACCAGGGAATAAGGACACTAATAATATAAGATGATCACTCAGTAGAGTGGTACAGGTGATCTCAAGGGTGTATAGAAACCTGAGGGGCTATTGGTATAGTTTGTATGGGAATAATCCTACGGAGTAATAGTGAAAACTGGGGTATCCCCCTATTTTGCCATCTATGATTGACTACACCACACCAGGGTTGAAACCTGATCAGGTCATTGGAGTCACGTTTTGTCCGGATCAAACGGGTCTCATCCTCTTTATGAAGTATCTGGGTCTGACCGTACAGTTAGAGTATTTCAATTGTTTGGTGCTTGGATAACGCACAGTCGCATGCTTTGACACTTTGCCCTCAGAAGAAGCCCTCCATAACATATAACACATGTACATTACACATGACAATACATCTGGTGATAGTTAAGGCATTAACACTATAGGATGGGAGGACTCCATTGATGTTAGCAGGAGCTGAACACAAGGAGGTATCAACCTTCATTATGGAGTATAACAAGGAGGGAGCAAAGATCTTATCCCGGTATGACAGTAGTAACATGTCGGTAACCGAGGAGGAATGAGCTTATGTTGTGATCAATCATGTTGATGATACAAGAAAAGTCAGTGTTGTTATAGTAACTGTGATGTCATTATTGATGAATTATTTGATTTTAATATTGTAACCTTAAAATCTACCGATACCGATTGTCACAAAATTGTCCAATAATCTGCTGTTTCCGATTGTGATCCAATTAATCGGTACAACACTAGTCATAACTCTTTAACCATTTTTTGTAATGTTGTAGAAATTTGCATAGTTGTTGACAAATTATCCAGCTACATTTTAATATAAAGCATTTAAATAATAGTTAGACGTCAAACCACAGGGGTCTACGGAATTTAGAAACCCGAAGGCCCTGGGCTGTGGCGCCCGAGCAAAGCGAGGGCGCTACTAAGGGCCTGAGGGTTTCTAAATTACGTAGACCCCGTTGTGGTTTGACGTCTAACTTATTTAGACTCTAGCGATACTCACCTTGAAAACTGTTTCAATTTTCATGCTGACTAACTTTGCATTCTTTGTAGTTTTTCCGCTTGGCTGAAAACGGATAGCCATTCCTAGCCATTCTGAATTGAAATATATAAATTGCGCGCTTATGTTCCTTGATCACGAACTGGTTCTATTTATTTCGAACGAGCATGCGCCCACTTTTGTCATCGATATACACCACTCGGCAGCAGCCCAGTTCACCCTAACTCATGGAGAGAGAGTTAGAGGAGGTATACAATTGATTATAATGCCAATAATTAAGTTACGTAAGTAATACAAATTACGGAGATTTCAATATGTTGTTTTTCATCGCCCTAGAGGAAGGGTCTAAGTGGCGTAACTAAGGGTCTAAGTAGCACAACTAGGGGTCTAAGTGATTTAGACCCCTAGCTATTGGGTACAACTAGGGTCTAATAATCAATGAAACTGTCAGGACTTTACACCTATTTTGTGAG
>OZ005747.1:0-58906 GCA_963930835.1 Spongia lamella | reverse complement strand
CCAGTCAGAGTAATGAGATGTTGGTATGTTATCTGGTTGCCATGGTGTTATTATATGTTGTTATGGTAACCACGTAGCCTGCTTGGTTACAATCATCAGCCAATGCTGCGGCTGCTAAACCTAATATTAAAAGGTCAGTGTAACTATGGTAACAGTGCTCTGTGACTATACCGTATAGTGGAAAACATTGGCGAATTCAGCTATTTAGATTATTTGGGGGAGAAAACTTTGGCGAATAGCCTCTGTTCTGTGTACCGACGACTTAGGCTGACAGCCGCACGATGGCCGTTATATGAATACTCGATCACAGGCATTATGTGAACACTCGTTTCCTTTAAGGCCAAATCTGCTCTCTTTCCCACTTATATCGTTGTGCAGGAGTCAAAATTAAACGATATGGCTATCTTATGCTTCGTTTCATCTCCTTCTTTACGGAAGAGTTTGCAGCTGCTATCGCTGCAGAAGGTATTAAAACTGAGGCTAAATGTAATAAGAGAACTTGCTGGTGATGGTAAAGTTCCATCGTTTGAGTGCTTCTCATTTGTAGGGCGAAAATATTGTAACAAAGACATCACGTTGTACTACTTGAATCACATGAACTACATAAAATACGGATATTGAAGACTGTAAATTTGAGGGAGAAAACTTTGGCGATTGGCCATCAATTTGCAATGTTTTCTCCCGCCAACGTTTTCCGCTATACAGTATGTATTTTACTAAATATTGTATTTCATTAAATACATAATTACAATACAGTCTGGCATATAGTAAACTGTCATAGGTACACATTACACAATGTGTATATGTGTCAGTGGATTAGGTGAACATTCATGGTTTACATTATGATGATAGCAGGAATG
Organism: Spongia lamella; assembly: GCA_963930835.1. NCBI lineage: Eukaryota > Metazoa > Porifera > Demospongiae > Dictyoceratida > Spongiidae > Spongia > Spongia lamella. The sequence goes on along the minus strand of OZ005747.1, from coordinate 58,046 downwards.
ATAGAGGAATAGTAGCTCTATAAACTCCTGCTAGTTTCTGGTATATCTATTATTCCTAACAGATATTTTATGAACCCTTAAAGTCAACTGCAATGGAAAAATAACTTGTGCTCATATGGAAGCTGATTGATCATAATGATACATGGTATCAATTATTTTTAAATCAGGCATGCGCTGGCCGCACGCCTGGTTTCTTGAAATCGTTTTCGTGAAAACGTCGGTGTGTGTCCGCCCCCCAGGCTATTAAAAACCATTCACGTGAAATGAAGCCTGAATAACCAATCAAATAAGTCCTACTGCTTTTCTATGACACTTGCTATCGATATTACTGATGGGCGGGGCCTTAGTTACGAAGCGCATCGTGAGTTACTGCCAAATAAGAACAAGGTTATGCAGTGTTAGCTGTTCATTCCATAGTAAAAGCCATTTGAACAGCTGTACATTACTAACAAGACAGAGCGCTTCAGTTTTGAAAGTGGGCGTGTCGTGCGGGTTGCAGAGCTTATAATACAAGACTAGCCTATAGTGTTACAGTAAGAATTTCAGCTTAAAACAACTGTTTTACTACTTTTAAAAAGTTTTATCACTAAAGTACTGGAGTATAAAGCCGGTTTACACAAAAGAATTAAATTTGTATGCGTTGCTATGTGCCCCTTAGTGATGAGTCTTTGCTCACATGACTTACTCGTGATGTCATTAATTACAAAATACACTGAATAGTAGTTGATTAACAGTGGTTTAACTTACACATCGCTTGGTTTTTAGATGGTAGAACATCAACTTGTTTCATTATTTGTTTGGATTAAGTATTAATTGACACTTGAAAATAGCACTTCTCCTTTGTGGTTTTATCTCAGGAAGTGACAACTGAAATGTCACATAAGGACATCCTTGTAACACGTGTAAGGTAATAAGTAGTTTTGTGGATTAGCCATGATCTACCTTTCTGTTGAGGCCTATTCATTCCCTTTCAGCTGATATGATAGTTCATGCGTAAAACGATACCGGTGCTACTTCAACTCAGCCGAAACTGATGTATCAGAAACACTGTCATCGTCACTGATATTTGTAGATCCAGAGAGGAATAAATCATTATCAGATTCGCGTAACAACTTCATCACTTCTTGCCATTGATAATACGCATACTAGGGCCTTCCGTGACGTCACACAACGGTATAACACTTGCAGTTATTTTTGTGGAAGTGACGTTTTGCAATGTTTGACCAACGATAACTCGAAGACAACATATAATTTTATTATAAAAATTGTTGTTATGCATTCTACATGACTAGCTAAAGCTACGTATCTATCAAATATAAACATGGGATAATTTTTCCTCTGCAGTTCACCTTTAAAGTAAAAGTTAGTGTATGAACTGCATGATTTGCAAATCCGGTCACCATGGCATCCAGCAGCTGATGCATCAGCTGTTGGCATTGCACATAATATACTCTAGTAGAACAATATGGTGATTGTTCTATTAATAGAATATCATCAGTTCTTATATGGTGATTGTTCTATTAATAGAATATCATCAGTTCTTATATGGTGATTGTTCTGTTAATAGAATATCGTCAGTTCTTATATGGTGATTGTTCTGTTAATAGAATATCGTCAGTTCCTGTAGTCAATGACAGTGAGTTTAAAGAGTGAGTGATAACATAGTCAACCCCCCACCCTATTACACTGTAATGTTACAATAGACCATCAGCTCAACATCCTGATATTCCTGAAGATGATGATATCTACAGTACTCCTGATGACCCACCTAATGCTCCTCCCCTTCCTCCTAAGGTATTCTAATTGTTTCATTATTTTATCATCATCACCATGTCAACCAGTCAAACACAAGAATGAGAGGAGAGGATGATAATGTTTATGATGCTGTTCCTGATGTGAGTGTTCTATTAATATCAATAGTTTTATTAATAGTTAACATGCTACCATATAATATTATTCTATAAATAGTAACATGTTATGATATACAGGGATGTGCCCACAGTGGTCGGCACTGACCACCACTCAGATAAAATGACCACCACTACAAACTCACTGACCAGTAGTAAAATATCACCATGAATGAAAATGCTCAGTCTTGCCAGCCACTTTATACAAAACAAGGAATCCTAGACACGGTTGGAGCATACATATTAAAGATCACTAAGTTTCGGAGATTTAAAACCCCTTTGTGTAGGCACCACTCTCGGCACATCCCTGATATAGTAACTTTATTAACACCTAGTTACCGTGTTACGTAGTTCCATTTATACCATGTCGTTAGCTCTATCGATAGTAACATGTTACCATGTATAATAGTAACATGTTATGACATATCAGTTCTAACATGTTACTATATATAGGATTTGGCGACATCACCACCATCAGTACCACCTAAACCAGTACCGTCAGTGAGGACTAAACCAGCTGATAATCCTCCTCCAGCATTACCTCCTAAAGAACCCACCACTGTGAGTAGTGTCATTGATATCATATGCATGTGATCAGAAGGATCACATGATCCTTGTTGTACAAGCTACATTACAGAATACGGTACAGATTTAATGCAACGTCGCAATCGCACACGTGTGCGAGTGCCGCGAGTAAAACTACTCGCAAGTGAAGTAGTGACCACGAATTGTTTTATATGCCGTGTAATAGCTTCAATTTACTCCAATAGTAAAGCAAAATGGTTTAGTATAAAGTAATTGTAAAATAAAGCGCTTTTGTCTTAAAGGTGGGCGTGGCACCTACTGAAAATCGAGTGCACAAAGCTGGCATTGAAGTAGCAAGACGAAGTACTACAGTTTATATAGTGGGTGTGGCATCTACCAAATATATTGGGTGCATGAAGCTTGTATTGAAGTAGTAACACAGAGTACTGTAGTATATAAAGTGGGCGTGGCACCTACCGAATATCGAGCGCATGAAGCTTGTATCAAGACTCACGATAGTGAGTCGTGAGGCCAAGAAGCGCAGCAACGCGACCACTGAGTGAGTTATTTACACGTAGCACCGCCCTCAAACTCGCAAACGCTCTAGCTAAGCCGCCATTAAAGCTATCACTTAGTTATTACCAACCCACAACGTTCTTACTATATAGAATCAACAAACCGAGAATGGAGGAAATAGGTGCCACCATTCCTAAGTACCAGCCATTGCGAGATTTATGGTGCCCGTTGTGCGACTACGCACGGCGAACCATCCTTTCCCGCCCAATTCGCCCGTTTACTAGACAATTAGTGCCTTCATTGTTTGAAGAATCAATATCCCGAAGTTGATCGACATCGTTTCAGCCATTCTTCTGATACAGCATTATAAATGCCTTCCTGTCACCACAACAATTTTTACGCAGCAGTCGTTTTTTTTCTTTCTTTTATTTTCATCGCACACTTTTTTCGGGGGCTTGCGGGAGCTTTCATGAACCCCGGAAGTTTATTTCAAACTCTCTTTTTATACATTCACTTGTTTGTCTAATAACTCACTCATCTCTTCTTGGATTTCAGCCAAATTTGTATCAGCACTTCTCCTATGTATGCTCTACCTGTCATACCATTATCAGTCTGAAGTAAACACTTGAATGTATTTGAGAAGGGCTATTACACTGCAGGTTGATAGTTTTCATAACTTGGACTCCCTTCATATGATTTGCATAAATTTTCAGATATGCAATCTATATTGATGTATCACTCTGTAGTGAAAGTTTTTAAAAAATCTCGGGCTTGAGTTTTTCAAAATTATGCTTCAAAGTTTAATTTGCAATATTGTGTGCTAGGCAAGTACAAGTTATGCCCATACAGTACTTCTCTGCTGCTTGCTGTAATAACATGTGTTTATACTTCCAAAACAGTAGTGATATGCTAAACAAAAACACCTTGAGTGTAAAAAAATGCGAGGCCAATCAGAAGCAGCATTGCAAATAGGTATATAGGACCAAAAACTTTGATATCAGTTGAGGTCAAGAAGTTACTTATCAAAAATCTTTTTCACTACTTGAATGACATACAATAGTTTATAGCATATTTTCACAACTATGATTGGCTTTGTCACTTGGCCACCTTTTTCACACCATCATTATTAATAAAGGTGGCCAAGTGACAAAGCCAATCATAATTGTGAAAATATGCTATAAACTATTGTATGTCATTCAAGTAGTGAAAAAGATTTTTGATAAGTAACTTCTTGGCCTCAAATGATATCAAAGTTTTTGGTCGCACATACCTATTTGCAATGCTGCTTCTGATTGACCTCGCACTTTTTTTACACCCAAGGTGTTTTTGTTTAGCTTGAAGTAACAACATGAAGTACTACTGTTTATAAAGAGGGCCCGCCATATATCGGCATAGTTCAGCCTTGTACTTGCTATGGTACATTGCTGTTACTAGTACTCGCGAGTGTTTGTACTCGCACATGCGAGCGCAGCCACTCGCACCCGCGAGCGGTAGTACTCGCGAGTGCGACGTTGCACTAAATCGGTACCGTACATGATGTGCTTTTCAGACTGCTTGTCCATGGGTTGATAAAATACAAGCGCTCATGTGAGAGATAATCAAATTGGTTCAAATTATGTACGAACAATGTGATTGGATGTATTTCTCATGTATTTATCAATGTATACAGACAAGCAGTCTGAAATAGAAAATTTTGTGTATGTATATCTCATCATGTAAACATCCATGACTGATATTAAGGTCACTAAATTATTAGAGTCATTAATGATCATGTACCCATGACTTTGATATAGTGTATATGTCAAGGGCGTCAGAGTAGGTGCTACAAGTGAGGCAAGAGCCTCACTACTTTTCAAGGCCAATAAAATAACTTTCAATGAATAATTATCACAAGCCTTATGCTCTAGCCAATGCTGTGATTCTAAGACTTCTTGTATTAGTAATAACCACTAATCACACTAATGTAATTGTACAAACCAAACTGCTCACCCTGTGACCCATTAGTGACCAGAAGATGTTCTGGCCTCAGTCAGTAGATTCCCCTAAATTAAATAGTCCAGGTGAACTTTGTAACTAAGGTAACTAGCATATAATTACTACTTTGTTTAGTAATTTTAGTTCTTTGTTCAATAGTTGTTTATAACTTGTTATTGAACAATGGCGCTTTCCAAGCTGCCTTGCTAATTATCCTGAAAATAGCTTTAAATAGCATCTTTAAAGTATGGAAATGTAAAATTTTCCTAAGGGGGCATACCTCCAGATCCCCCTAGTTACAACTGCCGCTCGGCTGCTTTGTAGACTACCTATCTCCCATACCTTTGAGCCTTACCACTTTCTCACTTTTGCTCTGACGCTCCTGGTGTGTACGTAGTATATATATATACAGTTATTATGCACAGTGTTTATTATCCCACAGAAGAGAGGATTAGTGGGTAATGAACCAAAGGTACGTACATGCCTTACCTGTTATTTGTGTATAACTCATCTACCATCAACAGGCATATTTCTCCAAAATTTTTAATGGATGTCCGTTACATTTTAACTGTGCTATGGTGTGGATGCATCCCACCACAAAAGGTATTCTAATAATTTCATCAATACGTAGTTCTACATTGAACATACATCACACTCAGGCCGAATAGCCCGTTATATTGCATCATCTAGTTGTTATTATGGTTACCGTGACCTTGTATTCTTGAGCCGCGACACATTTAGTATACAGGCTCTGTTAAACACAGTTGCTGAATAATTTGTTCTTGGGATAAAGGTCAATGATAAACTGTCACTTAGTCAACAGCTGCTCTCAACAGTCAGTTGAATTTGCCCCCTTAAAATCCCTGTTACCGTACAGTGCAAAATTATGATGGTGGAAAATTTTGACAATTTATTTCAACCATACATGCAAACAGCTAATGTAAGAAAACTTTGAAAGTTAAATTTTGATGAGTTGCTTGAAAATTTCCCCATCAATATTTTGAGCCATACAGTATCCTCCTGTCACTAATAGTTGTTCTTAATATGATATATTACTACTCCATACAGTATCATATGCATTCCTGGGAGCAGAGGAAGGACTGTATTCCTTAGAACTCTCAAAGAACTCTGATCCTATCATGGAACAGGTTACTATGACAACCTTGTACATTATATGAATCTGATTGGTTAGGTTTATCCCAGAGCTTGTCATTGGATATACATCTTCAATAACTCACTAGTCTCTATTATGGGTAAGTGTTACTATAGTAACCTTGTGATCACACGATACCCTGACAACAGGCCGCAATAAACACTTATCAATGACTAACCTCATATTATTACATGATAAAGATAAACAGTCACATGGGCTCAGGTGAGCTCTCTATATTATCACCCTGTATGTATGGTTGCTAATGGTAACAGGAATCGTGATCACACTACGAAGATTGGAGACTCCAAAGGATGCATGAAATGTTGTGTAGGTCAGTAGTGGGCTATAATTAGAACTATTAGAATTTTAGCTAACTGGTTTTTTTGAGGTACCTATATTTTGCGAATGCCTGATTTATTGTATTTTATTTTCACCTTATTTTAATTTCTATTTTGTGAACTTAATTTCATCAATATCCATAAAATTCACAGAGTTTAAGTACCTCAAGAAAACCAAATAGGTATACAGTATCACTAAAACACTACCGTATAGAGGGAAACTTTGGTAGTGAAAGCGTTGGTGAATTTGGCGAATCACCTTAAATTCGCCAAAGTTTCCCCAGGCAAAATTTATGCTTGCATAAAATTTGTTGAACAAATTTTGATTTTAAAAAGTATAAAGTGTGTATGCTCAACTGCATGAATTTCACTGGCCACCTTGCTAGCCACAGTACGTGTGTGTAGCAAGAAAATCGTTCAATGCCACGCCCTCTTTTTGTGCAAGGCTTGTTGCATGAAATAAAAATGAAATATATCATAAAAACCTATAATGAAAGATATAGCTAAAAATCTTCTTTCATCTGGTAGCTAGCTAGTGACATTGCTATAATTATATTAAACACATCTAGCAAAAATCTCAAGGGACACGCCCTCTTTGTGCAAGACTGAGCTTGCATTTTAAGCGTCGCATTAATCCTACACAAAAAACTCTGGCTGGAGTTTCTTTCACTACCATGCACTGGGTTAAACCTGCACAGCCTAGCAAAAATCTTGCATGGCTAGCTATGGAGCTAGTCCCAGCAGTTAGTGCAACTCGTTACCACTGAGCTGTCATTTATTTTAACAGTGGAGCTAAATTTTCTTGCGTGGTAAAATCTTTTGCTTGGAAAAAGGGATAAATTCACTGAACTTTATTTTGCCAAATATGTTTTTGTAATGAATTCACCAAAGTTTGCCCCAGCCAACATGTCCCTGTATACGGTATAAATAAAATATAGTAGAATTTTATGGCTACTTGCAAATCATATCTGGCATTTTGGCAAACCATGTTAATGTCAAGGCATGAGATTTAAAGTGAGATCATGATATTTTATAACATTTGTTTTACATGCTGTATAACCAGAGATGGGGTCGTTACTTTTACAAAGTAACTAGTTACTAGTTACTCGTTACATTCATCCAAAGTAACTAGTTATAGTTACAGTTACTTTCTGTACAAGTAACTAGTTATTCGTTACTAGTTACAATGTTCTTTGAAATTACGTCGTCACGTGCCTGGTCACGAGATAACATGCATGTACGTGCATTAATAAGAGTAATTGCCATTAATTGAACGTGATACAAACACGTGCACATGGTTTCTAACTCCTTACTCACGTAAGTTGGTGACTAGCTAGTGACCCATTTTTTAAATTTTCGTTACTACTTAGCTAGTTACTTTGTGCGTCATTGAATACCAGGCCTGTGTCTTACCGGCTCCTATGGGCCTGCGCATTATCTATCACGGTTGTAACGCAAGCCGGTAACTAACTACGGGGAACATAACTAGTGGCGTAGCTAGGCTTGTTCCGTTGGGTGGGCACCTGACTGCTTTAATAGAGTGTTTGACTGTTCTATTAGAGTATATCGATCTGATTTCTGTTGACATGACCTACTCCACTCAGAGTTGGACGGGCACGTGCCCGTCCAGGCCCACCCTTGGCTACGCCACTGAACATAACGAGTAACTATTGTAGCGAAAGTGACCGCGAGTAACTGGCTATTGTTACGTGTAAAGTACACCGGAGTAACGATTGTAACGAATTAAGTAACGCGTTACTTTTGTAACGCGCTATTTGTTGGGCAATTGTAACTAGTTACATATTACTAGTTACAAGGCATGTAACGCGTTATATTACTTCGTTACTTGAAAAGTAATATATTACGTAACGCGTTACCCCCAACTCTGTGTATAACACAAAATGGAAATTGTTGGTGAATAGGAATTTGGTGGGAAAAATTTTGGGGAATTGAGACCATATAATCGATGAAAAGAATTGTCCACTAGCGGCATGTGATTTAGAAGCACAATTGTAACCATTATGTGTGTAAGGAATGGTGGACATGTTTACAGTAGCAAGCATCATTTGGGGACACCAGGAGTATACTAAGACATTGATATATTCTGCACTGAGCTACCAGTAAAAGAACCGGAGTATTCAAGTTGTAAACATCATTGAACTACTACGTCCCATAATGTTGGCCATATTTCCTTTCAACCGGTTGTCATACAAGTGTCTAAGAATTATTGAAAGCGTAAAATTTGGAAGGGCAAAACTATGGTTTGATCTCTCCAGTTTTCCCCATTAACATTTTGCATTACTTATACGCTATTTACCAAACTCATCCTTGTCCAAATCTTTCTCATAACACATCTAGCATGTTAGCAATGTCATATTGTCATGGTGACTGTTACATAGGGAGAAACCCTTATACAGGAGAGCAATATCTGATAGCAGCCATTCCTAAGGGAATAATGCTACTGCAGTGGTTCCAACCACGTCACATCTTTATGATGGTCAAAGTGAGCATTATATGGAATAATATAACAATGTCTATTATAATTTAAATTTGTGTGTACGTGTGTGTGAATGTTTATATGTGTGTGTACGTGTGTGCACATTGTGTGTGAACGTTTATATGTGTGTAATAGTAGTCATCACATCTACTTGTTGTATTTTAATTATTGCTCCCCCGATCACGTGTAACTTACGTATTGCCTCGTGTGCACTATTGATTGTCTTTGTGTGCTATATATTGTTGACTTACATTGGTGCCGAAACCCGGGACAGTTAATCGAGATGGCATCGGGAAGCAGTATTTGCCTGCCTGAACCCCTACAACACGAAGACGCAAGATCTTGGTTTAAGCGATTTGAACTCTGTGCCGCTGCCAACGAGTGGGACGCTCCCAAGCAGCTTCTGCGCCTTCCGACGCTACTGAGAGGTCGTTCGTGGGCAGTTTATGAATCTCTAAGCGATGCTGATAAAGAAACGTACAGGAAACTGAAGAAAGCCATCCTGGAGAGGCTGCATCCCGACACGGACGAGAATCGTCTAGCTGCCCGAGAACAGTTGTCGCTGAGGCGTTTTCGTGAAGGAGCTGAAAGCATTGACGAATTGGCCGGGGACCTGGAGAAGCTGCTCGACCAAGCCTCACCAGGGCTTCCAGCTGCTATTCGCGAAACAGAGTTACGCTTCCACTTAATGAACTCTCTGCCAGACAATGTTTCCTTTCAGCTAAAGCTCCAACCCCAAGTGTCATACGCAGCCACCATTGCCAAGGCACGGGAGCTCCATTTGATATTCAGCAGAAGTGGCAATACTCACCCTTTGAACACAGTCAGAAGTGAGGAAAAGAGTTACCTGGACAGAGTGGAGCAATCACTACAACAGATGACTGAACAGTTAGCTGCACTCAGCAGTCGCGTCACAACACCTCGGTCAGTAAGACGTTGCTTCAACTGTGGCCAGCCTGGCCACTTGGCTAAAAACTGCCGCTCGAGAGGATCAGTAGAGTGTTACCATTGTGGAGCAAGGGGACACCTGGCCAGGAACTGCTGGAACAAGGGAAACGGACAGGGGGGTGCCCCAACCCCACGAGCAGGGGGCACCCCCGGACACCAGTGAGTGCTCACACAACTACACATGCACATATTCCCACACTGACACACCCCACATGCACAAACAGAGTGGCACATGCACGGGGCACACTCGGTAATCACAGAACCTTGATGTTGCTTGACTCGGGGGCATCATGCTCAGTAGCCTCAATATCCTGTATTCCTGACATGCACATTGAACCTACAAGCATGATCAGACTGGTCAACGCTGATGGGAGAGACATAACACCCTGTGGAGTAGCCACCATGACAGTGGGGTTGGGACAGTTTTCAACCAGTCACAAATTTGTGGTTGTGGACCATTTATCGACACCTGTGATCCTTGGCTGTGACTTTCTGATTAACCATGGGTATGTGCTAGATTTTGACCATTGCAATTTCTATCGAACTGAATGTCCTGATGAAGTCCTACAATTGCAGTCTGCACAAGCACGCCCCTGTAACATGATCACCATGGATGATGAGTGCCCACAAGCCATCCCCACTGCATGCAAACATGCCACCTCACCCACAGTAGACATGCCCGCAGATGTTCACCCAGCTCTTACATCTGTGCTACAAGAATTCAAATCTCTGTTTTCGAGGGAATTGGGCAAAACAAACACCACAGAACACACCATAGACACCAGTGAAGCATTACCAATTAAGGTTCCACCTCGTCCAATCCCTTTTCACTATGCTGAGCGAGTCCACCATCAACTCCAGGAGATGGCTCAAGAAGGTATTATACAACCAAGTACTAGCCCTTGGTGTGCTCCTGCTGTATATGTGCCAAAACCCTCAGGAGAAATTAGAATATGTGTGGACTATGTGCAGCTGAACCGTGTCACCAAAAAGGATTCATACCCTGTACCCCGTGCTGAAGGCCCCCAGCAAAAGCTAGCTGGCAAGAAGGTCTTTTCAAAACTTGACCTCCGCAGTGCCTATTGGCAATTCCCCATGGAGCCACAGTCAATAGAAAAGACAGCCTTCTGCCCAGGGCCTGGCTATGGGCTTTGGGAGTTTACCAGAATGCCTTATGGACTGACTGGTGCAACACAAACCTGCCAAAGGGGCCTCGACAACATCCTACAGAATTGTAAGGACTGCGTCGATAATTATGTCGATGACTGCATTGTTTTTCAGACAACATGACAGCACACATCAGTGACCTTCAGAGGGTCCTTGGCCAACTGCTGGCTGCTGGCTTCACCCTGCGTGGCTCTAAGTGTTTCTTCGGGAAAACTCAGACTACTCACTTGGGATATGAGTACTCAGCTGATGGGGTGGCTCCTTCCCCAGAGAAGACAAAATCCATCTCAACTTGGATTGCTCCCAAGACCACCAAAGAACTCCGATCATTTCTTGGGCTGGCAAATTTCTACTACCGTTTCGTGCCCAATTTTGCAGACATTGCAGCTCCTCTCACAGAGCTCACAGGCAAAAATATCCAATTCAAGTGGGAGCCCAAACACCAGCAAGCCTTTGATGCACTTAAACATGCACTTGTCAGCCCCCCCATACTTGACTATCCCAAACATGATGACACCTTTGTGCTCGCTACCGATGCCTCAGACACTGGTCTTGGTGCCGTCCTGTCCACAACCAGAGGCACAGTGATTGAATATGCCAGTCGCACACTAACCAAGGCAGAACGCTGCTACTCGACAACAGAGAAAGAGTGTTTGGCAATCGTCTGGGCAACCCACAAGCTGCGACATTATCTCATAGGGGCGCACTTCATTGTCGAAACTGATCACAAGCCTCTAGAGTGGCTGCAGTCCAAGAGATCCAGTCATGCACGATCCCAGAAGCTTGAGAGGTGGGCCCTGGAACTACGTGGATTTGACTTTTCAATTGTTCATCGTCAAGGCTCTCACAACCAACATGCCGATGCACTCTCCCGCAGACCTGTCACTATGGTAACCATCATCAGTGACCTGGACAGCACAACCATGGCAGCAGCCCAGAAATCGGACCCAGTGCTTGATATAGTTCTTCTACAGCTGGCATCTAAAGAGGCACCATCCCTCACAGGCAGCTGGAGGAAATTTCCTCTCAAACGATTTCACCAAATATGGTCCCAGTTGATTCTCCATCAATCTGTACTCTACCGCAAAGTCAGCTCTCCAACCATGCAAGAAGAGAAACTACTCTTTGTTGTACCCACCTCACTACAAAAGCGGTTCCTGAGGAGAGCCCATGATGAGTCAGGACACCAAGGAGCTGACAGAACAATGGCAAGACTGTCCGAAGCAGCTTACTGGATAGGAATGGGCAAAGATGTTAGCAGTTACTGTAACCGTTGTGTCACATGTCAACGAACCAAGGCACCAACCACTCATCCAGCTCCACTACAGCCAGTTGTGGCCAGCAGGCCATGGGAACTAGTAGCAGTTGACATTCTTAAAGTGCCAATGTCACACCAAGGTAACCAGTACATGCTCGTGGTGCAGGACTACTTTTCCAAGTGGCCCTTTGCCATACCTTTATCAGATCAAAAAGCAGACACGATAGTGCGAATCCTCAAAGATCATGTGTTTACACTGGTGGGTCCTCCACGAAGGCTACACTCTGATCAAGGGAAAAACTTTGAGAGCCACATCCTGAGCGAACTCTGCAGGGCATTTGGAGTGACAAAGTCCCGTACAACCCCATACCATCCCATGGGTGACGGACTTGTTGAACGAATGAATCGGTCCATATTGAACCTGTTGCGTGGTCTGGTTGAGAAAGAGGGGGACTGGGAGGAGCATCTTCAACTACTTCTCTATGTGTACAGAACAACTAAACATGCCACGACAGGTTTGTCCCCATACGAGATTCTATTCGGTTCTAATCCACCTCCCCTGCACCTTCCAGCAGCTGGAAAGATATCTCATCAGGACCCAACAGACTACAGTCACCGTCTACAAGGGAAACTTCTTGAATTGAGAGAACTGGTGGAGGCAAATACAGTGGAGGCAGCTGACAGACAGTGGCAGAACTATTACAGTAGGGAACCCGTGAAGTTGAGAGTTGGACAGGAAGTTCTCCTTGACAATCCCACTAAGGGAAAACTGGATCCACGGTGGACAGGACCCTGGGAGGTGAGAGAAGTGAAGGGACCGTTAACTGTGAAGATCAAAATGGACAACAAGGAACGGGTGGTTCATGTGAACAGAGTGAGACCACTTTTGAGAGCAGATCAAACAACCGAAAGTTCTGAAATCTCAGGTAGATGGAGCCCACCACTATTCCAGCATTATTATGAGGATCGTCCGGAGCCTGCTACCTGTGATGAACTTCCTCCACCTACCCAGCCTGAACACCCCCTGACTACTAGGACTGGACGAATTGTTAAACCCGTTGACTATTATGGATTTAGACACTGAATGCATTCATTTTCATGCACACACCACACCAATTGTAATTGTTTGATTTAAGGGGGGAAGTATGTAATAGTAGTCATCACATCTACTTGTTGTATTTTAATTATTGCTCCCCCGATCACGTGTAACTTACGTATTGCCTCGTGTGCACTATTGATTGTCTTTGTGTGCTATATATTGTTGACTTACATGTGTGTGTACGTGTGTGCACATTGTGTGTGAACGTTTATATGTGTGTGTATGTGTGTGTATGTGTGCTGTGTTATATGTACAGTATTTTATATTTAATCCGTAACTACTTAATAACAAATGGTTGCTATTGGTAACTGTTATGTCACACAGGTATTTGAGACCAAGCTACCGGATCCTCTACCAACATTTGAAGCAATGGTACAAGAAGGTGATGAATATCCTTCGGTGTGTGTTGGTGTGAGGCAAGGGTAAGTATGGGATCAAGTGATCCATAGTGTGATGTCATTGGTTGCCATTAGTGACAATGGTGCAGTAAAATTTGAAATGATCAATTTGAACTCAAGAGCAATTTGGTTTGAAAGCGAACAGTTAGGTAATGTGTTTATTTTTTGTAGCAATAGTCTATCATGGACTATAGCAATAGTGGTTAACTATGCTAGTGCAATATTGTGTGTGTGTGTGTGCATAGGTAATGGAAGGTGGGAGAGAACCTCAACCTTGAACTAGAAGGGCAGTGTACCCCAAAATCATGAATTGTGATGTCACTGATAGTAGTGATGTATAACTGGATGAATATAATTTCAAAAAATTAAACAAAACAGCGGATTTTGAAATGAATTTCAAAATGTCGTATGTTTTGCATGGTCAGAACTTTTAAATGCATATGTACGTGAAGAAGCTTTTCACATTCAACAATTTCCATCTCAACAGTACATGGTTGAAATACTCCAATATAGCAGTCACTTATCCTAATAGAGTAGGTGATAATGTAAAATGTTCACTATTACAAGCGATAACCGGAACTCTACAATTTCCTGTGCTCCTGCCGTCTCTTAATATTGATATTCTAGCTATAATGCTTCATGTGCAAGAGTGGGTGATTTGTGGAAGTAACTTTTCACCGTTTTATCCAAAACCCACAAAGGCATCGGATTACTTTGTATATCACTTTGTGCAGTACCACAAGTGATATGACTTTTTATTGACATGATAAATATTGATAAAACACATCAGTTGTTATGAACAGTTTTTGATTATTGTGTCATTATTTAGGTCCACCACTCAATGTAGTATCTCTCAATCAAGTAGAGAAGGATATAGTAATGGTTGGATATGATCATATCCTTAGTGTGTGTGGGCGGGGTTACTTATCACTGGATCGTGTGGGTGGGGCTAGTTTGATCACATGATTTTTCCTTAACTACGACTGTACAATATTGCAAGTTTGTAGATCGGAATGGAGTATTGAAGCCGAGTGTTCGACAAGCATCGCAGCTGGTGTTTGATTATAAAGCTGATGCCTTAGGTATGATCATGTGTATTCAAATATACCATATGTATTCTAATATATTCATTTTACTAATATATTCATCTGCGATCATGTGTATTCAAATATATATTCATCTACTATGATCATTTGTATTCTAATATACAATACATTCATCTACCCCGCCAAAATTTTCCCACGTACGGTACCTGCACAATAATTTTAGTGCACGATAGCTGTGGATTCAGTAAACTATTGAAATTCTTATCAAGTGCTTGAGAGCAACCTAATAACTGGTGACCCAGTACAATATATCGTGAAATGAAGAAACAGGTTTTTTGATAATGTCCTATGGCATTCCAAACGGCACAGGAAGGTGCTCTATGGCCCAGTGTTATGATAGGAGCACTTAGGCCACAATGGCACAAAATAAAGTTAAAATGGGCCAGTATTGTTATTTGGTAATAGCAGTACTGAATGTTGGCAGTTAAAAGTACAATGAATTACAGCTGGTTAGGGTTAGGGGTTACGGTAATGAATAGTGGAACTGAGTAACTAGTGTAGCACAGATAAATTGGCTCAGTTATGCCTTGAGCAAAGTGAAAATCTTATCAAACACCCTAAGGTGAAGAAACCCCAGCTGAATTTCCCTAACCAAGGGCTACTACCATAATATACAAGCAAGACGAGCACCTGAATGAGCCACATGTATAGCTAAAAGTGATCATAAAAAGAAACATTGGCGGATAAAAAATTGGCAAATGGCCTTCTGTTTGCCAAATTTGCCAATTTTTTCCCACTCCAAAATTTTCCCACGTACGTTATACCAGATCGCCAAAGTTTTTTTGCAATGTTTCAATAGCACCATTTTGCCAAACTTCAAGGTTTTTTACTATATGGTAGTGGGTACTTAAATTTTGCGGGTACCAATAAATTTGTTAAATTTTAAGTCCTCAAAAAATTTTTAAAAATAGTTGCAATACTGTCTAGTTGATCAATCTTGAAAAAACTGAATCACGGATTCACAGAATTTTAAAGGGGTTATGCGCTCGATGAAGCCATTTAATGTTTTACTGCCAGTGAAATCATAAACATGGCCTATATTTCCGTTTACACATGTAATTGAATAAACATGGCGCGATCTATTCACGGACTACCGGGTAGGCCAAGAAAGCAGCAGTATGGATGGGAACAGTCCATTAAGCGAATATGTATTAGTCAAGTTGCCTACACGAAGTGGAAAGGTGTAAAGGAGGAAAAAACTTGCACGGCAAGTCTGTAATTCGATCAATTCCTTGGAGAGTTGATGCAATGTTGCTACAACATTATGTTCACCTCTTCGTTATCTGTTCCGGACAAAGATTATCGCAAGGAATCACTCTCTGGTTCAAGCACGCTTCCATTGTACCAGTCGCCATCTTTCTTGAAATTATGTAATAATAAGTTCGCACACGTCATTTATTTATAATAACCTTAAACGGCTTCATAACAGAAAAACACGGGCGCATAGCCCCTTTAAGTACCTTGAAAAAACCAGCTATACGGTAAAGTATGTATTCTATTATCTTCATATACTATGGTTATGTGTATTCTAATATATTCATCTACTATGGTGTGGTGGTGTATATTCTAATATATTCACGTATACAGTGAGATTACAAGACTGTGTCCTCAACTTCAATAAACATGGAATGCAGGTTTGTAATCACTATACTAGTGCAATGTTATTGTTATTATTATTGTGTAGGGGAAATCCCTCCTTACTCAACAAGTAAGTTATATCCACTGGCTGTTACTATGGTTACTGTTGTTTTGATGTCAAGGTAACAGCAGAAGTCACTGATAAAACAAAATTGTTTCACTTGCTTGGATCAGTTGGGTATGTTGCCATGGTAATATACATGTACGTCATGTTATGTTTACCCCTCCTCCTGGGTAATGGTGACGCAGTAATGTGTTGATAGAGACGCACGTACTGGATGACCCAACTGGTCCAGCTAATTTATACATCTTAGTATCAGACAAGAATAACTGATTATTTTATGTTGTCATGACTACCTCCCCTGAGGGAGTTTGTAATACTGTGTGCAAGTGTGTTTGTAACTAACAACTACAGTAGTAATGTTAAGTAGTAATGTTAACACACTAATATTTTATTATTTACACAAAGTTGTTGTTTAGTTTTGTATAATAAGTATTTCACCATGTGTTACTATGGTAACTGCCACACGCATCCAATTAAAATCATTTGTATATTTAGTAACTAATGTGTACTATTTTAATGTTGTTACATAATTGTATTGTAAGGGGCAGAGAGCAGGCAGTAGTACTTAATATAGTAATGTACTAACTTATACTTACAAGAACAAGAGTTCACATGTGGCAATATATTGTTCGCTCTCTGTGGCTCTAGTGATCACTTCTTGGATCACACCAGCCTCATAACCTTCCCTTGTAATAAGGCTGGTCATTGCACAATCCTGATCACAAAATCTGCATGTGGTCGTCTGATTTCTCGTCTATATCGTGTTGTCCTGTATTGCCTGTTGAATCATCCATTGATGCAGTGTTTGAAGGTTTCTTAATCTGACATTGTCAACGTCGACTTCTACTATGACCCATCCATGGTATAGCAGATGATGATTTCTCACTGTACTTCTGAATCGGTACGCCCAAAACTTCAGCATTGGAGGTCAATCTTATGAAACATCAGTTAGTGTCACTCCTTGTACTCAGTAGGGTCCTCTATATGATCTATCTGACTTTGTTTATCTATCTGGGTTAGAAAAAGGGCAAAGCATCGGGAAGCTTCCAACATACATGTATAGTCAAATGATTGGACAGGCATATTGTGACACACCTCCTGTCCCAGGGATGGTGTGTTTTAAGTTAACTATATTAACTTTAAATTGTGTATGTTAGGTGTTGTATGTGTTGTTGGGGAGTTTTCTGGTGGCTTCAGTATTAAATTTTTGTGTATGAGGTGCTGTGTGTTTTATTAGAAAGTTTTCTGGTAGCTTTAAATTTAAATGGGCTAGGGTTACTTGATATTGACTGTTAGAGGTAGGGTAGGTTTAGTGTTAGTATTAGTGTTAGTGTAAGGTAGGCTTGTGCCTATTATGCTATAGAGCAATGCTCCAATATTCTTCCTATTATGCTCAAATTATGCTCCATAAATTAACATTATGCCCCAAGAAATAACCTGATTTCAACACTCCCTATCCTTTTAAGCTTACTTTAATCACGTACAAGTCTTTCTTGTTTATGAGTTATTAGTCTTTCTGGTACCTTTACAACATGAAATCTCTTGTACAGGGAGCCATTCACAAAATAATTTAAATTATTTTTAGTGGCGCTTGATCTAACTACTGTAAAGGGGATTGCAATAGTTGCTGAATTCAGCCTAGCAGTTGTATGATAGTACAGTATGTGTGTAATGGTAAGCTTATAAATGATTTCATTATGTTTTCATTATAAAACTGGCGCCGCGCGCTAGAAATTTTGCCTATTATTATTTATGCCAGTATTATGCTTGATGCTTTCAGCTACCTATTATGCCCAAAATTATGCCGGCATAATCGGCGCAAGCCTAGTGTAAGGTTTGGTGTTAGTGGTAGTGTTAGTTTTAGCATCAGTTTTAGTGTTAGGGTTATTGTTATTGGTATGGGCTGCTCGACCCTGTGGATTTGTCACAGTAGTGACAGTAGCATAAGTTGATTATATTATTGTGTTGTGATGAGTTACAAGGTATACACGTAACAGTCATGGTGGGTTCCCAGACTAAGTTAGTTTGATTTTGCTGTCGCCTGTCGGCTAACAATGAATGAATAACAATGTTGGCTTGTGCACCAAGCTGGATACGCCTGGCCGGCCTGGGCTATATACAGGTGCTGTTGTTAAGAGTTTTGGCCAGTTTTAGATGTTATGACAGTCAGGGTTGGTCGCTGTCGTAAGTTAGGTTTAGTAGTGAGGGCTGTGATGCCAAGTTAGGCTTAGCAGCTGTGATGCCAAGTTAGGCTTAGCAGCTGTGGGTCGGTTGCCATGGGTAGTTAAGACATGGATAGTATATTCTCCGGAGAATATACTATCCATGGTTAAAGTTAGGAATAGAGCCGGATTAGGCAATGGTTAGGGTTACCTAATATGTCTTGTGTAAATGACGTGACTATTATATAGGATTGGTTTATTTATCTTGTTAATAGTGATCCAGATGATCTGATACTGTTGTACCAGAGTACCGCGGTGATGTTTGACATCAGGCATCAATAATTTGATTTATGGAGTGACAGTGGACATGTATAATAATTAGAATAGATTTTACATAGCCATTTGTATAGCTATTTGTTGTGATCATAATAATTATATCACCTGTGTTGAGTTTGTGCCACGTTATGTGCTTCAACTCGTTTCGCCGTGCGGTACAGGTTTCATCAGGTGGCTTTGCACATTATTCAGGGCTAGCTAGCGACTTGCTAGTTAATAATTATTTTAGACAAAATGCTGTCCGCTAGTCTCGTCCCCAGACCCTTTGACTTTGGGTCTGGTGACATGTACCGGTAATAGAATTGCATGGTTCCGACCGCAGAGATCTGTGGTTACTAATCAGATTCGAGACAACACTACGAACGTCACCCACAATCTCAATTAACCATTTCCGCGTCGCGCGGATGGGTACTATAGTATCCGATATTTGTACATTTCAGCGACTGTTACTGTAGCTACCAGTCTGAGATATGCTTAGCAGCTACGCGAAAGATATAGTAGCCTAAAGGGACTTTGTAGTAGTTATATTTTCACAACCAGACGCTACTAAGGTACCACGAAATTTGTCGACTGACGTCACAATTTCTTGCGTGTATTGGCGGGTGTACGTTCGTACACTTGAACGGCTTCATTTGGAATAACGGAATTCTATTGCGTGCACCATAGATATGGTGTCACCAGACCCTGATTCAATGGGTCTGGGCCCTGCAGGGGACGAGCTCGAGACTAACTGTCCGCACGATGGCGAAGGCACGTGTACATGTACTGCAATCTTCTTCAACGTAAATGAGCCTTATCCACAATTACGTTACAATGAAAAAAGGCGGCTTTATGGGGAGACTGTATTAAATACAGAGAGCCATTGGAGAGATTAACGTTTCGCTATGTTCACCGTGAAGAATACAGGAGAAAACTCTGGCGAGACATACAAACTATCTTCTGATGTAGCTATAGGGGCATACGTTTTCGTGCTTCTAAAAAGTGATAAGGCTGCGCTGGTTTACTTAATGAGGCATTTTGCCGAGTCGGCACTCGGCAAGCGTAGTACAAACCAACTTTTTGTCGTTTCCACTCTACCGAACGACTGTTTTCTAGTGCGAAAGTGCAGGGTAGTGGATGTATGGGGTGTCAAGGCTATGTTTCTGACAAGCAGTCATGGTGCCGCATGGCCCGCATGATGGCCGCATCTCAGGCCGAGCGGCGTGTGCTGTAATAGATCGTATCCATGGTACCGGTTATGCTGCATGTAACTACTGAGTGCCACTTTTGTTAAATGACTGGTGAACGTTTTGTAGATCGCTATCGTGAAAAGAGTTTTCTAAGCCATGTCCCAAGCCTCAGTGAATGTCCAGCATATCAGTGCAACTAACTCCCAAGCACTTAGTTGCATTGTTTAGAGCTTTTTTGACATGCATAGCTATAGAGTGATGTATATATTACTCATGTAGATGGTGAAGTCAATGTCTCTGACCTAGTGTGTCATGGTGGCCATATGTCAGTGGAGCCGGTGCATGTAGCTAGTGGAGCTTCGGGTATATAGCTAACAGAAATTTACGTAGTTTAATTTATTAATTGTCAAACCGGCATTGTCCAGACAACAGTTATGGCGCTAGAGATTTTGATGGCTGTGAAGTCAGGATGAAGGTAGATGACAACCTTGGTATAAGTTAATGAGCGCATGTTTGATAAATTTATTTTTGAAATGTTTTTGTACATATAGCTAGATAAGTGTTACAAACAGATTGTAGTTGGATTTTTTTGTGAAACGTATATTGTGAGGCATGTTATGGAGGCGCGTAAAAGTTGGACGCCATGTTGTTTCGTGTCAATCCAGATTATTAAGTACTACTGTACTTAATGATTCAATGCAATCCCAAAAAATTCTTTTATTCACAAGACTGCTAAATTCACCATTCCACAAAAATTTTAATCCCCGAAAATTTTAGGCTACATACATACAGACGATGATACGGTATATATAATTATACTAGCTACCGTTTAAGCCTACAACCCATCCAGCTAAGTAGCTATGCCTCTGAAGAATGAGATAATGATAATTATTAATAACATTAAATTATGCAAAATAGCAGTAAGATGTATGTGGTTTATAAAGTGAGTCACTAGTTGCTAATAAGCTAAAACTTCTAATACAACTATGTAGAGAAAACTCAATAGAAGCCATACAAAACATACACATACAAAAGTAAACATACAATAAAGCTAATAGTACAGTCAGCACTGTGTATAATTATTATCAACCAGCTATGTCATTACAAGATGATGCATCTACTCCGACGTGTGGTTCTTGCAGTAACCTCAGGTACAGCTAATTTCTGTGCTGTAATTACAAAAGCACAGAAATTATTAACTATTACAGCAATTAACAATAATTGTTTAGCTAATCACTTTATGTATGTTTGTAGGCTAGTAGTCCTTAATACCGTATAGTGGGTTTTATTTGCCAGGCGCAATGTTTGCAAATTGTTCATTTTTATGGTGTAGCAGTAATATTTGCTATTATAAAATTTGCGAACTACGTGACAGCTAGCTACATAGAAAAGTCTAGATATATTATTATTTGTATTCCTCTCAGTTTAAAATTTGCTAGCTTGTGGTTCCTCATAAAATCGCAAATTATAGGACCTCATGAATAAAACCCACTATACCGTAATTATGTCTGTGTGGGCTATGCTTTATTGCAATCAAAGGGACTATATTTATGGAAACCGTCCTTAATGGCACAAGAATTAAATTCATTTTATACAGAGTTATAGCTATACACTTCAGATACACTGGCAATAATAGCTGCTAGCTATGTGTGCATTTACAGACGGCTTTTCCAGATCCTGTCAAGCCACCGAGGTTCACAACAGAGCCTGTGGGCCACTGAGATGCATTAATAAGACTACATGGGGTGCCAACCTGATGACAACCATCCTTCTTGGGTGACCTATATGGTGTAAGCCCACTGTAACACCTACTGAATGTACAACTCGGCTGCTTGTGTACTACCGAGTGGTGTAAACCTTATACATGACACTCGTGATCTTACAGAGCTTTTTAAAAAGTTCCTCAAAATCCAGCATTGTTAACTAGCTAACAACTTTATTCATATATTGCTAGCTATAAGACTGCTCTACTTCTACTAGCGTGGCTGCAGTCTACCATAAGAGAACTACAGTGGCATCAATATTTCAAAATGATATTTCTTGAAATACAAAATGTGCTGTTAAGTACGCTTTAGCCAAATCCATTCACATACTTTATTATGATCAGAGGGATAATATAGCACATTGTGTGCATTATGGAAACTTTAAACTTTGAACTTAGACGGTTTCATACATTAAAAACTATTTTAACTGCATTTACTGAGCAAATAACTAGCTAGCTAGGTTGTGCCTGAAAATCAAGTTTGCTACATCCTAGAGTTTGGCGGTATTGCTTTTTTTCAAAACGGTATGGTATTGAGAAAAATACCTCGGTATTACTAAATACCTTTATGGTTTCATTGTTCATTAAAATTATATTATAATCATATAATAATTATTAATATGCTGTGTCAGTGTCACTTCTAATGAATCACTTCAGGTTTTGAGACAGGAACACTAGTTTATCAACCTTATCAGGTTTCAAATTACTTCGAAGTGGTGTAACAATCTTTCCTGAAGCACTAAAAACACGTTCAGATGGTGAGCTTGTTGCACAAACTGATAAGTATTTCATAGCCAATTTTGATAAGCAAGGGTACTTACAAGATTCAGAAGCCCACCATTGTAATGGATTTTCTTCCACATCTATACAAGGGGTATCCATGTAGTACTGCATTTCTTTTCCCATTTTATCCTTCGGTGTAATCACTTGTGGCTCATCACTCTTGTGTTTCAGAATTCTTGCCAGCTTTGACTTCTTTGTTGCAGGTGGCTCTTCTGAGTTTTCATTACCAGCAGATGACAACTGAGATTCTGCTTCTTCAGCAAAGATGTCCACTCCTTCTTCTATGAGCTTTTCCTTGATAGCAATCCTATCCTCTTCAGCTACATGTTCCATTTTAAACCTTGGATCCAAAAATGATGTAATATCCAGGAGGTTTTTAACTTTTGGATCTAAATATCTTGAATCCAAATCAGTGCGTATACGACGTTTTAAATCCTTTGCAAGTGAAACATCATCATCTTCTTCAGCTAAGGCATCACTGTGTATGTGCTTAATCACAGGCTTAATGGAAGAAACCGACACATAGTTTTCCCCAGACAAAAGATCAGTCAAATCGGCCAAAGGAGACAACACTTTATTAATAACTTCAAGAACTTCAGTGTCTTGCCAAGTTGGCAATAGGTGAGAGTATTTGTGATCAACACTTAACACCATGCGAATAGCTGTAATCTGCTCAAGAATGCGAGCAACCATTTTGTGAATAGACCCCCACCTAGTAGGGCAATCTGCTATCAATGTGTGAGGAGGTAAATGGTGATCTGTTTGTGCCTTTACAAGGTCACGTCTCTTTTTCCAAGACATTGAAAACGCACTTACAATCTTTCGAGAAAGCCCTAAGGCTCGTGAACATCTGTCATCACATTTTAAAGAATTGGTTATTGCAAGGTGAAGGTTGTGGCCAAAGCAAGATAGTCTTAACCAGTTCAGTCTTGATGCAGCATTCACCATAATTATTAGACCCACTATCAGTAGTTACACATACTTGCTTGCCTTCTTCCAGTTCCCATGCTTCCAGTGCACTTTGCATAGCCTCAGCTAAATTTTCACCTGTATGATCCTGTGGCATAAACATTGTTTGAAGACATCTAGATTTCAATTCCCATTGATTTATGTAGTGAATGGTGTATGACAAATAAGGCTTTAAACCTTCACTTGACCACAAATCAGTAGTTGCTGAGTAGTATTCTACATTATGAATTTCTGCAATAACTTCATCTCTGATTTTATTGTACAGTGATGGTATAGCAACTTGCGAGAAATACTTTCCAGAAGGAAGCTTATATTGTTTATCAAAAACACTAACGAGCCTTTTGAATCCAGGCTTTTCAACGGTGTAGAATGGCACCATATCCTTTGCCAAATAATACGTGACCGCCTCTGTCAGTTTCTGCCATCGCTTGCTCTTTCTGTCGTACTTACCCATTGCAGCGAATGACTCGTCAATTGAATTCTGAATCCCACTACATGACGATGCTCCTGTAGACTTTTCTTTCCCTTTGGCTTTCTTTTTAGCCTTTATTGCTAAATCATACTTCGCCGGGTGTTGTGTACGAAGGTGTGAAAATAAATTTGATGTATTCCCATTGCGCGCTACAACAGTTCGCTTACAATAAAGACAAACAACACTCTCATCTTCAGGGGGATTTCCTTCTTCAGTAGTTTTGATACGAAAATGTGCCCATGCGCTAGACTTCGTTCTATCTTTTCTCTTCAATACAGCACTACTGTCACTGTCCTCCATTTTTTTATTTTAAAGCATGCGCAAATAAAAACAGTATTTCAATACGTATTTCTAAAAACAATACCGGTATGGTATCAATACCGTTATTAACTACTAAAACCGGTATACCGCCAAACTCTACTACATCCTATGAAACAATGTTATTTATGCAGTTAGCAGCAAATATGGCTACCTATACTACATGTATTTATAATAGCCAGCTAGCTATATAGCTATAGCTAGTATAATAGTTTGCACTATAGTAGTTTAGTGATAATAACATAAACATACCTTCCTTAGCAATTGTAGAAGGATTAGTGTCTACCATTGGCACTGGTTCAACTGGTGATGGTTGAGGTCCAAGTAGTGACGGTTGAGGCTCAACTGCAGCAGCTGGAGGTTCAACTCTCGGTGGCAATGGTTTAAGTGGTGGTTGAGGTTCAACTGACTGTACTGATGTAACTGCTCCTAATAATATATTAAATACTAATGTGCAATGTACACCATAGCTATAATAGTTTATAGTGCTTTATAGTTAATAATTCCCAGACACTTAAACACAACTACATTTACGTATGTACAAGATGTAATATTAAATTTTATATATCCCACAAATTTGCAAACTTAGGGTTGGAATACATAGATAGATAGCTACTTAACATGAGATATACTAGGATGGATACGTATATGTACATAAGCTTATATTTAAAGTGTAAGGAAGGTATGAGCATTTGTTTTAAATTTGCTACAGAAGATCTAGAAAACACAGTGCCCCAGAAGTTGTCATAAACATACGTACGTATGTTATATACTCATATTAAGAAGAGGTGGAGGTGGTCACACATCCATACACTATATGCAAGGTACGTATATATACTTGATTCCCAAAAATGTGAGTAATAACAATTATGACCAGGCCTGCAAAATCAACCATCTATAGTCACACAAACACTGACCAGTTTTTTGAAATATATCTTATCATAAATTTTGCTCTATTTATACTAACAAAACCACAAAATTCATGCAGAATTTAATGGGGAAACTTTTAAACTTACAGAATAAAAATGCTCAATTTGGAACTTGAGATATATACGTAGATATATACGTAGCTACATACATGAAAATCTAACTAAGTCACATGGTTGATTTTCGTATATAGGCCTGGTCACTATTTTATTAAAGGGAAGTAATGTGAAACAATGCCTCAGTCTGTGAACCTTCAACAGTATATAGGAACACATAAATTAGCATCTGCAGCAGCACCACAATATCACTCTGGTGTTCAAACAGAAGAAGCAAGGTTACTAAAAGCATCACAAACTTCATTATGCCTCAACCAGCAAAATTCACAAAACCCTTTGATGGTTCTGTAGAACATTCAGTTGAGAATTTAATGGTCTTATCAAAAGGTCCATATAGAGCGAAGCATACAAAAGTTGTAACCACTATTCTATCAACATGCATTATCCCACCCTTTTTACCCTAAAGATATATTCTACAGAATTATCGCTACTGTTATAATTAGTAATAATAAACTATACATTAGTACATATTATAGTAAGATCAATCATTTAATGATCTGCATGAACTAACCACTTTCATCCTTCACTGTAGTTTCCTGTTCAGACTTATTGCAGTGATCTTTGCTTTCCTAAGTACAAATTATTTATAATATGAACTAGTGCTGAAAGGAATACCATATAGCGGGTTTTTATAGCGTCCGAATAATTCCCACGAAATTATATAATAGCACCACAAAATTTAGTGATTGAAGGAATTCGCTAAAATTTATTACTCGCTCTATATAATTCAAACTCATTCACAGCATAGCTGGAGGCTAAGTAGTATATAATGATGCGTATGCACGTGGAAACTATACGAGGCGTTCACTCAAAGATAATTTTTATTTTGTGGGTGTTAACGGCAGGCTTGAAAGACTAGCGCACATACAAGCTGGAGTTCCACGTAGTTTAGTGCTTTTGTACACGTTACTATACGTATGCAACGATATATAAACAGCAGTTTAGCCATTTTTGGGCTAATTTCTACTGCGTTTCACTTGGGCGTTGTGGGACTGCATAATATGGCTCGCTCATTTCACGGTTTGTTGTAGCTGTAGCATGCAGTGATATTAACTGGAAAGCATTATGCTGGTGTTTGTAAGAGCTGTTGTAGCCATCTAGGTTCCATGTATGCTGTGAAAACTCACGTGATCAATAATTAATTGTGTGACAAAAACAGTTGCGGATGCAATAGTTTTAGTGAATTAAACCATTCGCTAGAATAAAAGTCTCACTAGAAAAACCCACTATATGGTAATCGGATTTTGGACTATTCATTAGTAATATTGATATACGAGTAAGTTGAAACAAATAGAATATTTGTTTTTCTATTTCAAGCCTTATATTTATCCAGTATAGCAATGTTTTGCTTGTTTTTTATTGCATAATGGATATTTGACTAAGCTTTTATTTAATTTTGAAGATATTTTTACATTTATTTTCATACTAACCTGATAAAAAGTTGTTTTATCAGAGGTATTCGGTCATTTTTATATATATGGTTTTGGACAATAGATTAATCGGTATTGGTAACCAACTATTCGAATAGTAATAATTGCTATTCGTTTCAGCACTAATATGAACTGGATAACAATTAAGATGTTGTACAGTTAGAGTTGAGCCTAATTGGAAACCACAAATAGAATATCACCCAACACAAATAAAGGTGCGGCAGAAACCAATCACATATGTAACAGTAATCCAGGACTATCTTTGTTGCTACAATTGTCCTTGGGTCTGCCTCACAGTGTAATGCCAAAGATATCTTACTAACTATAGGTAGCTATATTATATATAAAATATGGGATGTACTGTATCACGTCATTGTGTATAAAATTGCATATCTCTTTGTGTATGTTGCACTTGTGATGGAATCTCAGCTGAATTTGGAATCCTACACAATCGATTCTGATAACATATTTACAATAAGGTACTGTCTATAGCTATGCTTTCTATTAGGAGATGTTTGTTGCCATGATAACACAACAAAATAAACCATGACCATTTCACGTTGCTACGTGTAAAGGCATGATAGTAGTGATAACTGAGTGCCTACCCATTAAGGATGTCTACAATCCGTTACGTTTCGTAGAAAAACGAGTAAATAAAATTTGTAAGCTCATGATGCCTCATAAATTTAAACAAAAAGATGAAAACTGCTGTATGGTAAAACATGAGTTGACCTCCAATCTTACCCATTATTTTACCAGTCAATTGATACAACTTCCTAATTATACTTATAGCTGTAATGATCAATAAGAGATGAATGTGTCCTCAGTAATTACACAGGTACAATACTCTACATACTATATGAAAACATCAGTTAATTATAATAGTGTATTAATAGTTTGTAATAGCCAAATACGTAGCTACATGTAATGTATCCAGCCAATAGCATTAATTACCTCGATATAACTTTTAAGTAGTTGCAGTTTTACTTGCTCAATAAAGTCACCCTGCCCAGACTTTTCAAGAGCTTTAATCACTTGCTCCCATGTCCTTACACCGCATTGTAAAAAAGTACGGTACAGTACTATTTTGCAGGACCTTGTCCCTTTGATTTCATTGTCTCTTTTGATCTCCTGCAAGTAAACAGTATAGAAACAAATTAAACTGAAACAAATCAATGAATATTACTGGATTGTATTCAAATGTTGCTAAAATGCACATACGTAGCTACAGTAAGGTTTGATATAACAAACAGTTTTTTGTTATCTGATGCCTATAGCTATATAGCTAAGCTGTTAGCTAAGTAACTACATAACTGGAGTGATTCATTGGTCACAAATCAAATACTATACTTTACAAAGGCAAATGAATATAAGTAGCCTTAGTTAACTCCTAGTCTTCATAGTTCATATATGCTAGCTAGCAGGTACAGAAGGTATAGTAGTAACACTATAAAAACAGCTGTTGCAGCTATGTGTGTTGTGTGTGTGTGTGTGTGTGTGTGTGTGTGTGTGTGTGTGTGTGTGTGTGTGTGTGTGTGTGTGTGTGTGTGTGTGTGTGTGTGTGTGTGTGTGTGTGTGTGTGTGTGTGTGTGTGTGTGTGTGTGTGTGTGTGTGTGTGTGTGTGTGTGTGTGTGTGTGTGTGTGTGTGTGTGTGTGTGTGTGTGTGTGTGTGTGTGTGTGTGTGTGTGTGTGTGTGTGTGTGTGTGTGTGTGTGTGTGTGTGTGTGTGTGTGTGTGTGTGTGTGTGTGTGTGTGTGTGTGTGTGTGTGTGTGTGTGTGTGTGTGTGTGTGTGTGTGTGTGTGTGTGTGTGTGTGTGTGCGTGTGCGTGTGCGTGTGTGTGTGTATGTATGTATGTAGATACGTACGTACGTACGTATGTATGTATGTATGTATGTATGTATGTATGTATGTATGTATGTATGTATGTATGTATGTATGTATGTATGTATGTATGTATGTATGTATGTATGTATGTACATACCTGCACCAAGTGTTCTTTGTCCTCAGGTAACAACTGATAACCAAATGCTTCCCAATCCAAAACCTTCTCCAGACAGGAACCCAGTTTTTGCACTGTTGGTACTACATACAAAACATTACTCAAAAAGCTTTGCAGTATTACGTAGCTATCAATAACTATTTTCTATATTAATTTTAGTTATTTTTAGCTATGTAGTTAAAAGATATATCACTAGCAATAATTTCATTTACCTTTCTGAGCAATCACTGTGAAATCAACTATACATACAATGAGAAAACAAATTAAAGTGAAAAAGTTAATTGTATCAAGGGAAATTACTATAGCACTTGATTGTATGCAAATCTTACCAGTTATTTTTGCTCCATCAGTATCTATATAAGTATCAGAAATGGAGGTTACTGCATAGCAATAAATACATATGTAAATATTACCTTGGTATTGCCTTAGGTCACTGTAATAATCTTTTGGCAACTTTCCATTAATGCAGCGAAGTGCTTTACCATCAGCTCTTATTTTGTCCAACTTTAAATGAAGCTTGGGACATAAACTGCATGGAATGTAACGCTGTGGAAGATCAGATGATGGCATGAAGGCTTTTACGGTCGTCATCAGTTTGGCATGAAACTCTTCAATCAATTTCCATCTCTCTTGAAGACCTTGTGGAGTTACTATCCCATCTTCATCTGGAGTGATGGCTAGTCTGATGCTGTGATGATCCTCACACAGGCTAACATAATACAGCTGATCATCGCCAAGTACCATTTTGATCATGTGCCTCCTTATCCTACATGCAATGTGATTGGATGGATAATATACGTACATTACAACTAGTTGTTTGTAGGTACGTATATACGTAGATGTATCAGTTACATTTGGTTGGTACCTACGTAATATTGATAACCAGCTATAGGCCTGTGTTGATTATGCCAGCATAATTTTTAGCATGATAGGTGTGTTAAAGTATTAAGCATAATGCCAGCATAGTAGGCAAAAGTTATGGCATGGGGCACAAACTACATAATTAAACCCACTTGTGCCATTTATACAGTCTAAAAACTATAAAATAGACACACTCCCACTAGCTATCATTCAACACTTCACAACAGCAGAAATTCTTCTACAACTCCTACATAGTTGGTATGTGTCAGGCACCTCTAAAATTAATTATAATACTTTGTTGAAAGCTCTTATGTATATCACTGGAATGTGGCAGATCAGAATTTATGCTGTATGTACAGGTATCTGGTAGTAGCATAGAGTGTAGCATAATACAATAGCCATACATAAAATTGAAGCAATTTTAAAAAGCATAACTGATAGGCAATTTTCAGAGTAGAAAAGACGCAGCCCTAGTCAGCTAGCTACTCAACTTAACTACTTAGATAGTCAATATGCCAGTATCTTCTATTAATGTAACCAAGTATGCAAACAGGTCCTATCTACACATTGAAATTTTAGAGATGTAAATCCTGATCAGCCTATGGGGGTTAGGTAACATACGTATAATACAGAGAATTATAAATTTTTGATTGCAAATTTAATAATTAGAGAACATGTGCGAATAGGTGGTTGCACAAACTCAGCAAAACATTATGTAGTTATAGTATGATCATGGATTAGCCTGATGGCTTTAGCTATAATATTTATCACATCATAAACACTTTTCTATTTGGGACTGACCTGTACAGACATGGATTATCAGTAGTATAATTATTAAACATATGTAGCTAGCTAGCTTGTTACATAGCTTACCAATAAAGATTTTCTTCTCTCCTAATGTTTCTGCTAACACAAGCACTCAACATCTGGAAAAAAACCATCGGTGGAATAAATCCTTCTGAGAACTTGAAGTGCACAATACGAGCTTGTGGGTCTTTGTCATCAGGGAACTTCACATTATCTGGTAGCTTCAATGGCAGCATGGGTGGAACAATGAACACTCGCTTTTCACTGACTGGGGGTTGATGCAACTCTTCCAGGAAGTACGTGTTGCTGTGCACTTCAGCAACAAACCCAAAAAGCTGCGCAAACTCAATGGCCTGCTTCGTGCTTAGCGGGAGACCAAATTTCTCCTGTTCTTTATTGAACTTGTTTACCATGAAGGTAATAAAATCCTCCTGCAAGATGCCATGATCTCTCAGCCGCTTGAATTGCAAACCATAATTGATTTCTAATTTGTATGGATGGGCAACTATAATGTAAGAGAACAGCTTGGTAAGCCAATCTGGTGACAGCACCACCATATCTTTCAGAGATTTTACCTGGGGAAAGTGCAGAATGGTGCCCTTGCTGTGATAATGAGCTAGCGCACCTTTAATTTCCACACTTTCTGGTTCAACAAAAAAGCCACTTTCATGAGCAATGGTATGAAACTCTGCCGTGGAAATTATTGCCTTGTTGAGGGACAGCAGAGTCTTTTCTATATTAAGAAACACAACCGGATGCTGCCTATTCTTGATATACCAAAGAGCTTCAACTAGCAATGATCTCAGTCGATCAAGCTCTTCCTTATTACGCACCTTATTGCTGATAAAGAAGCAATTTTTTTCAAGTGCTTCTCGAAGGTCATTCTCAACACCGGGTATATGTTTGGCATACGACTTGTCTTGTAGCAACAAAACCAATTGGTCAATGATTTCCTTTTTCCTCACTTTGACAGCTTCACTATCCCCTATCAGATCGATATGTGTGGCAACCATGAATACAGTGGGTACAAATATTGAGGTTGCACCTAAACTTGTACCATCCTTACGGATCGAGTGAATGGATTGCAGCCAGTGGCAAACACTCTCACAACCAGTAGTGGCTGGATTGATAGACTTTTGTGTGTATGGATCTTTGTAGCTATCTCTACCCTTAACAGGATCTTGCAAGGGTTGAGATGCATCAAAAACGATCATGGCTACATTGTCCTCTTTAAGGAACATTGAGTGTAGCCCATAGTATACCGACTGACCAGCAAAGTCCCATATGATGGCATTGATACCATCTTCATTGATGAGGACTGCGGTCTTAGCTTGCTCCAGATCAGCTTTAACTGCTTCAGGCAGTTCAGCTGGTAAGCTTTCCAGGAACTGTTGCTTGTTTTTTGCTTTTGAAAGCGGCTGTAGCTGCTCAGCAGATATTTTTATCTTTGCTGTAACGTTTAGCTGGCCATAATATAAGTTTTGCAGCTTTTTGGGTACTTTGCTTCTTTCTATACGAGACCATTCAGAAGCAAAGATTTTGCATATGTCAACGTTGGCGCCCTGTGTTGCAATTTGCTCTTCAAATTTATCCCCCAGTAGTGAAGCTACCAAGCATGTCTTCCCGGCATTCTCTTGACCAATAGCATAAATGGTAACACTTGATGGATTAGCTACTCCATCTCTTAAAGCCTGAGAAAGTTCTTGTTGTATCTGCTCTTTATATTCACCTGTGTAGATGATAACACTACATCACAAAGTTCTAACTATTGTAATACTATTTAACAACTACATAGCTACGTAGCTAACCCAAATTGTTAGTCATAACTGGAATAGTTATCACACAACTTTATAAAAGTATGTTTATTTTGACTAATGAATATAACGGCAGCTTCATACACAACTCCATTACATATGCCATGTGTGGAGATATTATACGCATCAATACGATTTGCAGTATACGTTTTAATATTAGTTGTTTGAAGTACGCATAATTATACTGAAGAGTGTACAAGAATAAGTGTGCCTATGTAGCTACTATTTATTAACAGCCATGTACTGTATATGGTACTGACATACATTAGGGAAGCACTTGAATCTTGAAAACCTTTTAAGCAATATTTTTGAGCAGTATTATAAGCATTTAGCTATAGGCTTGTGTTCAGGGTCTTTCAATAATTTATACAGCACTTGAATGCACTTTGTCAGCACTTCTTGAGCATTCATGTGCAATTTTGCATAAAGAGATTTTGCACCATTCAGTGAAGAATGTAATTATACATCAGTTATATGGCAGCTGTTATACTTGTTGATGCCATTCACCTAATCATGTACAACACGAGATGAAAGAGACCACAGAGATCAAATCATGATGCCAAGCTAGGCCTAGCCCAGCATCACAAAGCGACGTATAGGCTGAGATTATCTATCCATCCTTAGATAGTAACCATGTAATTGGAGCATGTCAACTGAAGGTTGCCATAATAATTGCTTTTCGAATTGGCAATATTATTTACTGCATGTGTTGAAGTTAACCTTTGATAGCCAGTAATGGAGTCCACGCTAGCTATCTATTATTTTAATCTGAGGCAATTAAAAAAATCTGAATTGAGATGATTTCCATCCCATAAACTGTCCCTACCACTATTTTATCATTGCTACTACACACTTCACCTGAAGAATGTAGCTACACATCTTCGGTTTTGATGGCATCCTTCCAACTCCATTTGAATCCCTTCACTTTCAACATTATGCATGCCATCAACTAGCTACCTACTGAACTTCATATTAGGTTTAGGGAAAACACTTTTGCTTAAGCTTCAATTAATTTGGTTTTCACTGCTAAGTCTCGACCTAAACACCTGAATAAGCTCATGTGTTAAAGTTTTGCAAAGTCTATTGTAGTTTGCTTCACATAACTACCATCATGTACTTCACTATAGAATCTTCAATTTATGGACATCACGTAGAGTATGGTAACGTGCATGCATGCTTCTCTGTTCATTCAATCAATACAGTTGAATAGTGGTCCACCATGGGTTCTCCGAACATAATATCACATGTAATGGATGAGATGCTAGCAGTGATGGAGGAAGCTACGAAAGTTAGGGGACACTTCACTTAACTCAAGTGATTTTCTGTTGCAACAAAAATTGAATTTCTATGGAGAATTAAGAGAGGCCAAAGCCCCTGTACCCCTACTAATGCTGCCTATGGATGCTAGTTTGTGATACAAGTACAATTTTCACAATATGTTCAGAGTCGCTGTGCATAAAGAACAGAGTGATTGATACTCCTATATTCCGCATAGCAATTTTTCCTTACAACAGTAAGTAGTTAACTATTTATCTAACAAATTACAAATTAACAAACTAGCACAGCTACACAAACTACAACAGAGAATAAAATAAAACATACAGCCATACAAAAATCACAACATAATCAAAACTGATTGATTTCTGTGTTCTGTGTCATATCAGGTGCTGTTAAAGATCAGGTCCAAATTCACCGTATCTCAACCTGACAATATTGTTTGGAATCACATTCTACCATCTTGTATGTATATCTATAGCTTTGAGTGGAGGACAGCTTGCATCTGTATAATTATGTTGGCCAAAATACAGCTGTACAACGTGTATTACATTCATACTGTGGTCCAAAGCTAAAAGATAGACTGAAAGGTGTGGCATTATCCAAATCGTACGTTAAGTTTTGTGATATAGCTATCTCCGCAATATGTTACACCTTCTTTGGAAAAGGTGAATGTCTATCTGGCAAGTTATATGTTTAGCACACTCATTAGTAGGGATAGCAAACATTTGTCACAATGATATGCAATATCAATATCACACACATTTTCTTATTGATAATAATTACTGTTACAGCAGCAGTGTATTATGTCACAGAATATTGCCACACATCGCAGGCAATAAAATAAGAGTAATCACATAAACAAACATACACGTTCTACAGGCTAACGCCTTCTGTGTATCTCAAACTGGTAAAATTACATAATAATAATCATAATAATAATAACACATCGTAATTATCACTAGATACTTGCTAGCTACAGTACCGCTCAAGTGTATCGTCGTGTGTGCTCGCGAGTAACTCGAGGGGAGCACGCGAGTTACTCTATTGCAACATGCGAGTACCTTAAATCCAATGCCCGAGTCCCTCAGATTCGACACGCAATTCCCTCGGATTCAACACGCAATTCCCTCGGATTCAACATGCACGCATGCCTTGGGTTTAGTGATTCTGGAGCTACCAGTTATATTCAAGATATTTTTGTAAGCCAAAGCACAACACCTTATCGATTGGAGATATTAAGCATGGTGATAAATACCTGGGCTTATCCTCTACAGGTTTGAGAGCCCCACCATGCTATATTGAGTAGGACCATATAGATCGCATGAGATGAGGAATTCGAAAGTATCTATGGTGGGGGTCGACTGTTGCACGGTTTTAATTGATAAGCAGCTAGCTAAATGGAGTGGGCTGGTTCGCTTAACACTGAACAGGCTGGCTCACAAGTACATGCGCAAGTACACATAAGTACAATGCCCGCGAGTTCCAAGTGAGTGACTCATGAGAGCCTTGTGTGTGATTCGCGAGCCAACTACGTGTCACCCGCTGTTGTCTCGCAAGTACTCGCTGGAGTACTAAGTACTCACTTGTGTCTCGCTGGAGTTTCGCTGGAGTCTCGTACCTGCATACGTATATTAGTGCACAGTAGCTGTGTACTCTGTCAACTAATTAAATTCTATTGAGTGCTTGAGAACAAAATATTAACTTTTATCTATGTAGCTTAATAGCATAAAATGAAATCTAGCTGGATTACCCTAACTATAAGGGCTACTACCATAGGGAATATATAAGCAAGGTGACTCACGAGCATCTATATACAATTTAAACACCAAATGCCTCATGTAAACTAAAAGTAAAGTTGTCCACATATGCATGTGATTACTTAGTGATTGTTTCATGAATCTCATTCAGTATTGCTTAATGATCACGTACGTACGTAGGTCATCACTCAATTGCAAAGCTCACACCATTTCATAAGGCTAGTCATTTTTCGAGTATGCTCCGTGAAACATTGCATGATTACGTCGTACATTATGAATGTTTGGCGAATTGTTGGCTATTCAACAAATTTGCCAAACTTTACCATATGGTATACGTATAGGGAACAATTTGTGACCGGATTTGCGAAAATGTGCATTGTTTGCACATTTGTAAACATTTAGAAATACCATTTTGAAATATTCAATTTGTAATATCTTGAATCTGCTTTATGCTACTTGCACGTAATTCTCCACAAATCTGTAGTTATACAAGGTAATTTGGTGGGTCTACTTGTTGAATGGCTTGCTGGCTGAATTGCCCGCCATTTTAGATAGTTTTCAACAGTGCCACAAGTGATTATATAGGGGTGGTTGGTCGGGGGTGGTGGGGAGCAGATGCGGCATTGTAGCAATAATATATGACATTTGCAAGACACTTTATAATTAGTAGCCAATGTGCTTAACTTACAAGCTAGTAAGCTACTTCTTGTAGTGATTATCTAGCATTGTATTGTATTTAATTTGGTCATGTATGTACGTACATATGTACATAGCTACCCAGCTGCAATTGCATACTTGAGTAAACACAATGATAGGTGAGTGTTACGTAGCTATATTTTATAGCTACTGTAGCTCCCTTACTTTCAACTCTGTTCTCAGATTATTTACAAGTTCAGTTATACTATATGAATGTAGCTATAATTATACATATGTACCACTAGACATACACATAATGTAAATGTCTCTCATGCACTTATTATGAGTGTTAACATGTCAAGTATTGAGAAGAAACATGTTACTGTAACAGCTTTTACCCCATCGTTACAGCTGTTATGTTAAGGAGGCGAAAATCTTAACCAGCAATGCTTGTGCAATATTTAACTAGAGAAGCAAACTTGAAAAATATGGTGGATATCAGTATTTATGCACTCAAAATGGCTGACACTGACAATATCCAACAGATACAAAAGACATGCTCTATGAATAACCACTATATACATAATACAATAATTACAGTATGATGTAAAGTGAGTATACGTAGTTAACAAGTGAAATCAATTTTACAATTATTTCATTGCACATCACTCCAGCTGATTGTTGATGCACTGGATTATCCCATCATGATGAAACGTCATAAAAGGTTTTTGCCAGTAATAGTTACTAAATAAACACTATAAGTGATAGTGCATGGCTGAGCATAAGTAAGTGCCTATATTGCTGCTTCTTAATATTAAATCAACCAATCAAACGGACAGAAAAGAGCAGTATGAAATACAGAGATGTGTTGTTGAATTCTATGCTGTTGCAGCATAATTATTATGTGATAACATAAACAGTGCAGCAACAGCGAAGTACTCATTAAGCCATAGCAAATGATTAGAAGATTATGGACTGGTAAAGCAATGAAACAACACTGCAGCAGCATTATAACATGTACAGCATAACAAAATGTTGCATTCCACACTAGCCCAATGATCTTACATAGTTCCGTAGACTGTCACTGACTATCATAAATCCATATATACAGTACAAATCACCTACAACTTAAATAGCACATGTGTGTCAGACGCTTGTGTGTGTCACATGCGTGGCATATTGGTACTGTACCTGCACACATGTGTGTCTCTTTAATGGCACATGCGTATACATGCACATGCAGTCTTTACACACAAACATGAA
Organism: Spongia lamella; assembly: GCA_963930835.1. Taxonomy (NCBI): domain Eukaryota; kingdom Metazoa; phylum Porifera; class Demospongiae; order Dictyoceratida; family Spongiidae; genus Spongia; species Spongia lamella. The sequence continues at coordinate 20,599 of OZ005747.1, read as the reverse complement.
GTCTTTACAAACGTGTGTGTTTGTATATACGTACGTAGCTATATATAAATAATGTTGTGCACATGTGCATTACTACCTTTGTTTTAGTTATATACTTTCCCTGCAGGACTGGATGAAGACCGGCCACCTAGAATCAAGTAGCCATGGCTGTTAGAAAGTTACTAAAGCAACTTTTCTCCTTTGGCCTGAAGTAACCATATGCCGAGCTACACATATGATACACCAGATATCAAGAAACTTTACCAGCAATCTGTCATCATCCACAGGCTATAAGCGCCCGTGCAACCCAACCTTGGTAAGTCTACTGGGCAAACCGGTATTCAGTCATGTCACGTGTTGCTGACTGGAAAGAATTCTTCAAAACTAGTTAATACAATAGCATGCCTCACACATATGGCTATAGTGATGGCCTTACGCATGTCCATGCAAGGGCAAGGCATAGCTATTCCTTAGCCTTTAGCTAATCTTCATGCATTTTTAGTATTAATACGTACGTGTACATGCATTTAAAATATTATAGCTGGCACTTATAACCACACAACAGGTCTTGTATTGTGGTAGAGTAGAGTATCCATCGAGGTATCCATGCTTGCACAGAATCTGAAGTGAAAGAAGATAAGTAGCTAGTTACTTTTACTTAAGTGTATGCAGCTGAATAAAATGGTATGCTATGCGGGATGTTAGTCAATTGAAATATCTATATCGAGTTAACATCGATAGGTAACTATTTTAGCAATGATACCTCTCTGTGGATTATAAGCATTGTATAAGGCATCGCTGGTCTTAACGGAATCTTTTCAACAGCGATTGCAACGACTGTTACCACTCACATGTGTCTTTTAATACACGCATACTCATGTGTCTTGCTACACACATGTACTTGCATGGTGCAATGCCATGCGTGTTTTCTGTCTGCTGTGTGTGTGTCACATGTGTGTGTCATTTAAGTTGTGGGTGATTGGTACAGTAATATATTGCACATAAACAAGCATACTCAACAGCATGCTCCATTTTGCCCCCACACCATTATATGTTTAATGCTAAAGGTGAACTGAAATGGAAAATCACCCTGCTATTTTATTACATAAATATGTATATTTGATCATACAATGCACAAAAACAACATTTTTATAATAATATTTTAATAAATTATCAAGATATAAAGCCGAAAAGAAATACGTCATTTTCTTAAAATGTTGTGATGTCACATCGAGCTCTGGAAATACTTTTATTCCATCGTTATATTGGCAAATGATGGTAATGTTCATTCTGTTCTTTGGAAATAACAAGCAAGAAATATGGATTGATTCTTTAAGCCTTCTATAAACAATCTGGTGCCAAAAGGATCGCAATGCTGGGTCAAAATATCGTGCTATCAGCGTTCTTTGTCAGACCACGTTTCAAAGGACTGACATGCCCTCGGAGATGTCAAATCATTCGCGCATTGTACACGATGAGCACAGCCGGATAGAGTATTATAGACTCGGTGTAGATGGATGGTTACCTACCATTGAATAGGTTAGTTGTGTCATCATGGAGCGTAAATGATTCAGTGGTGTGTCAATTCTTGCATGGTTATCACCTTGCCACGATAAGGCGGGCTGACCTTGTACTACACTGGCCACTATATTATATCCTACCCTATGATTATACTGATGCATGTGTACTCTATGAATGAGTATAGGTGAGAAACGTAAGGTGTTATATCTAGCAATAATTCTTTTTGTGTCAACTTTAGTGTGGTTGTAACATGACCAGCTAAACAATGGAAGAGATCTCTAGGACTAGGAGCTTGTGGTGAATATATTCTGTATAGTCATTGCTGGTGTATTTTCAAATCTACACAACAACATTCAACCATGATCAAATAATGCAGCTGCCTGCATCCGATCTCCTTTGCAGTTATAACTTTCATTAGTAGGTATATGCTAGCCATGATTTGATTGTTTATACGTACTTGCTGTACGTGGTGCTTGCTACGTATACTTGTACTTGATTTTTGTTTCATATATATTTATGCATATACGTAGTATTATATGTGTGGCCATGGAGCTGTAATGTACAATAATTGAATAGTTAACCACTGAAATAAACAAAGCCGTATAAATGTATCAACACTTTACAACTCTTGATTATGTCTTCTGGAGTCTGCTGCACAAAAACACCATTCATGTGCTGCTTAGCACTGCAAACACCTGTATACAGAAATAACAATCAACAAGGCCTTACTGTGCATAGATAATTGCTGTCATCTTGAATGATGAAGTGTAACAATAGATCCAGTACCAACTGACATTAATTTGCAAAATTGCAAATATTCACTACACATGAATTATCAAAAATCTCTAAATTATACTGAATGATCTATCACGTCCACTGTATCAGTCTTGTAAAAAAGCCCCACTGGACTGGTCTTTATTACCATTAACCTACCACTAACGCCAACTATAATGCATCATTCTATCAATTTACTAAGTGACTGGAGCCGAAGTGTATATAGAAAGCTTGCTTAAGATACGCTGCAATCCCATTCATCAATTTGGCGGCAATCCAGTCCCACAAACCTACCGTTTTGCACCCCATCAGCGCTCATTTTGAATTGATCATCCATTACAAAGCAAGCAGTAAGTGTGATAATACGATAGGCAAAGCTAAGGCGGGCTGTTAACCATGGTCCTTTGCTAGAAATCAATCAAGCACACATGTGACTCCATACATTGCAATACAAATACGCGTGTACTTATCTCGGTATGACGTTTAATGATGTCACTAACCACAATGTTTCAAAACTGCTGCAGTAGCTAAACAAAGTGGAATATCACAAAATCACACATACCACGCACTCTTTATTACCATCACTAAGCTACGTACATTATAAGCACAAGTCAATTTTCCATTTCAGATGACCTATGCTAAGGAAACCGGCAATGATCATATTTTAGCATTATCTCACGGTTGTACTGTAACACATTATGGTAGGGTTGCATTATCATTTAAGTATGGTAGTACTTAATAGTAGGGATCGGCAAGAAATCGTATGGCTGTCCAAAATTTCGCACTTTTATAAGCCACCTTACAACAGGCTTTAGCCAAAAAAGCGACTTGAATGTATTGGTACTGCTTTAATAGTACGGAATCATCATCAAACAAAGCAAAAACTCGATTATTTCGAGCTATAGCAAATTCTTAAGTTTTCAAAATTTACCTGTATTTCGTCTGCCTGCCTGCATGCCTGCCTACCTGCCTGCCGGCCTCATGTAAGACCCACTAGCGCTCGATGTATGGGTCCAGAAATTTCACACAACGCAGGTAATCGCAGTGGATTAGCAAAAACGTTGTTCTGATTTTGCTTTGTACACTGTGCCAATGCGATTCCTTTCATCCGTATTACTTCCCTTTCATCTTCAAGGCTCTTATACAAAGGTGACAAAATTGCATCATGAAAATAATGCTGACTCAGTTCATGTCACTTTCATACAAGTGTGAACATGACGCATGAAGGAGTGCAGCGTAGCGTGCAATAGTCTGAAGGAATCGTTGTCATCATTACAGAGTGTAACAATTTTGTAATCTAGTCAACGAGTACCTAGTGTTTATTAACGCTGTAATATTATTGTGCGCTCTTGCATAACTTACAGTTATGCGCCCACTGTTAATACTACGTATATTAACAAATGTGATGTTTTAGTTTTGCGTGTACATTATTACATTGCGAACTTCATCATACGTGCCAATGTACATCTTAGGTAAATGGATTTTGATGTTTTTTTGAATGTATTTCGCTATAATACAACTGGTTTGCTATGTTAACCATCTTGTTACAAGCACCTGTAAAAACTATTACAGTAGGCACCTGTAATGTTTTTAGGCGCCTGGAAGGTAAGAAATTATATAATTAAAAGCATACATAAATAAAAGCAATACATAAAAGCAAACAAACTAGTATAATTATGTAAAAAGGAGTAGGGATCGATATAAAAAGGAAGGAAACAAGGAAATGATTATAACACTAAAGCCGAATTCTGGCATGAGATAATTGATAAAAGTTTAATCTCTACTTTTGGCTTGATCACAGCTACTAACCTACTGAAATCACGGCCAACCAAAAGGAGGGATTAAACTTTTATCAATTATCTCATATCAGCATTCGGCTTTAGTGTTCTCTGTGCCAAAATCTTTTCCTTGTTTCCCTACTTTTTATATCGATCCCTACTCCTTTTTAAATCTTTAATTATTCAAAGTTAACATTTTGTAATTGTATACGTACTTACACTTGTATTACACATAATAATGACGTAATTACGAAAAGCACAACACACACAAACATACACAATATACACACAGACACTCAAGACACCCACAAGCATACACACACAAACACAACACACACACACAAACATACATATGTACACATACACACACACACACACAATTACACAAAATCACATACACAAAGACACACACACAATACACACACATACATACACATACAACAAATACACAAACACACACACAAAGACACACACAAAGACACACACACACACACACACGCACACACACTCTACTACATTTGCACTATGTGCAGAAATGTGTATCTGTACAATGTGAGTATGGTACCGTATACCAGGTTATCTTTGCAAGGTGCGAATTTCTTCATGACTCATGTGAGCTATTTATGATTTGATTGTGGGTTTAGTGTTGCCATAGCTATCTATGGTCACGAGTGTTGATGGGTGGATGCAAGCCATGTCTAGGTCGATTTAAGTTTATTTCTCTAAGGAGCATACTAACAAGATCCTAGGTCCACCTAAAACTGAAATAAGAAAAAAGTGGCACTTATAATGTCTTATCTATAAGCGTCTGTTCAAAAAGGGTCTGGAAACATGAGAAATATGTTGAATTTCATCTATTACCGGAGTCCATTATAATGATCCTGTAGAGGTACTGTCCATGAATTTAAGACTCTACATGCAGTGAACCAACTATTCAATGTACTCGAGACTATGCTCAAGGTATTTGCATGGCACGGACTGCTAAATACTCAAAGATCTTTGCTAAATGTTGATCACGTGAGGTTATTGGGGTGTTAGGTTCACAAAGTTCTAAAATTTCTGCTAAGACAACAGTTTAGCATTATTGAAATACACCTTGTGAAAATAACCCGTTATATGATAATTGTTCAAGATATTTGACAATTAACAAGTTATGTATCATAAGAAAAATTTCCCAGTGAATTTCCATAGCTACACAACAATAAACAAATCATATGACTTAGTTAAACATGGTGACATTGCAGAAATTTTGATCATGTGATCTCATCACGTTAGCCATGGATACTCTACTGTAGTTACTATCACTAGTTGTATATTATACCTTGTTGAAGATCATGTGATCCAGGATGTTCATCTGAACTGCTATGTTTATTCTCTACCTCCTTCAGTAGATTACTAATCTTCTGTTTTGTCTCCTACATCACAATATATATATATATATATACTGTACAAGTACTTCATTTATATAATCTAATATACTCTAATAGAACATTCAGTTATAAACTAGTGCATTATAATATTTGTACTGTCAAATGTTCACTGACAATACAACAGAAGTATTGTGAGACAAGCTTAAGCCTGATGTGTCAAATACATAATTTATACACTTGTAAAGTAACCTTGACAATTCTGTAATTCTAGAATGATGGCCTAAACTATAAACTGTAAACATCACACATACCGTACGTGGGAAAATTTTGGAGTGGGAAAAATTGGCGAATTTGGCGAATAGAAGGCCATTCAACAGTTTTTTATCCGCCAATGTTTCTTTTTAGGATCAGTTTTAGCTATACATGCGGCTTATTCGCCAATATTTTATCCTCCAATTGATTCAAATCAGTGCATTCGCCAATGTTTTACCCCGCCAAAATTTTCCCATGTACGGTATTACCAGTATAATATTTTTCATATGAATTGCATACGAATGATTGGCTCTACATACGTAAATCCTCCATACACGAAATTCTACTCATTTTATAACTTTATTATCTCAATACTATCTTAATAGAACTTTTGTATAAGTCATTTGTGTGAAAGATTTTTGCAGAGCTAGTGACACACTCTAATAGAACAGTCATTAATGAATATTGTTCAGTGTATGTATAAATGTATAAAAGACAGTATAAATGAATGTGAAACTTAATAATATACTCTAATAGAACACTTATCATACTTTCTTATTCAAGTGAATACTAAAATATTTATTATTCCTTAGAATGTTCCAATAGAGTTTATTATTAAGTTGTACAACAAGTCAATCATAACATACATACACACATACTGTATAATGGGTTATATTAGAAGATTTAACTTTGAATAGGTATATTAACCCTTCGAAGCCTAAGATAATACCGTATAGCGGTTTTTTTCGAGGAGGAAAATTTTCACAAATTGCCCTATCCAGGGGGAAAATTTTCACGAATCTCGTCAAGAGCACACAGTGCCTAATGCTTTTAGTAAATATTTCGAGGGTTATACTTTTACGAATGGCTATAGATTCGTGAAAAATTTTCCCCTCGAAAAAACCCGCTTTACGGTAATATTTACGGGAAGGTTATCTACAGTAAGCCACTATAGTGGCTTTCACAACACGTATGTGTTTATAGCCCCGTAGCTCGTACACTAAGTATCCTATGCTAAAATGGACTCGACCACGTTGTTCAGTAGACAAAGGGCTTTACTTTCGTATATAACTTTTTATAGTTTAGGGTAGTTTTGTGCCATGGAATCTTCGCATGCTTTATAGCAGATTATTGAGGATCCAGCCGACAACTACTCTGACGAAGGTACCTCGGATGAAGGGCCTCGAACCATAGATATACTAACACCAGGTACGAGACTTATGGGCGCGCCGCTCCGTTTCCAATCCCGTATCCGGTGTTAGTATATCTATGCTCGAACGGAGTTCTCCTATCTTTGGTTACGCCATAGATATAATACACGGAACTGGATTGGAAACTAATCACGTGCGCCAATTAGTCATGTACATTTTGTCAGGTGCAATGCGCGTTGCTGTAGTCGGCAATTTGTCAATAGCAATATCAATTTGTTGGTAGTATTATTAATTTGTCAAAGACTATTTATTGATACTGTGCTCATTACCTCTCTATACATGGGTTTCTTTTACCCATTCTATCTTGTAAGCACACACGACCATACATCATATTATTGTGTGGACATACGTTAGTTTGTGGGACTGGATATGACAATCTACAATGCCTACTTATCTTTGTCTAGCATTTTCATATACGCTAACTATTTGTCTACTGGATCCAAGTAGTTAATAGCGATACAGCTAGATAGTACGAACGGAGTACTAGAATCATTAACACTGCTATTTTGCATCCAAAACGCATTAATGCGAACAATAACGTCTACTGTTGTAGTATACATGGTAATGTCCAGTACTCCAGTAGAACTACCTGCGCTTAAGCACTTAACATCAATAATTATAAGAGAATTTCCCTGTGCTTGGTACTACAGTACCACAAACTTTAAAATTCGTTTAGACGGCCATATAACCGGTTTCGTTATGTTGTTAAACCCACGCCCAGTTATAAAACTTACCGCGTCCGTCAGAATAACACTAGTACTATTAAGTAAACAAGTTTTTAAGTGAGCAGATACGAATATATTATGAGAGAACAATACAAACGTAAAAGAACAGTTTAGTTGGCGAGAAACGCGGGTTGCACTCGACAATGTTAGCGCACGTGATTAGTTTCCAATCCAGTTCCGTGTATTATATCTATGGTTACGCGTATAATATCTATGGTGTGACTTTGTGTGTGGTGTTTTGGTGTTGTGCGTTGGTTGGAAAAGTTGACGATTTCTAATGGTGGATCTTTTGGTTCGTGCATTGATGAAGAACGCAGCAAGCTGGGATACCTAGTGTGAATTGCAGAATTCAGTGAATCATCGAAGGATAGGGCTGCGCTGAACACTCTTCTTCTACAAACGAAGCACTGGATGCCGCTCAGGTTTGTTTTTCGCTATATATCAATGAGTATTTGAATCCCTTCCGTTCATGGTTACTCGTGTTGAGAGGAATACAAGTTCGCCTTGGTTTCTTTGTATCTTACTGAAATAACCTCTTCGCTCCGTTATAACCCTTTTTCTATTTCTAGGACAGCAGCGAGTGTTCATAAGGCGAGTCAGGTTGGGAGGAGTACATGCTTGTTGGCGAGAAGGAGCGGCACGCCGGTTCCTGTGGGTTAGGAGGACTCAAACTCGGATGAAGAGTTGCCAGAAGGTAAAAGTGAAATGTACCATAGTATAAGTGTAGAGAACGTGGTTACCCCACTACATCCACCCCAACTACTAGTAAAACTCGGCCTCCGTCTACTTGTGCCAGAAAAGGAGGTGGCTTCTTACTGCTGGTGCCTTGTATCTCCGTCCGATTTCTTTTATTGATGATATCCTTAGGTCTGTTAGGTCATGAAGTTTCTCCGGATAGGCCTATTCCTCCTAATAGGTCAGTTTCTCCGGATAGGACTGTTTCTCCTAGGTTCTATGACTGTGTTGTGCGTATGTGTTATTTGTATCCATACCATTTATACGTTATTAGGTTCTGTGTCTGTGCATTGCACGTTGTGTAAGTATACGTGTTTTATATGTATCCATACCATTTAGTACATGGAGGATCATGGGTATTGTTGTGTCTGTGTGTTTATTTGTATCCATACCATTTAGTTGTTTGTGTATGTGTATGTGTACGTATTATTTTGTTAGTATGTATATGAAGATCATGGGTATTAGGTTGTGTGTCTATATTAAACATGTGTCAAAACCACCACATGGTGTTCAATGGGGAATGGTTGGCATGTTATTGTTTTTACGGGGCTGTGTGGACAATTGTATTATACTGTGTTATGTTTTTGTCTTTGCAGAATATACAACGTGGAGTAGCATTGGTGTGTCTACTGTATGTGTGTGAAAGAAACTTCATGCAGTAATTGAAATACGAAGTCAAGTTGAAATAGACAATGAAGTATTTTATTGTTAAAATGACAGAAGGTTGGAATTCAAGTTAAAATAAACAGTTATATTTATTTATATACATTGCTAGCACGTAATTATCAATATGAAAACATGGTAATACAATAAATACATTTTGAATTATTGTGTAAATAAGGAAATACGAAATATTTATTCACAAAATTACAGGTAAATGTTCGGATCGCTTGTACTCCGGTTATGTTAATACTGAGTCATCGTGTATGGGGGCGCCCAGGAGACCATGTAGTAATGGGTTTGTGTTGAAAACATTACAGTTGTAGCTTTATCCATCGCAGAGTTATGCCGTCTGATTATTGCTTTGTTTCACTTGTATCGAGAAACATCACGGATAATATAAGGTTTTTAAATGCCATATATTATTGTAGGTCTATGTATAAAGAATATTTTGCCACAAATCATGTAGGCATAGGTGCTTTACACGGGGAGATACAGGGGTCCAAGTATCGGGCTTCAAAACGCATTTTAAAAAGTTTTTGCGTAAAATAATTTGGTTTACAAACCTCAGAGCCACTATAGTGACTTACGGTCTTTGAAGGGTTAATTAATGAAAAGACATTCCAAACAACAAATAAATGCATTGTGATAATACCAATTGCTACACACACACACACACGCACACACACACACGCACACACACACACACACACGTACACACACACGTACACACACACACACACACACATGTACACGTACGTACCCACACACACACACACACACACACCCACACATACACACACACACGTACACACACACACACAACGTTATTGTCAGCTAATTAAATTTATATGTAACTGCACACGATAACTGTCTATTGGCATAACAATTCCTTATGATGCAACCCTTAACTTTCTACTGCTAAAACTGCAGTTAGGTGTTTACTGTTGACTGTTCTATTAGAGTGTATTACATCAAATCACTGAGTGAACTGTATACTGTACTATTAGAGTGACAGTCAACAATCAACAACTGCAATATATAATTCATTGATGATACACTCTAATAGAACAGTCAACAAATACACAGGTGGATATAATATACTCTAATAGAACAGTCACAATACTGTTAACTGGTCTTAGTTATAAGAGTCCTTAGTGGGATAATGCTGATTAATGTACATTCACTTGCACAAAATAAGGTATAACGACTGTACTATTAGAGTAAATCATATGACAGAATGTCTATTACAATGACAGGTTATTTGTATATTGGATATTACAATACCGTATAGCATAAAATTTAGAAGGTAAAATATATTGACAAATTCGACAAAAATTTGTACATTCATCAATTTTTAAGAACATGACGCTGCCATACTTTGCTCGCATTGCACATTAAATAGAAATGGAGGCTTGAAACAACTTTCATCATTTTTTTCGTAAAATGTAAAAGTTAGACAATTTGTCAATATTTTTAGTTTTATGCTTTACAACTCCCTTGTTTACATATTCTTGATAATTACGTAGGTGTACAAATCATTCATTCATATGATACAATATATTCTTTCCCAATTACAATATTATTATTCCTGACTGTTCTATTAGAGTATATTATTGAGTGCAGATACTGAGTGCACATAAGGAGTTTATTCTTCCATTATAGTATATTCTTAAACATGATACATATGACTGCTCTATTAGAATATATGAGACATGCTCTACTTCACGTTTACACATTTTATAAAACTTTACACAAATTAGTAGCAATCATCAATTGTTAACGTGCAGCTGATCTTGGGCAACTAATAGTAAAAATGGATCAAATTTTGTGTATGTAAATATGGAGGATTTTGTAGAGGCAATCATGCAATATTAAAAGTTTGTACAAATCATTCATAAAATTACAATAACAAAATTGTTGTTTATACCACTGAATGTTCTATTAGAGTATATTATTACAACAAGTCACTCATGTCATACTGTATAACAGGTTATTTGAGGAAGAGTTGATTTCAATATTATTGGAAGTACTAGATATTTTACGATAATATAACTACGACAAAATTATCATACGTGTGGGGATTATTGTTGGCAATGGAATAGTATGATAAAAATTAATATGTTGGTTGTTTCATGAAAATTTCTGCTTTGACTATAACCTGTTATATGATATTTGTACAATGTGTGTCATTACAATCTTGTGCGTACGCCCTTGCCTTAAATTACAAACTCCCACAACTCAGTAATTTTCCAAAATCTTAGTGTTATTTCCAGAAATTGATACGTACCTTTCAAATACAAGCTCATGATTGGTTGGCAAATCCCACACATGTACGTATGTACAACCATCAGTTACTGTTTAGTATCATATTAGCCCCACCCACTATTATAACAAGCCACACCTCCTAGTACACTATTATACACATAATGTGACAATATTACATACATCATTAAACTGATTTATATCCATATTATGGCGATTCACTAATAGCTCCACTATTTCACTGTGACCATCCTCCACTGCCAACTCTAGAGGTGTTTTGTTCTCCTACAGACACAATACAACAATATAGTAAACATTAAAAACTGACAGTGTACAGGATTGTGATAAATCGACACACAGAGAGGGCAGGATTGTTAAGTGCAGTTGATGAGTAAGTTTATCATTGAGGCCTAACTGAGGGGCAAAGCATCCCCTTTGCCACCTAAACCATCTCTGGCCTGCTAGATAAATGATCAATGATATTTGAGTTATTATTTGAACACTCTCAGGGGTTTTCCCCACAATGAAAAGTTGAGCAGTAAACCGGCCTCTTCACCATCAAAGCATATTTAGCATACTACAAATACATCAATAACATTATGAGAACAATAGAGCATTGCTGAAGTGCTCTACACATTGTGGGTATGAGTGACTCACTGAACATGTAAAATCACAATTGTACCAAATAATGCAGTACTTATGATAACGACTGAAAATGTATAGTAAGTTTGGCCAGTCAAATTCTCAGGAAAATATCTGATGCCAGCCCATTATCATAAGCTCTGGACAGTTCAGCATAATTGTCATATTAATGGACATTGTGTACACTGCTATTCATTAAGATGTATAGTTTCATCATAGCACATACTCAGGGCTAGTGTAATATTATGATGGGGAAAATATTGATGGACAGCATCTTAAGCTAGCCCCCTGTATTAGCTGTACTACTGAAAGGGAAAATTTTGATGCATTACCAGCTTAATTTCCCGACTGACTTAATTCGCAACACATACACACACACACACAAACACATTAACACACACAGTAACACACATACACACAAACGTACACACAAAAACACACAAAAATACATACGTACATATTATCGGTATACAGAACACACACGCACGCATGCACAAACATACACACGCATACACAAATTACATACGTACCAGTGGCAGATTTAGGGGGGGCTAGGGGGGCTATAGCCCCCCCTCCTTGCAACCTCAAGGAATATTATAGACTCTATGTATTGATATAAAAATGCACTAAAACACATTAATTCTTGCATTAAGTGTCATTTTTACACTTTACAAAATAAAATAACCTATGCCCTCAGAGGGGTTGCACCCACCACACCCCTGGTTCAATTATACATGCATTTTATTAGCCCTTTTTAAAAAATCCATCAAATGTGCTCTAAATCCTTGATTTTGGTAGTTCAAAAACCAAATAGCCTTTAGCTTCTGGGGGGCTGTGCCCCCCAGACCCCCTGCTTCAGAGATACACTTCTAGGTTTAGCCCCCTCCCTCAGAATATCCTAGATCCACCACTGCGTACATATTATCAGAATACAGAATACATACACGTACATACACAAAATGTAAAAATACAAACAATTTGTATAACATGAATTGCTATGGTGCTCACATGATCAGGCCTAATAAAGATGATGTGATTTTGGAACTGATGCTGCTGTAGCAATGATAAGTTTATCGGTGACTGATTATCATCAACTTGATGAACTAGCAACTGATGATTTGATGGTGCCCTTAGCGACTTCTCTATCTTCACTGATAATTGATCCAACCTATATTAATATGTAATGTAATGTAGTGTGTGTGTTTGTGTGTGTGTGTGTGTGTGTGTGTGTATGTCTGTGCGTGTGTGTGTATGTCTGTGTGTGTGTGTGTGTGTGTGTGTGTCTGTGTGTGTGTGCATGTGTGTGCATGTGTGTGTGTGTGTGTGTGTGTGTGTGTGTGTGTGTGTGTGTGTGTGTGTTATATGAGGGGAGTGATAACAAGTCAGCTCCTGTTGAAGCTGGACAGTTTTACTATCTGTGGTTTCCATCTTTATACATCTACAGTAGCACAATGGCACTATGAATGATGTCCACATACTATCTCAGGTTATTGTACTGATAGCAGTAACCATCATGTGGTTCACCACAAGCCACTTGTTATTTTAGCTGGTCTACTTGTTTTTGTACTTATATAGTAATGTTTCCTTTTATGGATGCATCTTCAGTTGATTTTGTAAGGCTGTTCTCATATGATATGTACGGTCTTATGAAATAAGTAGTTGGTTAAAGGTAGACTGCAATGGCAAATCACATGCAAGATAAATGATCAATGACATTCGAGTTATTATTTGTACTCTCAGGGGTTTCCCCACAATGAAAAGTAGACTAGCTTGTAAATTGGCCTCTTCACCAGCAAAGCATATTTATCATATTTCAATAACATTATGTGAACAATAGAGCATTGCTGAACTGCTCTACACATTGTGGGTATGAGTGACTGACTGAACATGCAAAATTGTGTAATAGTTACGTTATGTAGTCATTATGTAATAAACTAATAATAATTATTGTCTTGTTCCCCCTTTTGTCTGTCACGTGATTACAATTGTCTATTGTCATATTCGTTGTTACCTCGCACATTACATTGGTGCCGAAACACGAATGTAACCGAGAATGAGGACGGGAGGAGGCCTTGCTTTACCCGAGCCACTTGGTGACGAAGAGGGGAGATCGTGGTTTAAGCGCTACGAAGTGTGCGCATCCGCCAATGGGTGGAATGATCAAAAAAAGCTGCTTCGCTTACCTACGCTTCTCAAGGGACGTTCCTGGGCTATTTACGACTCATTGCAAGAGGAGGAAATGGACACATACGAACACATGAAGGCCGCCATTTTGAAATGCCTGTGCCCGGACACGGAGGAAGACAGGGTAGTGGCCCGCGAACGCTTATCCAAAAGACGCCTGCGCGAGGGAGAGAGTGTGGATGAATTAGCTCGCGACATAGAAAAGCTACTGAACCAGGCATCCCCAGGTTTGCCCAACGAGGTAAAGGATTCGGAGCTTTGGTTCCATCTCATCAATTCACTTCCCGAGAGAGTATCGCTGCAACTCAAAATTCAACCAAAGGTTGGCTATGCAGAAACAATCACCAAGGCCAGAGAACTTCGACTGATATACAAGAGAACAGAGGGCTCTGAATGTGTTAACCAAGTTCAGTCTAAAGGAGATGATGCTCGATTACAAAAGCTGAAAGAGACTATTCAGACGATTTCAGAGCAGTTAACAGCTCTTAACACTCGGAAGCCAAACTCAGGGGTGACTCGGTGTTTCACATGTGGCAAACCTGGCCACACCTTCCGAAATTGTAGAGCACGAGCACAGCAAATCGAATGCTTCAACTGTGGAGGTCGAGGACATATAGCTCGTAATTGCTGAAGTCAGGGAAACGCCAAAGGGGGTACTTCCACCCGTCGAGCAGGGAGTGCCCCCCAGTACTAAGAAGTACCTGCTCGACTGAATATGTACCAACACTTGCAAACATCCATACCACACCAACAGTTGCTCACGTGAAAGGAAAAATCAATAGCCACACCACCTTGATACTATTAGATTCAGGGGCCTCCTGCTCAGTAGTAGCCCACAAGTATATCCCAACTAAGCATGTACGACCTACAAGTGGAATCCAATTGATAAATGCAGATGGTAGAAGTGTTTCTCCTATTGGAACTGCCACAGTAAACGTCAGTTTGGGGAATCTATATGTAGAACACTCCTTTATGGTCCTTGATGAGTTGTCATCAACTGCCATATTAGGTTGTGACTTTTTGACCAAACACAATCTTGTAATTGATTTCAGTCAAAGGAAAGCATATTGTTCCGGAAATCCAAATTTTCAGCTGGAACTCCAACTTATCAGCTCCAGTGGAACCACTTGCAAAATGTTGACACTAGACGATGAACTACCACAAGCAATACCGACAACAGTGAAAGATGCTGCATTCCCATCACATGACATGCCAACTGATGTTCACACAGACCTTCAGAAAGTAGTTGCCGAACACAAACTACTGTTTTCTCAACAACGTGGGAAAACCACTATCACTACTCATGTCATTGACACTGGTGATGCTGCTCCAGTGAAAGTCCCACCTCGCCCAATCCCATTTCATTATGCTGAGATGGTACACAACCAGCTACAGGAAATGGTAAGAGATGGAATTTTACGACCAAGTATGTAAATAATGTAACATACTTTCAAAATAATGCACCTTATCTTTGTTTTTATAATTAATGATAACTTAGAAAACAAGAGACAAAGTGTAGGTACAGGGGTTCAAATGACCGAGGTTTAGGGTCAATCTATACATCAGGAGAAAGGGCAAGGTCCGCAGAGTCCGAATTTTAGGCTATCAAATTTACTGCATAACAATACTGCTACTCAATTTGTTATTAGGAATATATGCAAAATATACAAAATTTTTGTATGGTAGCTAGGTTGGCAACTATGGATCATTTCAATTGTTGTGACCTCAAATTTCCCTAGCAACAGTTCATAAGCAACAATTACCAAGGGCTTCCCTAGAAATGGTTGCCAAGGGCTTTTCTAGAAATGGTTTCCAAGGGATTTTCCAGCAAAAGTTGCAAAAGGCTTCCCTAGCAACGGTTGCCAAGGGATTCCCTAGCAACTTTTGTCAAGGGCTTCCACAGCAACGGTTGCCAAGGGCTTCCACAGCAACGGTTGCCATGGGCTTCCTTAGCAACGGTTGTAAAGGGCATCCCTAGCAACGTTTGCCAAGGGCTTCCATAGCAACAGTTGCCAAGAGTTTCCCTAGCAACGGTTGCCAAGGGCTTCCCTAGCAACAGTTGCCAATTGCTTCTCTAGCAACTGTAGCCAGGACTTACCTAGCAACGGTTGCTAAGGACTTATTTTTCCACAATGTCATGAGTTAGTGGTATTAGAGGGTAAGGCTAGGGTTATTGTTAGGGTTAGAGTTTATTGACTCATTGCCATCTTGCCCAGAGGTAGTCACATTAATTTCCATAGCCACGTGGGGGGTATTAACTGGAGGATCCATGATTGCAGGTGGTTGTGGGGGTTTACTGGTAGGGTTCCCTTGATTGATTAGTATTCTTTTGTTACTTCCGTCTTCTTTACTTACGGGTGAAGGGGTATTTTCTTCCCTTTGGTTCAAACTCATGTGTGTAGTGCATGTATGAAAAAAATAAATAAACAAAATAAGTAAATAAGTAAATATATCTATGATTAATATATTAATTAATGTAATAATTAAAGGAACACGCGTGCAGTTTATAATACAGGAGAAATTTACAATAAAAGGAAATATATTATATTATTTATTTACAAGAATCTTAAATTACAAAACCTGTGATAAGTTAAAGTTATAGTCAGTGATTGTAGAGGATCCAGTCTCTCTATTGTTGTTAGTCTGAAGTGATACGCGTTTCGGCTTGTGCCTTCTTCAGTCACAGGAGGATAATGTTTTTTGATCATCTATTTATAGGGTAACAGTGGGGTCATATCGTGTCATTTGTTGATTGATGAAAATAATGTTTATTTATTGTTAGGTTTAGGGTTAGGGTTATTGTTAGGGTTAGAGTTTATTGACTCATTGCCATCTTGCCCAGAGGTAGTCACGTTAATTTCCATAGCCACGTGGGGGGTATTAACTGGAGGATCCATGATTGCAGGTGGTTGTGGGGGTTTACTGGTAGGGTTCCCTTGATTGATTAGTATTCTTTTGTTACTTCCGTCTTCTTTACTTACGGGTGAAGGGGTATTTTCTTCCCTTTGGTTCAAACTCATGTGTGTAGTGCATGTATGAAAAAAATAAATAAACAAAATAAGTAAATAAGTAAATATATCTATGATTAATATATTAATTAATGTAATAATTAAAGGAACACGTGTGCAGTTTATAATACAGGAGAAATTTACAATGAAAGGAAATATATTATATTATTTATTTACAAGAATCTTAAATTACAAAACCTGTGATAAGTTAAAGTTATAGTCAGTGATTGTAGAGGATCCAGTCTCTCTATTGTTGTTAGTCTGATACGCGTTTCGGCTTGTGCCTTCTTCAGTCACTGGAGGATAATGTTTTTTGATCATCTATTTATAGGGTAACAGTGGGGTCATATCGTGTCATTTGTTGATTGATGAAAATAATGTTTATTTATTGTTAGGGTTAGGGTTAGGGTTAGGGTTAGGGTTAGGGTTAGGGTTAGGGTTGGGGTTAGGGTTAGGGTTAGGGTTGGGGTTAGGGTTAGGGTTAGGGTTGGGGTTAGGGTTAGGGTTAGGGTTAGGGTTAGGGTTAGGGTTAGGGTTAGGGTTAGGGTTAGGGTTAGGGTTAGGGTTGGGGTTAGGGTTAGGGTTAGGGTTGGGGTTAGGGTTAGGGTTAGGGTTGGGGTTAGGGTTAGGGTTAGGGTTAGGGTTAGGGTTAGGGTTAGGGTTAGGGTTAGGGTTAGGGGTTAGGGTTAGGGTTAGGGTTAGGGTTAGGGTTAGGGTTAGGGTTAGGGTTAGGGTTAGGGTTAGGGTTAGGGTTAGGGTTAGGGTTAGGGTTAGGGTTAGGGTTAGGGTTAGGGTTAGGGTTAGGGTTAGGGTTAGGGTTAGGGTTAGGGTTAGGGTTAGGGTTAGGGTTAGGGTTAGGGTTAGGGTTAGGGTTAGGGTTAGGGTTAGGGTTAGGGTTAGGGTTAGGGTTAGGGTTAGGGTTAGGGTTAGGGTTAGGGTTAGGGTTAGGGTTAGGGTTAGGGTTAGGGTTAGGGTTAGGGTTAGGGTTAGGGTTAGGGTTAGGGTTAGGGTTAGGGTTAGGGTTAGGGTTAGGGTTAGGGTTAGGGTTAGGGTTAGGGTTAGGGTTAGGGTTAGGGTTAGGGTTAGGGTTAGGGTTAGGGTTAGGGTTAGGGTTAGGGTTAGGGTTAGGGTTAGGGTTAGGGTTAGGGTTAGGGTTAGGGTTAGGGTTAGGGTTAGGGTTAGGGTTAGGGTTAGGGTTAGGGTTAGGGTTAGGGTTAGGGTTAGGGTTAGGGTTAGGGTTAGGGTTAGGGTTAGGGTTAGGGTTAGGGTTAGGGTTAGGGTTAGGGTTAGGGTTAGGGTTAGGGTTAGGGTTAGGGTTAGGGTTAGGGTTAGGGTTAGGGTTAGGGTTAGGGTTAGGGTTAGGGTTAGGGTTAGGGTTAGGGTTAGGGTTAGGGTTAGGGTTAGGGTTAGGGTTAGGGTTAGGGTTAGGGTTAGGGTTAGGGTTAGGGTTAGGGTTAGGGTTAGGGTTAGGGTTAGGGTTAGGGTTAGGGTTAGGGTTAGGGTTAGGGTTAGGGTTAGGGTTAGGGTTAGGGTTAGGGTTAGGGTTAGGGTTAGGGTTAGGGTTAGGGTTAGGGTTAGGGTTAGGGTTAGGGTTAGGGTTAGGGTTAGGGTTAGGGTTAGGGTTAGGGTTAGGGTTAGGGTTAGGGTTAGGGTTAGGGTTAGGGTTAGGGTTAGGGTTAGGGTTAGGGTTAGGGTTAGGGTTAGGGTTAGGGTTAGGGTTAGGGTTAGGGTTAGGGTTAGGGTTAGGGTTAGGGTTAGGGTTAGGGTTAGGGTTAGGGTTAGGGTTAGGGTTAGGGTTAGGGTTAGGGTTAGGGTTAGGGTTAGGGTTAGGGTTAGGGTTAGGGTTAGGGTTAGGGTTAGGGTTAGGGTTAGGGTTAGGGTTAGGGTTAGGGTTAGGGTTAGGGTTAGGGTTAGGGTTAGGGTTAGGGTTAGGGTTAGGGTTAGGGTTAGGGTTAGGGTTAGGGTTAGGGTTAGGGTTAGGGTTAGGGTTAGGGTTAGGGTTAGGGTTAGGGTTAGGGTTAGGGTTAGGGTTAGGGTTAGGGTTAGGGTTAGGGTTAGGGTTAGGGTTAGGGTTAGGGTTAGGGTTAGGGTTAGGGTTAGGGTTAGGGTTAGGGTTAGGGTTAGGGTTAGGGTTAGGGTTAGGGTTAGGGTTAGGGTTAGGGTTAGGGTTAGGGTTAGGGTTAGGGTTAGGGTTAGGGTTAGGGTTAGGGTTAGGGTTAGGGTTAGGGTTAGGGTTAGGGTTAGGGTTAGGGTTAGGGTTAGGGTTAGGGTTAGGGTTAGGGTTAGGGTTAGGGTTAGGGTTAGGGTTAGGGTTAGGGTTAGGGTTAGGGTTAGGGTTAGGGTTAGGGTTAGGGTTAGGGTTAGGGTTAGGGTTAGGGTTAGGGTTAGGGTTAGGGTTAGGGTTAGGGTTAGGGTTAGGGTTAGGGTTAGGGTTAGGGTTAGGGTTAGGGTTAGGGTTAGGTTAGGGTTAGGGTTAGGGTTAGGGTTAGGGTTAGGGTTAGGGTTAGGGTTAGGGTTAGGGTTAGGGTTAGGGTTAGGGTTAGGGTTAGGGTTAGGGTTAGGGTTAGGGTTAGGGTTAGGGTTAGGGTTAGGGTTAGGGTTAGGGTTAGGGTTAGGGTTAGGGTTAGGGTTAGGGTTAGGGTTAGGGTTAGGGTTAGGGTTAGGGTTAGGGTTAGGGTTAGGGTTAGGGTTAGGGTTAGGGTTAGGGTTAGGGTTAGGGTTAGGGTTAGGGTTAGGGTTAGGTTAGGGTTAGGGTTAGGGTTAGGGTTAGGGTTAGGGTTAGGTTAGGGTTAGGGTTAGGGTTAGGGTTAGGGTTAGGGTTAGGGTTAGGGTTAGGGTTAGGGTTAGGGTTAGGGTTAGGGTTAGGGTTAGGGTTAGGTTAGGGTTAGGGTTAGGGTTAGGGTTAGGTTAGGGGGTAGGGTTGGGTGTGGGTGGGGTGGGGTGGGTGGGGTGGGGGGTGGGGTGGGTTGGGTTGGGTTGGGGTTGGGTGGGTGGGGGTTGGGTGGGTGGGGTGGTGGTTTGGGTTGTGGGGTGGGGTGGTGGGGTTGGGGTGTGGGGTGGGTGTTGGTTGGGTGGTGGGGTGGGTGGTGGGTTGGGTTGGGTGGGGTTGGGTTGGGGTTTGGGGTTGGGTTGGGTGGGTGGGGGTGGGGTGGGGTGTGGGTGGGTTGGGTGGGGTGTGGGTGTTGGGTTGGGGTTGGTGGGTGTGGGTTGGGGTGTGGTGGTGGGGTGTGGGTTGGGGGTGGTGGTGGTGGGTGGGGTGTGGGTGGGTGGTGGTGGTGGGTGGGTTGGGTTGGGGGGGGGGTGGGGTGTGGGGTGTGGGGTGGGGTGGGGTGTGGGGTGGGGTGGGGGTTGGTGGGTGGGTGGGTGGTGGGTGGGGTGGTGTGTTGTTGTGTAGGTGTTGTTGAGAGATTATTATTATTAGTGGTGGTGGTTTTGTGTGTTGAGTGTAGGTTTTATTGGAAGTTAAAGTTATTTAAAGTTAAAGTTTAAAGTTAA
>OZ005746.1:24752871-24847575 GCA_963930835.1 Spongia lamella | reverse complement strand
AAAAACTAAAGAAACAAGGAAATTAAAAAATTGTGAATTTCAAAAACTAAACAAGGTGAAGCAGTCTGTGTCTAATAGTCAGAGTCTGTGATTCTAGCTATATGAGATCACTATTTTGACTGTTTATATCATAGCTTCAGTCAAAATAGGGATCTCATAGAATCACAGGCTCTGACTATTAGATACAGACTGCTTCACCTTGTTTAGTTACATTTTCAGGATTGCTATTCCCTTTTTGAAATTCATAGGTATATATAGGAATGCTTGCATTGATATCATAAATATTATGATATTGATTGTATTACTTCTCTAGCATTCCACTTTTATTGGTGATGGTATGTAGCTACATATAGCAATAAAAGTAAGTGGTGAAGATTCTCCAGATACGTAGTCTATAATCAGTTGATTATCTAGGCCTGCATATTATGCCCAGTTAATGTGCCAGCATAATTTTTGAGGATAATAGTCACAATTTTAATTGTAAAACTATAGGATTTTCATGAGCATAATTGTTTTGGAATAGTAATTTCAATGTAACCGATATTAGTAATAGAAATACTGTGCTGTGTTATTGTTATTGTTGTTGCATGTTTGCAGGTGTAGATATTTATATATTGGGATCACAGATCAGCTTTTAGGTGCTTGTAGTGTCTACCGGTGCACATGCCGGGTGCACATGAGTTATGCATAGGATCACTCACAGTTACTCCTGTCACTCATGATCACTCATACAGTCAGTGTTTACTTGTACACTATTATTCAGTGATCATGGCCATGGGTTACCGTGAGTGATCATGAGTGATTATAAGTGACCATGAGTGCACTAGTGATTTGAATAATAGAGTATGCAAATAAACATTGACTGTGTGAGTGTATAGATTAGCACTCATGGGTACATGAGTGATCATGAGTGATCATGGGTGATCATGGGTGATCATGAATGACCATGAGTGATTATGGGTGATCATGAGTGACCATGAGTGATTATGGGCGATTATGGGCGATCATGAGTGACCATGAGTGATCATGGGTGATCGTGGGTGATCATGAGTGATTGCAAGTAACCATGAGTGACCACAAGTGACCATGAGGGATGATGTAAGTGATCATTAGTGATCATGAGTGACCAATAGTGATCATGAGTGATCCTGAGTGATCATGAGAGAAAAAATCATTGATCTTTTCTGCTGTGTCCTAATTTATCTGCTAAACCATAAAATGAAATTGCTATCCCCTGGTCACTATATAATAATTATGATATAACAAAGGCTATTAGCTATATATCTTTATCACAATAATGGATAAAAATTCAAATTACCTATTAGATAGCTATAGCAATAATACTCAAAGAGTAACAACATAATCTGTCCCGCCTATCTTCTTCCTTAAGTTTTCTTGAATCTGCCCACACATGTACAGTGGCCATAATGATTAAACATTCCTGTAGCTATATGTAACTGAAATGTATTCTTGTGTGACTAATGTTTGTTCTTGACCATATTGGATGATGTTGCTGATAGCTATAATAAAATTCATGAAGCCATACGATTTCTTACCCATCCCTACTATTAAGTACTACCATATCTTAATGATTGTCTGAGAATGTAACATACTGCATGAGACTAACAATTGGTCATTTTGTTGGAAGACCTCAAGTTAGGATTAAAAGTATAGCTATACGGAGTGAATAACTTGAGTGTTGATTCACACAAGGCCTATAGATTAGTGGAAACGTGGCATAATTCAGCATTTTGCGTAGTAGGTAGTTAGTAGTTATTGTTTGTACTATCATGGCTTTAAGCTAGCTAGCTTGATATAATATATATATATATATATATTGCACATTTATCTGTTTGGTGTGTACGTATTATATAATTCTTCCTTACCTGAGCACCCACATCTTTTGGTGTATCAACTATAACGGAGCTATACCACCATGCACTGAAATAAAGGCGCGGCATGAAATGACTCTGTGTTCTTGTCCCAATCTATCTACCCATGCATGCATGCATATGCATACTGCATACTTAAGTTACAAGTTTTACATAATAACTAGCTATATATATTAACTACTATATAGCTACATATATGTGGATATTATATATTTCATTCATAGCTACATATGCATGTAGCTAGGATACATGCATGCATGAATGGCTATAGCTAACTACAATTACTTGTGTGCATCTATTCCAAATTTCAATTAGCTACGTGGATCAAACTCTTGTCATATGCATAGTTTATAGCTATGTACATAGCTACACACATGTTAACATTATGATTAAAAAACTATAGCTAGTAGCTATATTGTATATGTACGTTTACTAATATATAACTTGTTGATTATGGCAAAGGGTGCTTCTGCGAAATGTGCTCAAGAATATTATAAAATGCTTCACTGCTGGTTTTCCCATAACGTTCACGCCACATAAATTCATCAAGATAGCACGGTAAGCTTTCCCTTCTTACTCCTCTCATTGTTTTCAACTTCGTCTTTACTCTATATACGTACCAAATAAAAAAACATAATGCACAATACTATTAATAGCTAGCTATACACATAGCTATGTAGATACATATACTGACAAAATTAAAGTGAAGCAAGAGAAAAGCTTCGTTCCCTACTAGCTATGTATACGTGGTTTTAGCTATATATTGGATTCACTCATTCTACTTTCCATATAGATTGCAGCTAGAAAGTTTCTTACATCATTACAATTAAATGGAAATCTTGTTTTTGTATGCCTCTACTCCATGTGTATCTGAGCATTAGCTATATAACCTAAGCATATAATAAACTGGCTAATTATCAGGTTATTTTTCACAATTGAGCCATTTATGCTGTAATTATTTACAAATAATTGGATCGGATATCGGATATTGTGTAGTATAAATATATTCAATATCAGTATACCTCTGCAGCTACGTAGGTAGCTAGCTATGTGGCCAAGCTCCACTGAATAATGATCATACTATAAAAGTGTGTGCAAAATGCAAATCTTTTCTTCCTAGCTATAGCTAGCTATACTGTCATATGTAGCTACAGCATGTCCCACAATCTATAGCTATGCATAGTCATGCATGCAGCTACAGCTACATATTTAGTTAGCTATAAATTATGTAATGAGAAAATCAGGTGGTCCGTCTCATAGATACATACACATAACATGCACATTATGTATGCTTACGTTGATATATAGCATACGTATATACGTATATTCATTTTAAAATGGTGGCATGCATAAAAATATGGTTTGAATGTACGTATATAGGAACAGAGCCAACTATATGCATTAGTGACATACTAATTAGCTAGCTATGCTGCATTAGCAGCTAATATTTAGCAAAAGACTATAAAGCTGCATGGAGTTTTGTAACTTTAATCATTTAGCTATAGCTAGCTTTAAAACAGTTATATGTAGTTACCTACAAGGTAGTATTTAAAGCCAGTTAGCTATACATAGCTTTACGATATAGCTATGTACCTGTTCCAATATGATTCAATGGTGTTTGTATGTACTCCTGTAGTGGGGTCCTTGAAATGCAGGGAATGATTAACTGATTGATGTCCAGCTACATCAGGTATAGTGGTCACTCTATTGTACGCTCCCCACTTGTCTGACCATAAAATTGTTCCTGGTAAGATGTGATGGGCAATAATTGGAAACAGTGTTGCTGCATCCCTGTTATCCACTATTTCCATATACCCCACAGAAGGTACTTGAGTGGTGTCAACCATACCAAATACCCACACCGGTGGTAGACTTCGCCCACGGCCTCCCTTTAAAATCAAATAAGTCAGTAGCTATGGTTACTGTATAGAGGGAAACTTTGGAGGGTGGAAGCATTGGTGGATTTGGCAAATGACCATAAATTCATCAAAGTTTCTTTAGCCAAAATACTTTGTTTAATACTAAATAACATTAGCTATAAATCAGTGTTCAAATTCGCCATAATTTATTTCACCAACTGTGATTTTGCAGCAAATTCGCCAAAGTCTGCACCCACCAAAATTTCCCTCTATACGGTATATTGTAACTTGAAATCACTCATAGCCTGCATGTAGCTACATAAGTTAGCTATGTATAGCTATAACTGATATAGTACTAGTACCAACATATTCTAATGCTATAGCTACTTAATCACAGCTTATAGCTAGATGTTTTGCTACAGTACCTTTCCCTGATGAGTAAAAACAGACTCGTCAATTTGCACGATGGCACCTGGACCACCTAGTTTAATAGGTGGTCCACTAAGCAACTTCCATGAGCAGATGTCCCTGTTCCATTGGTATATGTTAATACCCATTTTTCTTCCAATTTTTACATCATTAATTGCTTCAGTCACCGCATGATTGGTAGCCCAAGAATGCACCATATAGATTATTGATGCTAATGGACATCGGACTTCTGTAAAGTTAAAAAGATATTAGCTATATGTATGACGTAGAATGTACGTAGCTATTTACATTATGCATACATAAATTATATACGTAGCTAGCTAGTAATAGGTATAGCAAATTTTAGGGTTAAAATGAGCATTTGTTAGTTGACATGTAGATGCAAAAAATTCAGAGTAATTTAATAGCTACGCATATAATTACATGCATATGGCCATGTACATACGTAACTAGTCCGGAGCAATAAATGATAACAATACATTTTTATAATAGTTAGCTAGGTTCTATAGTTACATTTTAAATACATAAATTATATAAGGCATTCCTTGATAGCTTATTGATTAACAGGTGGTTTTTCATAGCTTATCCTTATTTCTTATAATCATTTGTTTGAGCATCATGTGCAGCACAAAATGGTGCACATGCTTGCAATATCAAGTATGAGATAGCTTTGTGTTCACTCCTGGTATTGCTACTTGCGGTACAGTTTCACCTGAAGGGCCAGTTTCACCTAGTTATAGGGCCGCTTTGGTATTGGAGATATGGCTTCTGTTAGGATTGATTGAATGATTGATTGATTGATTGATCGATCGATCGATCAATTTAATTACTGAGTAAGACAGCATGCAGTGCTGATATAACTCATTAGGTTATATAATTATAACCCCAGATTACATTAACCTACTAAGATATATAGCTAGATACTTACATAATTATATACAGAAATCTTCAGTATAAAGCATTAGTTAAAACTTAGTACAAAATGCATTTTATAAAAAGCTCACAGTAAATTTAACAGAGGCCAACTTGGCCGTAGTAATTCTAATTTGGCGGATCATATGAGGAATAGAAATATCTTATTAGAATAGTTTGCTATATCAGGCCACTGCGCCCAAGGAAAGGAAAGCCATAAATCTTGTAATCATAGCTGGAAATGTTTTAACAATCTCTGTAAATTCTTAAATCTTCACTTCAACAAATTCTTATTGCAATTTCTCATTTGTTATTACACATGATATGAAGTACTAAAACAAAATTAATTATCTTTAAAATCTTAAAATCCTAAATCAGCTAGCTTCATAGTTTTTAAATGCATAAATCTCAAAAATCTCTATAAATCTTATATAAATCATTAAAACTCTTGAAATGCTCGGAAATCTTAAGATTTATAAATCTTGTAAGCAATTTTGCTTAGTTGCTGATGTCGACACCTTAACTACACCCTAGTCTTGTACATGTGAGGCCAAATTCTAACTGACGTGCAGTGCCTTATCGCTTGCAGTATAAGAGTGTGCACCGTGAGCTAGAGTTTGGACAATTGACATTAGCAAGTTAGCTATATAGCTACTGCAGGTGATAACGCCTTGTGCGTCATGGGGGTCAGTACGTATAGCTACGTATGCATGATGAGACAAAACTTGAAAGTTGGGTAAAATTTCTGTAAATTTCAACTTTCAGAAAAAAATTAATTTCAGCAAATTTCATATTTCTGCAATTTAATTTTTCTGTTATATACGTACGTATAAGCAGCTTCATAATCAGTAATAATAACCACTAGATCCCAATCATCCCATGCATGCAAGAATCTGTTGACTCCTTTGATACTTTAGGTCTCCTACTGACACAGAGGGATCATCACAATACTCTTTTGGCCAGGTAACCAGTCCCATGTAGAGCCCACTGGTGGTAACAGTTACGATAATAGAGAAGGTGCCAGACCAAAGAACAAGGCTGTGAGACAGGCGGGAGCAGTTATGATTGGAATCATGGATTTTTCACACAGTGTTGTCTACAAAAACCAATCTCATGCAGCTAAATGATGCAGATCCTTTTGCATGTGACTATACAGCCAGCATATGAAGAACTTATCTGTACAATAATAATAATTATGCTATGAGTCTATGACAATTTCTAGCTATAGCTACGTATATGTACTTTTTATTTTTGCTTGTGGTGAAACTGGTGATATATTACTTTTAGCTACCACATAAATACTGAATTATTTATATATACTCGGGAACCACGCTAGTAGCTACTAGCTAAAGTTAAGCTACCACTGCATGAGCTCTTAGACTTGGGGAATAAAATAATATTATATAGCCAAGTCTGTATGTTAAGTGACAAAATGATATTGTGCTGGTGTATTTTGAGGTGTATTTACGCCCTCTGCTAGTCTGGACCATGACAACACTAATAACTGAAGCGGCGCATATAGCTAATAATGAAACCTTGAATCATTAGCTAGCTATATAATATTATGTAGTTATACTTACATATATGGCTAACTAGCTATAACTATATTGCTTCGTTTCAATGCAGCTGAAAAACATCTCTATTACTTAGCATGCAGAGATGTTTTCAGATGCATGTGAAACAAAACAATAAAATTCAAATTTCAGAAATAAATTTATACTTAGTGATAGCTATAGCAATGGCTAGCTAGCTATACTCAGAGCTGGTCTAGAGAGCATGCATGCATTCCATAAATACTCAAACTCTTGCAATAGAGCTATATTATTATGTACTCATGATGCTACTGAGCTAAATAAAACACTATTATATATATATCTATGGTTACTGATATAGCTAGTTTGTTGTGCGATTGGTCACGTGACTCACTTTCGAACCTCGAACCACGATCCACTTCGAATGCTTTTAACGTTACTGCATTCTGGACACTTCCAGGCCCATTTATCGTCCTGAATTCCTCGCTGTAAATCTCGTTCGATGAGATTCATGTTGCCTCCGCGTCCACAAGTACATGTCATTTGAGAAGCAAGCAGGCCCCTGGCTTGAAGCCATCTGATTGTTTTTAGTCTCCCTTCAGTCGTTGCGCTTGTGAATATGTATTCAGCAATATCAGCAAGACTGTACTGACTCGACGTCGTTGCTGCAACAGCCATGGCAGTGCAAAATCAGCTGTGACACGGAACTTAAAATTAGTCACGTGACACCATGTTGCAACAGGAAGGAGGAGATGGAAGTGTTATTTGAATATCAAGGAATTCGAACCATTTTGCATTGTAAACGATCCAAGATAGCTGAAAAGATTGAGAATAACTTGGCCGAGTTGGCTGTACTTCCTCAGACGTCGACATCGGCGGCGGAGTCAGCCCTGGAAGTCCACACCTTACACTCTATTAGGATAGTACGGGGAAAGCCAAAGTCAGGAACAAAATATTATTTACTTCAACATTACGTGAAGGAATGGAATACATTTATTAATGTAGACAATACTGAACAGATCAAAAATCGGGATGTTTTGACTGTAGTACCTTTTGTAACTGGTGGCGCCGGCGGCATTTCATCGGCAATAAACTCACAGACCGAATTGGCTGAAACCAAGGTAGCTAGCTATATAATTTTGCGTGTATGCTATGTAAATGCATCTGGAATCTATTAGCTAGCTAATTACCATGCCTGATGATGAACTTGGCATGATTCTGTTTAGGGGAAAAGTACATCAGTCACAGTCAAGAAGAAGAAATTGCAAACTGCTGTAAATACAATTGTATTGAAAAGCTACAGCAGTAAACTACCAAAGGATAATTTGCGAAGGAAAATGACAGAAGATGGGAGGATTAAAACCGTTTATTTTTCACGGGAGGATGATTTTGACTGCGTAAATAAAAAGATAAAGACAGTATTTGGAATTGAAAAATATAGAGTTTTAGAATGCGACAGAAAATCGCAACAACTTTCCTTTTCCCACCTTCAAAGTCTTGATGGACATGATGCAATCAAGAGGCGGAGAGCTTTGTATCTTTGTGAGGTTAGTTAATGAAACTGTATTCAATTAAAGCTATTATAATGCATGTAGAAGCCGCATGATGGGGACACCAAGAAGAACACATGTGCAGATGCTGACCAGGTATCAGAAATAATTGTAATATAATTAGTATAGCTTCCTTGTATCCATAAGATCCTTATAAAGGGGCTGTACATCTGATGTACCTTAGCATGTTACAGCTTAATGATTTATGGCCTCGTTATGGCAAAGAGTTTATTTTGTGTATCAGAAAATATTCTGTGGCTTCATAGCGTCACACAGCCTCTTCAAGTGAATTGAGTTCAACAACTGTTAGGTGTATCAAAGGTTATACTCTTTCAAACTGGGTGCATGCACGTATGACCCCAGACTCAAGGTGATCAATTAGTTCTTGCCATGCAATCTATTTAAAACCCATGCACAAGCAATGTACTGCATGGCATTGCCAGCTTTATACAATCATATCTTAAAGTGTGAGGCAGAGCCAAGGAGGTTATATCATCCTGAGTGTACTGTGCTATAACTGGCTTCTATCCTCAACTACCCATGGCCATCTGTGCGGTTACATTTACAAACATGTGCAGGATGAGGCCTGGTGTACTCAGTACAAAGGGTGCAACTATTTTGTGTTTGCCTTTTCACATTTTTATTGATGTGTTGACCTTTGAGATATTCTCATGATCACTAGATGATAACTACCACAAAGTACTACTTTACTTTGATGAATAGCTTCTTTGGAATAGAAGTGTTACCTATAATCATTATTATTTTATTATTCACTGTGGATAGCTGTATATGGTATGTACTATCTACAGGATTTATCAGACTATAATACATCTGATGGAGACCTTCCAGACCCTATCTTTAATGTACCACCAAAGAAACGGAAAAGAAGACTACTGTGTTCCAAAATCGTGAGTACTGTGCTAACCGCACATGCTATAAGTATTAAAGCACTGCTGCCAGTGGCCAATATATATAGCACAAGGTAAATTAAGCCAGAGTGCTATTTTGTCATCAGACTCTCACCAAGAGCTGATCTTTCATACAAACAAACTTTCAGTGCTTTAAAGGTTTTGTATTTTACACCTATGATGTGTGAATAAAGCACAGTTCTTTGATAGTACTGGCTGTTAATACAGTAAAGGCATTTTGCCAGCTGTACAGTGTGAACAAGATGGAGCATTTTTAGTCTAAAAAAGTGGTCTGCTGGCTACATGAAACTAGAGTGCTTTAGTTAAAAAAAGTGGGTGTGCCATACAGGTAGCTATTATAGCAAAGCATTGAAAAGATGGCTGGCTAATGGTGATACAGTGCTTAAAACAACTTTATACTTTATACTTTATACTGAATCGTAGACACACACTGAATTTGTAGAAAAATGGTAAAGGGATACATTTAACTGTCCAGCAATGGACATGAATGAACGAGTAAATTAAAAAATTGTTAATTTCAACTAAAAGTGAAATAGGGATCCTGCCTACTGAAACAAGATGAAGATAGAGAAGCCTGTGATTCTACGAGATTATTATTTTGACCCATGCTTCAGTATCACAGGCTCTCACTATCTCATAGGTAGACATTTTTAATTTACTTGATGTGTATAATAGCTGCTCCTCCAAAATCCATACCAGTTAGTCCCAACCATCAAGAGTTTGTAGCATTGTTTATAGTGGGTGTCCGATGTCCATTAGGGAACCAGGAATGCAACAGAATCAATCAACGCAGGTTCCACATTCACAGTGACACTACTCTATTTTTATGCGTTTAGCTGTTGTAGCATAAACTACCAATCATCGGCCAGTATGTATTAACACCAGTTTTCATAATATATTGAAGCTTCCGCAATGTATGCAAAGCATTGCTAGAATTATAGTATACGGATATTAATCATATTAAAACAGCCCTGATAACAAGAAGCCATGGTTAATTTGTTATTGTGACAATATAAACAGATAATAATGCTAAAGCCACATGACTTACTCTAAAGGATCCATTAAGTCTAATTTTGAGCATAATAGGTACCTAAAAGCATCAAGCATAATAGCAAGTGTTTGGTTAAAAATATTAATAAAGATCGATATACAAACACTCACCATACTTGTTATTACTCTAATAGAACACTCACCATATTACATAATTTTGATACAAATGAATATACTCTAATAGAACAGTCAGATTTTAAGCACCATTTTTTACATGAGCATAATATTGAGCATAATATTTCAAAAATTTGAGCACTGCAGCATACCATATAGCTAATAGGTAAAAAATAAGCATAATAGGCCGGTGTCTAGTATACATATATAATTATTACAGGGATCCAGCCCTGTTGTGATATCTGATTCAGATACTGATCTAGAGCTCGAGGTTGCGCAAGATGATGCAAAGCAGGTAAATATTGTGTATCATAGTAGTGTTGTTTTGGTACTACCATAACAAAAACTAAAAGTATTTTGGTATGGCCATTTTACTTAAAACTAAAATGTGACCGTCTCTGCGAAAACCAGCCTAGTTTACACCTGGTAGTAATTAGAGAAACATCTGTTTAAAAGTAGCTTTTGCTCGTATAGGCCGCTTTTGTTTAGTAGAACTGGACTTAGTAATCTATTGAATAAATACTGTTTACGTATACCTTTGAAGTTGTTACTTGCTTGATTTTAAGCCTTTTCAGATGTTTTTTTCGAGGGTGTGCATCAATTATAGCCCAGCGTTACAAGGGGGTGGGTGGGTGGGAGGAGGGAAGGGGTGGGTGAGGAAGCTAAAACTCCCCAGGTGAACACACGAGGTAATGAGTTGCCCACAGATGGTCCTGATCATAAAACCAGGCCGAAGGGACATCATTCCGGTCAAGGGTAGAATTCCAGGCTGATAATGCTGAGGCTTGGGGTCAAATACACGAGTATTTGTATTTAGTTGTATTTAAATACTGTTTTTGAGTATTTGTATTTTAAACAAGATGTATTTGTATGTAAATACTTTGATTGAAATAAATGCTTCAAAACCTTCTTTCATGATGACCTATAGTTAACAGCTTAAATGCTATCACTATCACTTAATCTGCAAAATCATCCAGAATAGTTCCATTTCAAGTTCTTTTAAACTAAGATCGAAATACAAAAGTATTTTTATTTGTGTATTTAAATACTTTTAGAAGTATTTGTAGTTAAATTCATCCATGGTACAAGTATTTGTATTTTATACTTTTAAAGTATTTGTATTTAAATACTTTTGACCCCAAGCCTGACTATAACTAAAATTCATATCTATAAGTAAAACGTTTGGTTATGGCCAGTATAAATTTGAGTTGCTGCATGGTTACTCTTGTACATATAATGAAAAATGAAAAGATGTTTTATGTTTGTCATTTACCTACACTTTTTCAAAAATATGCACGTGCATGGTTAATTTTTGCACACGTACGTAAGCCTGGATTGTTCATTAGAAAATATATAATCATACAATACCAAAATAAAACAAAACTTTTGGTTTGCCAAAAGTATACCAAAATATTTAAAAGAAAAACCAAAACTAGAACTAAATTTTAATACCAAAACAACACTAGCTACGTACATCATAGCATATGTTCAGTTGTTAGAGTGTGTAATCATATCAGGACAACAGGGAGATAGACACAGCTCTAGAGGAGTTTAGGTGTATTAGGGCAGAACGGGCTGAAGATATTACTATAAATGAGCAGAAACATGAGGTACGTATGTATAATTATACATAAATTTGTGACTGCACATGTAATGATAGATATAGCTATGTGAAAACCAATGATGTAGTACTCTTGTACGTACGTATGTGCATGTTGTTCTTGCCATTGTGATAGATGATGGTGTGTAATAAGTAAGTGTGTGACACAAGGAGAAAAATTGTCAGTTCCTAGCCAATCCACCCAACTTTTATCTGTCAACATTTTGTTTACTTGGGCTTTTAATTCCTTTGTACATGCACTATTGGATAAGTGAGCACTAATTAAAATGTCAACATGAAGCGATGTTAATGTAGATGTTATGCATATTGCAGAGTATTTGTTATGTAATATGATATTGCAGGAGAATGAATCCGATCTGCTACAGCTGCAGGGACAAGCTGAGAAAGCGTTAAGTATTATTGAATCAAGTAAGTGTGTTAACATTACAGATGCAATTCTTATAAGCTTATTTATGCAGCTGATGCTAAGCGTCTTCAGTTTATGATGAAGATCTGCCCAAGTACAACAAAACTCCCTCATGTGATTGAGCGGAGGAACGTATATGTGGACATGCTGAACCTTTTCTCGGAAGACAAAGTGTTGGAAGAATTCCCCTTAAGAATAAAATTTAAGAATGAGCCTGCGTTTGATTGTGGAGGTGTATGCCGCGATCTGTTTTCCGCCTTTTGGGAGGATGTTTACGTAAGATATTTTGATGGATCTTCACTTCTTTCTCCAATGGTACATGCAAATATTAACATGGAATCTCTTCCCAAGTTGGGGAAAGTACTTTCACATGGGTTTTTGGTTTGTGGATTTTTGCCGGTGAGAGTAGCCTTTCCAGTCTTGGCCAGTATTCTCATGGGTCCCACCATTGAAATTCAACCTAAGATTTTGGTTCAAACGTTTGCTGAAAGTCTATGTTCGTATGAAGCATCAGTAGTAAAGCAAGCCTTGGCTGAAGGTGGTGACGCATTTTCTGATGAGCTACAGGCAAACATGATCACAATTTTAAGTCGTTATGGGAGCAGAATGTATCCTTCTCCAGCCAACCTGAAATCCCAGCTGAGCAATATTGCTAAGTACGAGCTACAAATTAAGCCCATGGCTTCCATCTGTTCAATGAATAGTGGAATCCCTAATTCTGAAAAGCCATTTTGGGACTCATTTTCTGTTGATCAATTGTATTCACTATATCTTTCATTGAATGCTACGCCCGCAAAGGTACTGAGTGTTATTGATGAACCTTTTCAAGAGAATGATTGTCAGAGCCGAGTGTTTGGATACTTGCGACAATACATTGGGGATATGAAAATGGATGAAGTCCGTCGCTTTTTGCGATTTGCTACAGGTAGTTCAGTTCTCATTGCTGAACATATCACCATTAGCTTTAATGGTTTGAGTGGACTTGCCAGAAGACCAATTGCTCAAACATGTAGCTGTACATTAGAGCTAGCTTCAACTTATCAATCGTTTTTAGAATTCAAGCAAGAATTCACTGCAATTCTAGCTGATGAAGATTATAACTGGGACATGCTGGCTATTTGATTATCACTATGTTGTTACATGTTATGTCATAGATTAGTGACTGGCCACATTACTGATTGTACATTTAGGAACTCAAACAGTGTGTTTAATTAATTATCACTTTTGTGATTGATTACAAGAATTAATTGTCATTTGATTTGATTACAACCTATATTGAGTAATTAATTAGTAATGACAGCTAGGACTGGTGTGCTTACGTACATATTTGCTTATATTAGAGTGCTCTTTTGGCTTCTGCTTATGGGCTTACGTATTTGTTGCTGCAGTCAATCCAAACTGACTTTCTGGAATAACAACAGAGTCATTCTCATCACTAGTGACTTCCTTCCTCTTCAACTCCATATTGCTCATTGTTGATATATATATAGCTACTGTTACTCCTGATTGCCACAGTCTAAGTGCTCCAGGAACAAAGAGTTACTGTGGGGAGTGATCATGTTCAGTTCTAATACTGTGATTATATATTTCATCCGAACCATTTCTGAAGGCTATCATTGTTTGGATCTGCTCCTCAATAACCTGCAATAACATTTGGTGACACTCTGATACATGTCTTTCCATACATAAGTGATCTATTCTGTGGTTATGAACAGAGCTTCCAGTTAGCATATAATTATATAGGTGGAATAGGGGCAGGGGCTTTAGGCCCCCTGATTTTGCTGTCACTCCATAGGAATGTCAATTTTGTCCTAAAAATTTAAATAGCCTCACCTATTTTCAGTACATTCCTCTGACACTGCTAGCTAAGACATACCGGTAAAAGCTTAGTTATGTGCACATGAAATTTGTGGGCTACTTGCCCACTTTTAGAATTTCAAATTTCAATAACTTCAGATATCATTAGCTGCAAATGGCACATGAATGTGTTTTACAAGCAGGTATGTACATGCGGGGTGCATGGCCAAACGTTAAATTTTAATTAATAAGCAAGCTTGGACAGATATAGCTATCAGCTGCAGCTTCAGCCCAGCTTGATTTTTTTGTGTTGCATTGTTTTGTACCATGCATACATTTGGGTAGCCAATGCGCACATGCCTCAGGTATTGTTGTTTGTATAGACTGTAATAGGGACCTGCCCATTATGCTATGCTGCAGTGCTCAAAATTCTGACCTATTATGCTCAAATTATGCTCGTGTAAAAGATTTGTGCTTAAATTTGACTGTTCTATTAGATTAATTATGCTAACTGTTCTAAATTCTACAGTAGTACAGTGTTCTGTTAGAGTATATATCGATCTTAAATAATATTTTATGCTTGATGCTTTTAGCTACCTAGTTATATTATGCTTAAAATTATGCTGGCATAATCGGCTGGTTCCTGTATTATAAGATAAAGTCTGAGCATAGTGCATGGATAATCATGCACAGTGAATATTAAGCAGTGCTTGTTATAGGGAGCTACACACAAGACAACAAAATGAAACAGCCGAACAGTCATCGTCTAGCTGATAGCTAGGGCAATAGGTTGATTTGTTACCTGATCAATATACTCTAATACAACGGCCATGTGCTAGTGGCTTACATGGCATAATAAATGCAAACTTTATTTACAAAAGTATTGGACAAGTTTGTTCAGTCAAACTACAGGTTGGAGACAAGTAGCTTGTGAGGCCAGTTATGAAGCTAGCTAGTTATATATGTCCACTTGGAAATAACTTACAAAACTGATCTCTAGCTATACTGTACTGATATGAAAATAAACTGAAGTTGTTTACAGTTTACTGTAATATTAATATTCACTTTCTTAACCTTTTGTCAATTCGCCCCCTTACTATCATGTTCCACATGATAATTAAATTATTGTAATCTCTAATAGTACGTATAGTGGTAATTTTCAAGCAGAGCAATTAATCCAGTTCAAGAAGTTGCTCTGTAGACAAGATCATAGAAGTTTTGAAGCATAGAAGTTCCCCTCTTACTCAGCTTTTTGTTTTTCTTTAGCTTTTTGTGCATGTGTATTACCATTTTCGGGAACATTTCACCAGCTTCAGTGTAATAAATAATTGTTTACAAGGGGTGGCACTCCAACACATTCTGCATGTACTCTGATCTGCAACCTCGGTCAAAACAATAGTGAACAGTCAACTTGAGAAGTTCTCCATAGTCAACAGTCAAGCTGCTATATATATCTATAGGTCGCTTCACTTCATGACGAGGTCGCTTCATGACGAGGTCACTTCATGACGAGGTCGCTTCATGACGAGGTCGCTTCATGACGAGGTCGCTTCATGACGAGGTCGCTTCATGACGAGGTCGCTTCATGACGAGGTCACTTCATGACGAGGTCGCTTCATGACGAGGTCTCTTCATGATGACTAGGTCACTTCCTGACGAGGTCGCTTCATGACGAGGTCACTTCATGACGAGGTCTCTTCATGACGAGGTCGCTTCATGACGAGGTCGCTTCATGACGAGGTCACTTCATGACGAGGTCTCTTCATGACGAGGTCGCTTCATGACGAGGTCGCTTCATGACGAGGTCGCTTCATGACGAGGTCTCTTCATGACGAGGTCGCTTCACGTCGACATCAGATGCGCAAATAATATAATCACGAATTTTTAAACTTAAGACTGAAAAAAAAGATCGACTGTCGCGACCTTGCCTTCCATGACGAGGTCATTTCACGTCGACGTAAGGTACGGACGGGCACTTGATCCCTGTTGTTCCAGCTGCTGTGCATTGTCGGATAGAATGGTGCGTTAGTCAGCCTCAATCGTCTTTAGCATTTCGATTAGCACAACTACGCGCACTACTGTTCATGTCGGCACAGTGATGGCAGCGAATCCAGTCTTCCTTATCGTCGCAAGATTGTTTATCACACACGGTAAGGACATATACTTGCAATCATTAAACAATCCACCTAAAAGTAGACTAGCTCTTCGTTTTGAAAATCCCATATTCACCACCTTTCGCACGGAATCGCACCACCACCTTTGTTCATCATTTTCGTGTGGCTGGCAATGCATTGATACAGAGGACACGCTCTTTTTGTCACTAACTTGCTAGGAGAGAAGTGTAACAATAAAAAAACCGGGCTTTCTTGTATCTCCCTGCCCAAAACAAGGCGAGTTTTAGTGCCTTCTTCCAATACAATACGTACAATAAAGCTTTTTCCGGATCCCGATGTGACGTCACGTATACTTACGGAAGTGACTTTACAGCTTAATATCTCAATAATACACCATAATTTGATTATAAAAATGTGGTTTTGTGCATTGCATGATTAAATAAACACATCTAACTAATAAAAAGCACATGTGATTTGCCATTGCAGTCTACCTTTAATGATACCATGCATGTAACGCTTGTTATGCATACTCGCATAGTTCATAGCTCGAGTCATAGCTACACATAACCCACCTGAGTCGGCCTGACTCCCATCGTAATAACTTCCTTTCCCTAATAAACGCCACTCATTAAGTTGGAGCACGTGTTTATGTGAACCAAGCAAAGGGATGAAAAGACGGGATTTTCGAAACAACTACTCTTCGTTTACTGAAAGTACATCCATGCCGTTTCTTCGTAAGTGATATAGCTACATATAATGATAGTAATCAATTCGGCTTATATTAATATCAAGAGTCCATAATAGAGACTCTTGCTAATATATACACAGGTTATGTGGGTTATGATGTATCGAGTTGGCATTTCGGGATCCTTTTCCCATCACTGTCAACTAAATGGCTGCAAAATGGGGTACTATTACAGTTAGGACAGGGGGCCTTGCAAGTTAATATGTTGTGGCCTTTTTCTCGACAATTACTGCAGGTTACCTTACGGTCCTTTGGTCGCTTTGCTCCCACACTTTCTAAGTGTTCAATTCTATTTTGCTTCTGCAAGATCTGGATAAGGCATTGTGTGCCACGATGTGATGATGATCGAAAATAATCTTTAGTCATTAAGTCATTATATTTTTCTAATCCTTGTTGCGTAAATTGCAGGATTGATCCATGGAGTGCCATAAATTCACCAACATGGTGCATCATGCAGTGCATGTAAGGTGTGACGTGTTTTGTCAAATAAATACTGACGAAGTCATTAACAAATGCTTTTGACTGTGATTGAAATCGAGTGATTAGTTCCTCTGTTATATCAGATGGTTTCATTGAGAAAAGTGTGTGTACTTCAAGGAAATCCTTCCAGAGCTTTTGAATGTGTCTTACATTTTCAAGGTCAGGAAAAAGTTGTACCAAATCAATGTTTGTCAACACAATTAATTTTTCGGGTCCAGTAAGGGTTCGCCATTTGAGTTTCTTCGATTCCTTTCCTATCCAAAATGAATAACCCGAAATTCCCATTTCTTTCAGGTTAGTTTCAAACTTGGATAAATGTGAAAGGCCCATCAGATTGCGTACTTGTAAACTTTGATTTACTCTGTCTAGTGTTAGTAAAGCATGAAGTAGCAAGTCAATGAGAACGTCTGCAACACGTAAAAACATGTGAAGATTGTCAACCACTACCCTTGTCAAGGGAATTGTTTTGAAAATTGGCACATTGGACACATTGTATACCTTGCGTTTGCTGGTGGCGATTCGAATATTCTCCTCAATTGACCTTGCTCCCTCTTCAGTGTTTACTATGGACCACTTGGCACTGGATAGGTAGCGCTCTTGTGCAGGACAGTGGCACCAAATGCAAGCGTAGGTACAGCAGGCACTGTCAATCCCTGTGGACATGGCTAGGAACTTCCAGTCACCTCCCAAATAATAAATTATCTTAAAATCCTTATCATTCACTTTGATGGTTTCAAGTGATTCTACTTCTTTCACAATGTCTTGTAGGGCAATTTTCAATGAATTGTAATCTTCGGTGTGTTTGAAAATTGCAATGCAGTGGTTGCCTGCAGCACTATATGCTAATTCCCCTTCGTCAATGATTGTAAACCCAAAGTTTACTACATGCAGACGCTTACCAATGTTGGTCCCATCTCCTGTCAGCTTCACTCTCACTTGCAACTTGGTGATAAATTCTGCATTAGGGGATCTTAGCATCTATAATTCAAATAAAAACAAGTATGTGTATATTTATGTGTGTAATGTATGCAAGTACGTACACATGTAATGATCATGACTGACTTAAATTTTATATTATCCGCACATAGTAACTCTTAATTTATTTTGTTGTTATAGGACATACCAAATGCTGTAGACAGATATGTAATTGTTCTTCAAATGACTGTTGCACACCTACAACACCATCAGGCATGGGGTGGATGTTCCACAATGTGTTTAATTCTACTATTCTATCTTTCAGCTTGTAATGACGAGGCATACTTTTACAAAGCTGGGCCATCTCATGATAAGCAGCACCAGATACATTGTACTTATCTTTGATGTACAGCATCATATTTAAAGTATTGACCTCATCCTCTGATGCAGAACTCCCGTGTGGTCCAAGTAATTCATCTGAGTTGATATTAATGATCTCAGTATCTCCTGTTGTGTTGTTCTGCACAGTTACCTGCAATGGTGTGTACCCTTCACTGTCCATCCAAGCCAAAGAGCTGTCACACTTGGTACGTTGTTGTCATTTCAATTCACATAACCAGCGTTGACTATATTGTGTTTTGTTTTTAGATCTCCCACGTGTTGACCGGTAACCACTACTCTGTGCCATCTGCATTTGCACAGCCAGGTGGGTAACTTGACGTTTTAGTGTGGCTTTTTGTTTCACTAATAGTTTATTCTCTTTCTCTAACTTACCCTTCTCTTCAATTGTTTTCTTCAGTTCAGTTCCCAGTACAGTTTCTTGAGGACCCTTGATATCACTAAGGGACAGCTGTATCTCCCTTTCTTTCTGTAAGTACATCTTCATCTGACGAGATCCTTGTTTACGTAGCTTCTTAACTCTGTTAATAATTTCGCTGGTTATTTTGTAAACTTTTTTCATTAGTGCGATAGTAGGGGTAAGCTCCATACCAACTTCTTTACTCAATAATTGTACCCACTTTTGCAGTTTAGTCGCATCATGTATTAATGGTAGACCATCTCATTTAAACAGATCATAGAAAAACTGGCTGTGGTATACGTAACATAGTCAAAGTAATTTCTCTGTGTTACAGGACTTCACTGAATAACTTACCGGGATACTGCAACATGATGACTTGAAGCTAAAGAACAAGCTGGCTTACTTACTGCCATGTACAGAAATGTTGGCCTATATAAATATGTATACACATTGATTGGCTAGTGAATAATTGATATCAATTACCTTGTTTACATAACTTGTACTTTATGGTTTGTTCTGCTATGCGAGAAACCTGTGCAGTGTTAATAGCTAGCTACAGCTAAATTACATTGTACGTAGTTTCGCAACAACTTACTTACTTACGAAACCGACACTACCGGGCTGCTGCTAAACACCTTGAGCAATGGGTCGTTAGAATCCTCAACGAATGAAAGAAGGCGCTTACTCAGAAAATGCGCCAACAGGCTGCACGTGCCGAGAGTTATGGATCGTATACCCTTTTAATCCCGATTATAAAATCCATATAACTAAAGGTCACAGAGCTACAACTATAATAATAACAATTGAGCTTGCAAGAGGTGCCTGCAGCTAGCTATAGTTTGGCCGACCATCCAAGGCTATGCGAGCTAGCCGCTAAAACATGATTGTTGTCATTCCGTTCGTACAGTGCATGGCACAAGCTAAGGGAAAATAGAGACGAAATATAGCTATCATATCTAGCTAATATCTGAATTGTTAGCCTTTTTGCCACTGTGTAGCAAACAAATTACTATACAATAAAACACTTTATTGTTTATTGACGCGCCAAAATTCTAGCTAAAATCTTAGTGTTGTACTTCGTTAGAATCGCCAGTTCATAGAGAATGAATCTTCTAGCGTAGAAAATTTAATACAGTGCATGTACAAAAAGTTTTGGGTCGTTGTATTCAGGCCCTATTAAGCTCCCATTAGAAAATGTATGGGAAAAGGTAGCTACACTGAATGATCAATGGTGATTTGACACGCAAAATTTTTCTGTAATCAAGGCAAACAGGTAGTGTGAATCAATCTCAAGAGTTGCTTAATATGAAACAAGCGTAGAAAAGTGAATAGCAAGCTT
Source organism: Spongia lamella (assembly GCA_963930835.1). Classification (NCBI taxonomy): domain Eukaryota; kingdom Metazoa; phylum Porifera; class Demospongiae; order Dictyoceratida; family Spongiidae; genus Spongia; species Spongia lamella. The sequence continues at coordinate 24,827,092 of OZ005746.1, read as the reverse complement.
GAAGAAAAAGTTACAATGAATATTAGGTAGAATTCAATTTGTTTTGCCACAGCATCAATACATTTTATGTTAACATAATTGGTTACAGCTGATACATGTAAGTTATGGCAAACTTCCGCAAATTTCTTGATATGATTATACAATTTTGATAGTAACTAATTAAAGAGACTAGCCTTGTTACAAGATTTACTCCTTCACCAATGAAAATTGTAACATAAATGTCGACCCTCACTATACAAAAATCAAATGCTTTTAACGTAACTACCATATGGCCTTAGTATACTTTAATATAATTATGGTCCCGCCATTAATGATTATATCACTGATTATTATGGCCTCTTGTTATAAACCATACTGCGTGCATACATGTAGAACTCACCTCTCACAACGATACACTCTCAACTCTTTTCATCCGCTAAACATCTTGTCCCACGTGGTTTTTAATCCCTTCTTCTGACATCACGTGACTCAGATACGCGCATGCGCATACATAAAACGTACATAATTCATAATACTAAATATTATATAGTTATATAACTTTATTATGAACTCTTCGTAATACTAAGTACCTATGCCAGAACCTTGGATTTGATTGCGCGCGCTCAAGACTACTAAGTACGATCTCGGGTTTTATTGCGAGGCGCAATTTTTGCGAATCGTTCATTTTATAGTGTAGCAGTAATATTTGCTATTATTGAATTTGCGAACTGCACTACAAGAAACTCAAAATTACTTTGCTAGCTCGTGTCTCAAAATTCACACAAATTAGGACTTCGCAAATAAAGCCCGCAATACGGCATAATCCATACATCTGCGAAAATATATCTCACCCAGCCCCTCCTCCAACAGATATCAACTTAAACAATTATATATAGCTACATTAAAGGTACTCTAATAAAACAGTCATTATAATCCCATGAGCAATATGCTCTAATAAAACAATCTTCACCCCTGTGACCCAGCATGAGAAGTGTACATACATTTTAAGATTTCAAATTACACACGTAGCTTCATGTACGTATACACATGTGAATCCAGCACAATTTTCACCACTTAGCTTTTCATAGGGACTCTAATGCAATTCACATATTCCGTAAATCTTGAACGGTAATGAAGATAAACACCATAATATGAACATGTGTATTTTGTGTACACATAAGCCTGGTCTTCTCGTGATATACTTAATTTATTAATGTTTTCCCAGTCTCTTAATGATTATAGTTCCATCATTTTGATAGTCACTTGTAGCACAAGCAAAGCAACTAAGGTATAAAGAATCAATACATGAATTCAATAAAATACAAGACCACGCTGTCTTAAAGGTAGCAGGTAATCCAACAGCTAAAAAGTTCACAAGAGGATGGTGCTATTCAGTACAAGAACACAATGTATGAATTTATAACATTCAATGAATCTTTTGTATAGCATAGAAAATTTTTCATTGCAACTGTTGTACAACATATAGAACATTTTAATAAGCTTTTTGTTGAATGTTCAATCGTCACTCAGGAGGTTTGAAGTATTTCTGGAATGAACCAGTTGACACTTGATCAAACAGTGGTCCACACGGCTGGTAGTCATGAGTGTCGCCAATCACTGACTGGATCATTAACCGTCCAGTGATAGTATTTGTAGTTGCTATCACATAATCTGTATTGGCTGCAATAGAAAATACAGTCATATAAAACACTAAAAACTTTATACTTACAATCCTCCTTTTGTGATAATAATCAAAGAGCAGAAATTTCAGCATAAGTACACCCTCCGAGGAAGTATACAAGCACTACTTGATGTTTGTCTGTAGTTGAATACATGCAGCATTGTAAGTAACATAAACTATCATTGTGTGTTACACCATTGCCTACTTTTCTTCATCAATCCTTTAGGAATGAACTGTGTATCCTCAAATGTCGGTCCAGGTAAATATTTCATCAGCTACATACGTACACATAAAATGTGTGTATTCATAATTCAATACCATGTGTGCTTTGTGTGAGGTAGCATGCAAATAAATTTCCTATTATTTATAAACTTAATCTCCAATATTTTCACTCACTTCTTCTATTCCTGTCCAACTGTTATGCTTGACAATGTGCTCCACCAGTCTCACACTCAGTGGAGCATAGCCTGAACAGTAGCTGATGTCAGTTGGATTTTGTTCATCCACCTCTTGGTTGCACAGCCGCAGGTTCTGCTTGATGGCAGAGAATGCTCTGGTGCCCTCTTGGACCCTTAACGGCTCAAGGGCTTCCAGATGGTTCATGCTATGCAAAGACTGGTATCCATAGGCCTGTACAACAGTTACTAGTATATAGCTATAGTACACACACACACACTCACACACACACACGCACGCACGCACACGCACACACACACACACACACTAAGGGGTTATTTAGAGCAGTAGCTATGTAAGTGAGATAATAGTCATCAACGTACTGACAAATAGCATTTTACCACTCCTTTTATTCACAAGAATATTTATACTATTTCATATCACAGCTAAAATAACATTCAAATATCAAATATACTTTTCATTTGAGCCTCAGTATATAATCTTTTCATCTTACAATTATTAATGTTGTAGATCTCATCAATGAGACCTTCATAGGTCAGTTGAGTACTGAGCGGTGTCATGAGGTCAATGTATGATCTATCCAAATCAACATGCTGATCTGTGGCATGATCTCTAGCTGGTTGTGACCAAATATCTCTTCCCTCTTACACATGATCATACCTTTAACAAGCTGTCAACAAGAAACTTTAATGATCACTGCAATGCATCTATTCTTCTACTATAGAACAAGTTGAACAATTCCCAACAAACACACACACACACTGCTACAGAGTGGATACATTATAGACCCCTTGAGGCCATCCAAAATTTCATTAATTAACCAGATGGTGAGGCTAAATGCTTTTATTTATGTTCAAGTTACTCTTTTATACTACAAAATGTGAGATTTGATTGTGGGTTTGAATATTTGAATTTATTACACAACATTTCTATAGCAATTGTAAACCATTTGACTACTACTATCCAAATATCAAATAACTTATAAAATTGTGGCAGTTTCTAACACATTGCACATACACACCTTCTTATAAAACCATTTCAGGCATATGGCTACTTTAAGATGATAAAGTAATTACACACATTACACAGACATATCCAGAGGTAGAGCTACATTTAGTAAACTTATGACTGTTGGTTGCAATATTTGATGAAGAAGATGTGGACATTGAGTGTATTAAAGATGTCACTGAACTTGCTGCGAAGAAGCCAAAGGGACCTGTGAGAAAGTCAGTTATGACAGTAGTGCATTGACTTATAATGCATCTTTCAAGACACCTAGGCGACTGTCTTTGATCATTAACACCACCTTCTTTACAAACTTTTGATGTGTTAATTTTATCAGAATAAGCAAGAGCATAAAACATTACATCATCACTTTATGCAGTGTATTTGTACAGAGTATTAGAGCATTGGATACTAATGTATATACGCACGTACGTAGTTATGACTTATGAACTCTTGATATTATAATTCAAACAATACAGAGTGAGTAATTTGGTATTATCTCCTGCCAGTACTTTGCTATGAGTACCTAACAGGTTACCATAGTAACCTTTGTTTTGCTTATTGTGGGCCCCTTGATGCCTTGCAAAAATTCTGAACATTCAAGAATGAAAAACAAACAACATTTTTATTAATTTACCTTTTCCTTTAATGTCTCAAAATGTGACATTTAATTGTGGGTTTTAATATTTAAAATGTTTACATAGAGCTAAATACATTTAGTAAAATTTATACTAGAACTTCAATGCTGATAATGTAGGGTGATGAACAATACAATCCATTATAAGATATTTGATTGTGGGTTAAATCATACATCGTTTTAGTACGTAGTAACAAGTGGAAATTAATATTTTGTTCCTTTCAAATTGCCTTACATCAACCTTTTCCTTCTCTAATATCACCGTTAAGCCAAACTTACTACATCCAACTAATCCTTTATGTGACAAAATGTCCATTACTACAATAGCATCAACTAAAGCCATGCTCCTTGAAGTTGAAGTAGTCAAGAGTAACAGTGTACAAACTCACATGATCACCTATTTTATGTAATAATTCATAATTGTGCTCACATGCACAGAATTTGTTAATTTTAGTCATAGCTAGACAGTAAGTTCATCAGTTTTCTTGTGTTTACTAATTTACCACAAAGATTCAGTGTACTAGAACTTTTGTGCTCATGCGTGTATGCATGCACACACACACACACACACGCACATGCAAACACACATACAAACGTACAGGCGCAAACACACACACCCACACATACAGACACAGTCACACACACACACACACACACACATACACACACACACACGCGCACTGAGCAAAGGGGGATTATATCAATCAACTCATTTTGTCACCTACTATAAAATTGCAATATTTCCATACAAAATCTTTTCATTTATAATATAAAACACTTTATTCTAGCCGGTGGGGGGAGGGGGGTGCACTCCCTGCCTAAGAGCTAGGTCTACTGCTCAGTGGCCCTCCCGTGTCAGCAGGTCCTATATTTGCCCATGTATGCACCATTATATGTATAATAAAATAATTACAATAGAAACCACTACTGGTATTGTACTATTCAGAGAGATAGTAATTAAAGAGACTAGCCTTTACTCCTTCACCAACCAAAGCAATGAAAATTGTACATAAATCTCAACAATACTTTCAACACACAATAAGTTCCCTCCTATGCTTCAAAATATAAGGTAGATAATGGCTATACTTAACAACAGTTCATTATATCACTGATTATTATGGCCTCTTGCTATAAACCATATGCATCCAGGTAAAACCCACCTCTCACAACACTCTAAACTCTAATCTTCATCTGCTAAAATGTTAACAATAAGCAATTTCCCACTTTGCTTTAATCACTTCTTTTGCACACTATTTGCCTGACACAAGGTGCTTCTGACTCTTTGTATCAAATACGCATACATACATACATACATACATACATACATACATACATACATACATACATACATACATACATACATACATACATACATACATACATACATACATACTTACATACATACGTATAACAAACTTGGTATTATCCCCCTCCAGTTTTGTATTCAAATTTGTAAAAACAGTAAAAAAATTGTGTAGCTGCAAATCGTAAGTTTTGTACTACAGCTGTCAGTAGTTGTAGTTAGTACAATGCACTATAGTCTCTACCGATTATTTTATTTCAGGAATCGATCGTGTGGGCATCTGCTTGGAACAAATGACCATCAACGCAAGATGTACTACTACTATTTAGACTCTACTCAGAATGCAATAACAGTACTATTTACTATATATTTACACTAACAACATGTATAAGTATTAGTTAAAGCATTGCCATGAGTGTTATATGTGAAATAGAGCACGAGACGTGTGGCCGAGATGCTAATAAAGTACGAGGTGAAGGCAAGTGCTTTATTAGCATCAAGGCTACATGCCAAGTGCTTTATTTCGCGTATAGCACGAGCAACGCAATACTTTTAACTGTTTTATAGAATTTTCAAGAGAAACGCATCGATATAAATGTGCTTGCTGGTTCACTTTAGCTTAAATGGTGGTAGCTCGAGTAAGTTTAATTCATACAAGTATATCACATCACTTACGCATTAGTGTTGTTCCAGTATGAGGAAATTTATTTAGTATAGTTTAGTATTAGTATTGTGCATAGAAATTTAAAGAGTAAAGTATAAGTTTTGTATTTGGCTTGTAAATCTGTGTTAGTATTTTATTGTAAAATATTTCTCTCTTAAATTTTGCTTAGTATTGTATAGTATTAGTAATCATACTTAAACTTTCCAAAGGTATTGTAATAGTAATCGACAAATACTCAAGTTTTAGTAAGTACAGACAGGACACAATATATTTAACTACATACGTAGTTATGTATAATTAGTATCATACAGAGTATCCATACAAATTATGTGAAATTCAAAAATCCATTGCCTCAAAGAACATGCAAATTATATATACTCTTAAAAAAGTATTGTTAAACCATATCTTCAAAGTATTTTGTATCTCGAAAAACTAATTTATGGGTAATTGTAAGTATTTAGTATTTTAACCAGCAAATACTATAACATTGAATAATACTTTAGTGTTTGTGTAATGTGGAAAATTGTATTAATAAGTAATACTAACAGGAAAACAGCTATACTTTTCAAAAAGTAAGTATTAGTAAAAGTATACTGGAACAACACTATTACGCATTGGCGGTGCTTTTTAACAACAAGGCTTGCAGCTTTATCATGTTCTCTTTCATATTTGTATTGTATTAACAAGATAGATACGTAGTTGGTTTGTACAAGACACCTCAAAATGAAATGGAAAACTAGCCGCATCACGTTGTTTACACTGAGCCTCCATTGCTGGAATCTCTGGTTTGTTGTTTACTAAAGCATAAACAGTTCCATGCATAACTGTACTTTATTAAGCCTAACTTTGAAATTTCATAAAGTACATATCTTACCTGCCATGACATATACGTATGTTGAGGTACGTACATATTTTATGTTATAGTACCATATAATTATTGCAAAGTGTTAAAGGTGGAAAAGTTTTGCGGATGGACAAGGTACTTCAAATTCTCTGGAAAGCTTTCGCGGTTCATTCACCCCAGTCAAAATGTGCTCACGTGCGTAGACTATGCGATTTCATTAATCGAACGCATCTGCTTAATAATTCCAAATAATTATATTTACTGCTTAACTTGTCGCTTTCTGACCTTAGCAGATATGGCTAAGCAGTGTGGCTGTAAGATTGTATCAAGCTGGAAATCACAGTGTAGCCTGAGCTACAGTTACAGCATTAATGCTGATGCGTGGCATGCCAACTGCGTGGACACGTGAAATCTTATTAATGGCAGAGGAGTTCAAAATAACCAGCTATATATCGCATTGACAGTCCTATTTTCTTCCTGTACTGTTCGACCGTGATATTCCAATTTAAAACTAGAATGAAAAAGTTTAGCAGGAAAGGTTTCGCGGTCACCAATTAATCCGTGAAAACCGTGAAACTTTTCCACCTCAAACAATTTGCAATATATGGTATTTTGTGTGGGAGGATCAAAGGGCAAAAGTGTACTTTATATGCCATAAAGTACAGTTAAGGTGTGTAGAGTGCTTATGGTGATTCAAATTTGGTATTATCCCCATTCAGTATTTTGCTATGAGTACTGAACAAAAGATTACCATAGTAACCTCTGTTTTGATCATTGTGAGCCCCTTGGAGGCTTTGCAAAAATTCTAAATAGCTACAAATTAATTAATTAATTAAAGTGGTGTGTTCATTTGTTAACATTTAGACTCTTCTTTTATATCTCCACATGTGACATTTAATTGTGGGTTTCAATTTTTAAAATTTTACTTAGACCTATAGTTAGTATACATATAATAGAACTTCAATGTTGATAATGTAGGATGATGGACAATGTTATTCACATAGAAGATTTGATTGTGGTTTTAAAGTTTTTAAAATCTGTACATTATTTGAGAATACCAAATGATCAACTTTAGAAATTCATATTTTCTTTACTCCAAATTGCCTCTCAAATTTCAATAAAAGTTTACAATCACCAGATCTAATAAAGTACAGCTCACACCAACCTTTTCCTTCTCTAACATCATCGTCAAGCCAAACTTACTACATCCAACTAATCTTTTATGTCAAAAAACTTCCATTACTACAATAGCATCAACTAAAGCCATGCTCCTTGAAGTTGAAGTAGTCAAGAGTAACAGTGTACAAACTCACATGATCACATATTTTATGTGATAATTCAAAATTGTGCTCACATGCACAGAATTTCTTAATTTGTCGCAGCTAAACAGCAATTTACCACAAGGTTTTAATATATACTAGAATTTTGTACATTTTGCAGTATAGTTACCCGGAGGGCTTATGTGCACACAAAATTACATAGGCTGACATTTAATATTATAATTATATAATTTTGTTATACTCAGGCTGAATACGTACATACATATCAAACTGCTACAAGCCTACAATCATAAAAGAAATTTATTTCTCTTCAGTGGTCCTGTGTTCTGTTCCCCGTACATTATGATGACATTGAAATACAAGGATCGTTTGTGCATTTACATGCATAATCATACGTATACATTTTCCATTTGCCAAGCCCCCCATAGTTTACAGCAAGGTTAGTTTTGAAATTGTGGAAATTTGTCCTTACTATGTATGAATAACATTTGTGACCAGGCACAAAATATACTTATCTATATTATCCTTATATTTAGTATCTTCTATATATAGTACAGTTTATATCTTCTTTTCTGTGTGTGCCATAGCTACAAAATCTGTAATTCTTTAGGAAATTCATACATGATGAAATTTGTATTGAAATTCTATAGTATAGATTGATAAAAAAATTGAAAATTCAAAAGGTAAGTAGGGATTGAATTCAATAGTGCTACAAAAACTGAAGTGAGCCAAAAGTAGGGATTAAACTTTTATAAATTATCTCATGCCAGAATGTTCTCTCGTCCCAAAATCTTATTCCTTGTTTCCTTACTTTTTGTAGCACTATTGAATTCAATCCCTACTTACCTTTTGAATTTTCAATTTTTTTATCAATCTAGTTTGTTTGCTTTTTATACATGCTAAGCATTCATAATAATATTTCAGCAGGCGCACAAATGTTACAGGCGCTTACGTAATAATTATGCTTGTTTACAGGCGCTTGTTAACAACACGCTTACATGGCAAAGCAGCTGTGTGATAGCAAATAGTGCTCGACAAACAGCAAAAGCTATTTGTCCAAGGCTATAATCTCGAAGTTCACGATATAATAAAAAACACGTGAAAACATCGTGCCAGTGGTGCCATTGTAACTAATTATATCACGTGCAAGCCAGGTTTTTGCGTGACGTAATAAGCAGAAGCCGTAACAGGCTATCGTCACCTTAGGTGAGATTCACACCTTGCTAAAGGAATATAGAAGAACATGGAAGGGAATGAAGGATAAAAGGAATCGCCATGGCGCAGTGGGTAAATCGTCTTCGGAACAACATTTTCGTAAATCCGCCGCCATTACCTTTATTGGGTGAAAGTTCTGGAGCCCTACACCTAGCGCAACCGGGTCTTACGGCAGGCTGGCAGGCTGTCAGGCAGGCAGGCTGGCAGGCAGGCAGGCTGGCTGGCAGGCAGACGAAATACAGGTGAATTTCGAATTTTCAAAGTTGGCTGTAGGTCGAAATATTCGACTTGTCGCTTCGTTTAACCAAGGTACAGCATCATTACAGCCTTACCAATGCATTCCAGTCGGTTTTTTCGGGTAAAGCCTATAGGAAGGTTGTTTTATGAAGTGCGAAAAATCGGGAAACCATACAATTTCTTACCAATCCCTACTATTAAGTACTACCGTACTTAATGATATCTTGTGAGTTATTACATTTTAAAGACTAAAAAATTAGGTCAAATTTTAAGTGTAGTTTTCTCAGACCCGGTAACATTATTTGCTGTGCATTTTGTAGCTAAGAGTCATTTCGTGGTTTTTGCTCAAATTTTTGTGATAAGCACGTACAATAAAAATGTGTATGATCATACTAGCCATTTCCAAAGAATAATCGGCTTTAGAATATGCAAAATGCCAATCTATTGTGTTTGCTTTACCTATTAAAATCCAATGCATCATGGTCTAATGGCCTTTATAGAGAAGAATATCGTATATGCAGTGATGAACATTCATTTGTGTATGTTGTTCATAGCCATATAACCGCATACCATATTGGGATTAACACCCGTGTAAGTACAGCAGTTGCCTTACGGAAAGAAATTGGTGGCAAAATTGTTACCGTTGGTTATATTCCTGTGGATCAGGTAATTTTCTAGTCTGGGATCTGCTATGCCAGACTAAGTGGCAGTATCATCTATGTTTCGTTGAAAGTAGCTATTGATATTTCTTATAAATGCTCAACAAGCACGTGCACTTGAAAATTTGGAGGGTGAATCTAATTCATTTCACCAAATTCACCAAAGTTTAGCCCCACCAAAGTTTCACGCTATACGGTATGCAATATCATGGGTATGCAATAATCAATATTACAGGCATTTTCACATGTCAATAATATAATATCACATATAGCTATGCAATATATCACAGAATATCATAACATATTTCAGTGCAGTACTGTAGGATTGAGTGCATAAAGTAAATATACATCAACAATCAATAATGAAGCCAGCATATCTTTATTAACACACCAAGACTTTACAATACTTAGCTATTATAATGTTACACATGTTGGATGATGCTGTTCTACATTTACTATAGTAAAATATTCCAATGAAATACTGTAACTTTCAAGGGAGAAAACTTTCATGGTTTTCATAAATTTTCCCTACTAATTTCAATACATGTAAGCTGTTTTGTTCTTATTTTAGGAAAACCGCATAAGTTTCCCCACATTATGAGTGCACACGATAAGTCGTGAAAGTTTCTCCCTCAACAGTTTTATCGTTTACGGTAATAACAATAGTTACAATATCTTTTGTTGTAGGCTGATGGCCAGTGTTATCCATATTAGAGATTTGATTGTGAGTTTAAGACTTTAAAACTGCTGGTTATTGTAGTAAGTGAAATACTAAATACGTAGCATAATTTTTGAGGGAGGGAAATATTGATGGATTTGATTCTAAGTTAGCAATCCATTTCCTTTCAATAATTTTCAATAGTATAATATCTACGTAGAGCTAATACAGGTGACTAAGATGCTGTTTGTCAAATTTCTTGATGAAGTGCGTTCATCAGTATTTTCTCCATCAAAAAATTACACTATATGGTATGACATAGCAGCTCTTGATTTGTTAGAAAGTTTTTGTGAATCTAAACAAATTTTCTCTCAAATTAACATCTGAGATTTTCAATGGAGATAGTAATACCACCACTGCTCATTATTATATGTATGGTAAGTAACGGTTGTAACATGGGCGCGAGGGATTTGTCTGATATGTATGCCCGAAGCCCGAGGGCCGCAGGCCCAAGGGAAGAGGGCATGCATGTCAGGCAAATCACGAGCGCACATGTTACAAATGATATGTATCACTTCCGTGTGTAGGCGAGTGCTAAGCAGCTCAAGCCTTACGCATATGTTTGCTGAACTCCTTATATATACGCACTTGCGAAGGTTTGATTGTGGGTTTCGAATTAGTTTCCAGGAACATGTGCTACAAATATTATCAAAAACTAGCATTCAGAAATAGAGACAAATAGTGAGTGTAATAAATATAGTACTATAGCATGTTTTGCACTGTATAAGAAGCGAGTTTTGCATTGTATAAGCGTGTTACTATATTCTAATTATTGCCATGCGAGTAGCTCATTTTAAACAGCTTCCTCCTTGTACATAAACTTCCGTACAACAACCAGTAGGGTACAAAGAAAATGTTTAGCGATTAAATTACACTTCCTAAACTATGCTAATACTAACGAATTCAAACTCACAATCGATAGACGTTATGTTGTGCCTATATAAAGAGTGGCATAAGTTACAGATTCAGATCAAGAGTATATTTTCCCAGGGTACAACTAGTTGTATCCCTGCCTTCAGAGATACATCAGATTTGTATCCCTGCTTTTCCCTTTGATCCGCCCATGCAAAGTGATACATGTTGATTTATCTCCCTCCAGTATTCTACAATGGATACTTAACAACAGGTTGCTATAATAACCACTATTTGATTATTGTGGGCCCCTTAAGGCCTTGCAAAAATTCTGAAAGATTATAAGAATGTGAAGAACATTTGTTAACATTTAGACTCTTCTTTTATATCTCTACGTGTGACAATTAATTGTGGGTTTTAATTTTTAAAACTTTTACGTAGAATTACATTTAATAAACTTATATTAGAACTTCAATGTTGACAATGTAGTGTGATGGACAATATTATTCATATAGGAGATGTGATTGTGGGTTTAAGTTTACATCTTTGTATTGACAAGTAGTGAACTTTGGAAATAAAATCCTCCACAGTCTCTCAAATTTCAGTAAAAGCTTATAATCACCAGATCTAATATAAAGTACAACTCACATCAACCTTTTCCTTCTCTAATATCACTGTCATGCCAAACTTACTATATCCAACTAATCTTTTATGTCACAAAACTTCCATTACTACAATAGCATCAACTAAAGCCATGTTCCTTGAAGTTGAAGTAGTCAAGAGTAACAGTGTACAAACTCACATGATCACCTGTTTATGTAATAATTCATAATTGTGCTCACATGTACAGAATTTCTTAATTTCATTCACAGCTAGACAGCAAGTTTTCCTCAACAATATCTTGTGTGTACTAATATACCACAAATTAAAGTTTCAGCATATTAGAAGTTTATACTCATGCATATATATATATATATGCATGCACAAACACACACATACACACACACTCGCTCACAAGCGCGTACACACTCACTCACAAGTGCGCACACACTCACTCACAAGTGCGCACACACTCACTCACAAGTGCGCACACACACACACACACACACATCTCCGGCTGGTTGTGACCAAATATATATACATCTTTCATCTTACATATGATCATGCCTTGAACAAACTGTGAACATGCAAGAAACTTTAATGATCACTGCAATGTATCTATATATTCTTCTACTATAGAACAACTCCCAACAAACACACACACTCCATTTGACTACTGATATCCAAAAATATCTAATAACTTTCAGATAGTACTAAAATTGAGGCAGTATCTAACACATTGTACGGCTCAATTCGGTTTCAATTCGGATCGACTCAATGTGAATTCCGTGTGGACACGATCAATTCGAATTCAATGTGCATTATTTTCATCGTGTAGACAGGCCTTTAATGTACGTAGTACGAGTTGTAGTTAGTACAATGTACCATAGTCTCTACTGATTATTTTATTTCAGGAATTGATTGTGTGGGCATCTGCTTGAAACAAATGACCATCAACGTCAGATGTACGACTACTATTTAGACTCTACTCAGAATGCAATATCAGTACTATTTACTATATATTTACACTAACAACATGTATAAGTATTAGTTAAAGCATTGCCGCGAGTGCTATATGTGAAATAAAGCACAAGGCGTGCGGCCGAGGTGCTAATAAAGCACGAGGTGCTAATAAAGCACGAGGTGCAGCCGAGTGCTTTATTAGCAACGAGGCCGCACGCCGAGTGCTTTATTTCACGTATAGCACGAGCAGGGCAATGCTTTAACTGTTTTATAGAATTTTCAAGACTAATGCTTCGATACAAACGCGCTCGCTGGTTGATTTAAGCTTGCTTAACGGTCAGTGGTGGTAACCCGAGTAAGTTTACTCTATTATCACATCACTTACGCGTCAGTGTTTTTAACGAATCTTGCAGCTAGATCGTGTTCTCTCTCGTTTATATTTGTGTTGTATTAACAAGATAGTTGGTTTGTACAAGACGCCTTGAAATGAATTGGAAACAAAAAGCTAGCCGCATCGCGTTGTTTACAGCCTACTGGTATGTAACACATTCCAATGAGTTGTTTACTAAGGCGTTAAGAGTTCCATGCATAACTGTACTTTATAAGCTTTGAAGTTTCATAAAGCACTGTTGGTGGTTAAATAAAGCACTCTTCACACCTTAACAGTGCTTTATGGAAAATAAAGTACACTTTTGCCCTTTGATCCTCCCACGCAAAATACTATAAGTATTAGTTAAAGCATTGCTGCGAGTGTTATATATGAAATAAAGCACGAAACGTGTGACTGAGATGCTAATAAAGCATGAGGTGAAGGCAAGTGCTTTATTAGCATCAAGGCCACACACCAAGTGCTTTATTTCGCGTATAGCACAAGCAACACAATGCTTTAACTGTTTTATAGAATTTTCAACAGAAACGCATCGATATAAATGTGCTTGCTGATTCACTGTAGCTTAAATGGTGGTAGCTCGAGTAAGATTAATTCATACAAGTATATCACATCACTTACGCATCGGTGGTGCTTTTTAATAACAAGGCTTGCAGCCTTATCGTGTTCTCTTTCATATTTGTATTGTATTAACAAGATAGCTACGTAGTTGGTTTGTGCAAGACACCTCAAAATGAAATGAAAAACAAGGCGCATCACGTTGTTTACACTGAGCCTCCATTGCCGGAATCTCTGGTATGTTATTTACTAAAGCGTAAACAGTTCCATGCATAACTGTACTTTATTAAGCTTTGAAATTTCATAAAGTTTCATAAAGTACGTATCTTGCCTGCCAGAAGACAGCCTGTCACGCCATATACGTATGTTGAGGTACATATTTTATGTTATAGTATTTTGTGTGGGAGGATCAAAGGGCAAAAGTGTACTTTATTTGCTATAAAGTACAGTCAAGGTATGTAGAGTGCTTATGGTGATTCAAATCTGGTATTATCCCCATCCAGTATTTTGCTACGAGTACTGAACAACAGATTACCATAGTAACCCTCATTGTGAGCCCCTTGGAGGCCTTGCAAAAATTCTGAATATCAGTATGAATATCAGTAATTAGAAGGTGTAACACACATTTATAAATATTTAGACTCTTCTTTTATATCTCCACATGTGACATTTAATTGTGGGTTTTAATTTATAAATTTTTACTTAGAGCTACATTTAGTAAACTTATATTATAACATCAATGTTGATAATGTAGGATGATGGACAATGTTATTCACATACAAAATTTGATTGTGGTTTTAAGTTTTTAAAATCTGTACATTATTTGAGAATACAACTTTAGAAATTCATATTCTCTTCACTCCAAATTGCCTCTCAAATTTCAATAAAAGCTTATAATCACCAGATCTAATAAAGTACAGCTCACATCAACCTTTTCCTTCTCTAATATCACTGTCATGCCAAAATTACTATGTATATCCAATTAATCTTTTATGTCACAAAACTTCCATTACTACAATAGTATCAACTAAAGCCATGCTCCTTGAAGTTGAAGTAGTCAAGAGTAACAGTGTACAAACTCACATGATCACATATTTTATGTGATAATTCATAATTGTGCTCACATGCACAGAATTTCTTAATTTCAGACAGCTATAGACAGCAAGTTCATCAGTTATCTTATGTTTACTAATTTATCACAAGGTTTTACTACATACGTATACTCAAGTATTGTACACTACTACAACAGGGCTTTCCCTAGAGCGAATAAAGTACTAAGAGTGGTAAAACTGTCTCTTTGCCTTAAACATCTAGGCATATTCATCATTATTTCAACTGCATCAAAGACATTTTGAGAAAAAGCATGGTGCTGTGCCACTCCACTATGTCCTTTAGAGAAAACCCTGCTACAGTATAGTGACCCGGTAGGCTTATGTGCACATGAAATTTGTTTGGCATTCAACTTTGTTATAGCTACTCAACCCTGCTGTGAACTATGGGGGCCTTGACAAATGGATAATATATATACGTATATGCTTACGCATGGATTGGAAATGATAATCGTTGTGATACAATGTCACAATAATGTACGGGGAACAGAACACAGGACCATTGAAGAGAAATAGATTTCTTTTATGATTGTAGCAGTTTTGATATGTATTCAAGCCTAATTGAGGAATTGTGGAATTTTGTCCTTACTATGAATAACATTTGTGACCGGGCCTGAGATAACCAGTCTTATTTACACAAAATATACCTATTCATATAATGGTATCTATCTCATTTTCTGTGTGTGCTATACAAATCTGTACGCTTTATTGAACTTTGTGTTGAAATGCTATATCATGAGAGTTATTAAATTTTAAAGACTAAAAAGTAGGTCAAATTTTCTGTGTGTGTAGACCCAGTCACATTTTTTGTTGCACATTTTGTAGTTAAGTCATTTCAAGTTTTTGTGAAAGGCGCGTACAATAAAATGTTTGTGTAGTGTAATCTCGTACTACGTAGCTATTTCCAAGGAAGTAATCAGCTATAGAATATGCAAAATGCCAATCTATTGTGTTTTGCTTTACCTATTAAAATCCAATGCATCATAATCTAATGGCCTTTTATAGAGAAGAATATCATATATGCAGTGATAAATATTTGACTGTGTAGGTTGTTCATAGCCATATAACTGCATACTATATTAGGATTAACACCCGTGTAAGTATGGTACGTATGTATACATCATAAGCACTACATTACAGGTTATACACACTTGATTACCTCCAGTGAGCTTCCAACAATTGATTGATCAAATACATCACGTGGTTGATTGCATCATCAAAAATTGTGTAGTTGTCAAAATAAACGTGCTGATCCGTGGCATGATCTCCGGCTGGTTGTGACCACATACCACATTCCTCTTACACATCATCATGTCTTTAACAAGCTGTGAATAATGTTTACCATGATTAAATGCACCTTTTCTTCTAGTAGCTATGTAGCATACACATTTTCCATTTATACGCCCTTAGGGCCTTCCAAAAATTTTAATTTAGTTCCCCAGTTATTTATTAAAATTTAGCTTGCTTTTTTATACATCCACATATCATTAAGTATGGTAGTACTTAATAGTAGGGATCGACATGAAAAAACATGGCGTCAAGCTTTCACATGCCTCCATAACTCGCCTCACAATATACTTTTCACGAAAAAACCAACTGAAATCCGTTTGTAACCCTATAACAAAACTGTACCTTCGTTAAACTCTGTGAAAAACCTAACAATACGATCAGTAGAGAGATTTGAAAATTTCAAAATCTACCAGAATTTTTTCTGATTGCCGCCCTGCCTGCCTGCCTGCCTGCCGTAAGACCTACTAGCACTAGGAGTATGGCTCCAGATTTCTCAAACAACAAAGGAAATCACGTCCGATTTACGAAACTGCTGTTCCGCTGAAAATTCATCCACTGCGTCTTACTGTTTCTTTATATCCCTTACTATCTTCCTTCCTTTTTCTTCTAGAAAGGCAAGAAAATTATGAAAGAAGGTGTCGATAAACTTGCACCTTCTGCTTTTACGACACCAAAACAGCCACTTACACACGTGACATAATTAGTAATGCGCCCGCTGTTAAATACTATGAACAGACGCGATGTTTGGCACGTACTTTATTATATCATGAACTATATAGAATATATAACTTAGACAACATATTTTCGATGTTTTTCGAATGTATTTCACTACAATGCAGCTGCTCCACCATGTTCACGCTGTTGTTAACATGCACCTGTAAAAACAATTAAGTAATGTTTTGGGGCCTGGAAGGTGATTACTTTTGCAAGTATGCTATAAAAAGCAAACAAACTAGAATATTAAAAAATTAACAATTTAAAAAAGTGAGTAGGGATCACTCTTGCAATGCTAGCTAAAAAAACTAAATGAGCCAAATGTAGGGATTAAACTTTTATAAATTATCTCATGCTAGAATCTTTAGTGTTCTCTCATGCCACTTGAAAACCTTTTCCCTTGTTTCCTTACTTTTTTAGCTAGCATTGCAAGAGTAATCCCTACTCACTTTCTTAAATTTTTAATTTTTAAATATTTTACATATGATTGTGGGCTTGAATAATTTAATTTATTACACAACATTTCTATAGCCATTGTAAACCATTGTGACTACTGATCTACTGATATCCAAAAATATCCAATAACTTTCAGAATTGAGGCAGTTTCTAACACATTGCACATACACACCTTCTTATAAAACCATTTCAGGCATATGGCTACTTTAAGATGATAAAGTAACTACACACATTATACAGACATATGCAGAGGTAGAGCTACATTTAGTAAACTTAATGTAGGGTAGTAACCAGTGTTGTCCATACAAAAGATTTGATTATTGGTGTAAGTTTTGAAAAATCTGTACATTATTTTTTAGTAACAAGCGATGATCTTTGCCTCTCAAATTTCAGTAAAAGCTTATAATCACCAGGTCTAATAAAGTACAGCTCACATCAACCTTTTCCTTCTCTAATATCACCATCGAGCCAAACTTACTACATCCAACTAATCTTTTTATGTCACAAAACTTCCATTACTACAACAGGGTCAACTAAAGCCATGCTCCTTGAAGTTGAAGTAGTCAAGAGTAACAGTGTACAAACTCACATGATCAAATGTTTTATGTGATAATTCATAATTGTGCTCACATGCACAGAATTTCTCAGTTTCATTCACAGCTAGACAGCAAGTTTTCCTCAACAATGTCTTGTGTGTACTAATATACCATAAAGTTTCAGCATATTAGAATTTTATACTCATGCGTATATGCTTGCACAAACACACACACACACACATAAATGCACAGACACACAGACACACACTCACAAGCGTGCGCACACACACACATACATACACGCACGCACACACATACACATGCACACACTCACTCACAGGCGAGCACACACTCACGCACAAGCGCGCACACACACACGCACACAAATTGAGGGTGGGCAAGAGGATTATCCCCTAACTCATTTTGTTCCCTGCCACAATATTAAAATTTTCTTACAAAATTCTTTCATTTATAACATAAAATACTCAATAGCTTCTAGGGGGGCTGTTCTCACAGTAGCTCTCCCGTGTCACAGCAGGTCCTATATCTGCCCATGCATAGCTACACAATTATATAATATATGTATTATACAATTCAGAGAGATAGTAGCTAATTAAAAAGAGACTAGCCTTGTTACAAGATTTACTCCTTCACCAATGAAAATTGTAACATAAATGTCGACCCTCACTATACAAAAATCAAATGCTTTTAACGTAACTACCATATGGCCTTAGCATACTTTAATAATATGGTCCATTATATCACTGATTATTGTGGCCTCTTGTTATAAACCATACCGCATGCATACATGTAGAACTCACCTCTCACAATGTTAACACTCTCAACTCTTCATCCGCTAAATATCTTGTGTCACGTGGTTTTTAATCACTTTCTTCTGACATCACATGACTCAGATACGCGCATGCACATACATACTACTATAGAATAAGTTGAACAATTCCCAACAAACACACACACTATTACTGCTACAGAGTGGATACATTATAGGCCCATTGAGGCCTTCCAAAAATTTCATTAATTAAATAAATGGTGAGGCTAAATACTTTTGCTTATGTTCAAGTCACTGTTTTATACTACCACATGTGAAATTTGATTGTGGGTTTGAATATTTCAATTTATTACACAACCATTTGACTACTGATATCCAAATATCAAATAACTTATAAACTTGTGGCAGTTTCTAACACATTGCACATACACACCTTCTCATAAAAACCATTTGAGGCATATGGCTACTTTAAGATGATAAAGCAGGGCCGTAGGAAGCAATTTATGAGTGGTACGGCTACAGTGGCCATCTATGTAACTTACAAGTAACTTTGAGAAAGTTCTTAGAAAACTTAGATTGCAAAACAAATGTGCCAATAAGTTGAAAGCTCAGCTGTTAGTGCGGTCATGTCTGCAACAGCTCAGTCTCTACAAGCACAGATTTATGACATCTTTTGACAGGTTACAGAACATGGTGAAAGCTTCAGTCATTAAAGCTACTGAATTTGCTAATACAGATCTGGAGGTGTTAGACATATTCTGTGGTGGGAGTCTTCATACAAGCAACACCGAGTTGTACAATTGTGGAGCATGTTACAATCCCGAAGCTTTAAATGATGATGGAATATTGGATTTAGAGAAGTTTCCAAGTACTCAAATTAACTATGTTGGAGACAAATGTGTTGCAACTTGGGAATGCTGCTTAGATCCACCTCTTTGTAAGCTTGATGCTGAAGAAACATTAACCAAGTTACGGGCAATATATTCAAACATAATTGATTGTTCTGCCAATGCCACTCGCAAGTATATTAAGCACATTGATGACTGTTCAAATAGCACACTAAGACTGGACGAATCCTTACAGGGTCATCCACTCGAGTGTTATTTGTCTTTGCCTCGCCCTCCATGTGCCTCTGAGTTTCTGTACCTATGTGTATTAGCATCACATTTCCCTGCTATTCGCCGTATTGTCAACACTATATATGACGTGCGGAGGTACGACCGTAGAATAACTGAAATAGAATATGCTCTGCGATATGGTCACTTGGACAAGATGCTAGAAATTGTAAAGGAAGCATGCACCATTCGAATGAGACAATATGGTGTTTCAGCCAAAGTTTTAGATGAAACGAGCATCTATGAAACTTATGATAAAGCATTCTCAAAGTTTAATAAAAGGTGTGAAGATGTAGCCAAATATCCTTGCACGTCATGTGATAAGCTTTGCTTTCTCAGTGACTGTTCACGGGTGGATCGTTTAAAAGTAGTTCCATCCAACAGACACTGGAAGAATCTTTTGGAGTTCAACGAAACTAGGCCTCACTTTGATGACAACCTTCAAAGCGGTTATATATGTGATTATTGCATTGATTTAGATCAGATAGATTACCACCACGATGTATTTTGAATGGATTGGATTTTGGTGGTGCCGTTCCTGAAGAAATTAGACTATTAAATAGTTATGAGAAGGTACTTATACAGAGAGCAAAGTGTTTTCAAATAGTTACCAGGATGGATACAGTTGCCAAGAAACATCTACCATCTACTCACAGGATTCAGAAGGTGCATGGTACCACATTCCATCTACCTTTGCCTTTGCAAGAAACACTGAAGAAGTTGCCAGAACCACATCAACCTCTGGCAGACACCTGTGAACTATATATTTTATTATGGAGCATTCCAACTAAGAAAAATGTAATATGGCAGGATTTGGTTGTTCACAAGGTGTACCGTGCATTGCAAAAGCTGAAAGAAATTAATCATCTGTATTCTGCAATTGTTATGCCAAGACAACCTCATGAACTTCAGTTAGAAAGACAAATTGAGGAATTTTCAGCTACATCTGAGGATGAGATGATCCAACAAACTACTGAAAGTGAAGAGACTGCTTTGTATGAACAATACACCATCAATGCACTTCACGCACCCAGAATGAACGAGAGAGCCACTGCACTATATCAGTTGCTTAAGGTTAATGAAGCTCCTCTTGATAGCCACACAAAGTATTTGGATATGCTTTGTTTTCCGGATTTGTATCCACATGGCATAGGAGGCCAGACAAGTCACAGAGAAGTACTGCTAAACCCGGCTGAATATGTCAAATGCATTCTGATGTCCCGTGATTCACGGTTCCGATTGAATCATCAGTTCATTTTCTATTTATTACACCAAGCCACCATGCGACAAATAGCTAGTGGAATATATCACAAGCTTAAAGTAACCCGTCCCAAAGAAAAGCTCACTGCTGCACGGTGTCTGCAGCTGCTGTCCAGGGATGAGTTGGAGGGAAACCTGACAACTATATTTTCACGACTTCGTAACACTGAACAGTATTGGATCCGCTCTCGTAATGATTTAAATTGCATGGTGTTTCATTACGGACCTGCTACTTGGTTCATCACTCTGAGCCCAGGTGAATGGCTTTGGGAAGACCTTGGTGCCTACTTGCGTGAGTTAAATCCAGAAATGAGTGATTCAACTATCAGTGCATTAATGGTTGCAGATCCCATTTCCACATCAAGGTTTATCAATATTGGATTTCCTTTTATTTGACAGAGTCCCTGTCAAGAAACATCCCTTGGGTAATGTCATTCACTACTGTGTTAGACGTGAATATCAGGGTAGGGGACTACAACATTTTCACCTGCAATTATGAATAGAAGATGCTCCACTCATAGGTGAAAGAACAACACACGAGGATGAGATATGTTCATTCATAGCAAGATATGCTACCTGTGAGATCCCTGACCCAACGTTGTGTCCTACTCTCTATGAACGTGTCATGAGGTTTCAGCAACACAAGTGTAATGATTATTGTTTGCGTAGTAAAAAAATAAAGACTGGCTTCAGGAAAGCATGTCGGTTCGGCTTTCCAAGACCTCAGCGTGAAAAAATGCATCTCTGTAGTGTTGTGGAGGCTGTGGCAGGTAGGAAGTGTCTAAAGGCTAATTCCCGTCTGTACGATCTTCCTTGCAAAAGCAATGCTATAAGAATAAATGACTACAACCCTACCATTTTGCCAGCCTGGCAGGGCAATATGGACATTCAGTACATCGGAGAGAATTCAGTTATCCTGAATTGGTATCGCACCAAGTATTCGACCAAAGCAGAAAAGAGTCACAGTGTACAGGTGTTTGACAACATCACCTCCACCAAATCACTAGCCAGTAGACTGTGGAATGTTGCACTTAGGAGCCTTTCTCACAGAGAATGTGGAGCTCTGGAAGCTGCCGATACACTATTGGGAATCTCTCTCTTCAGCACTGATAAAAATACTACAATTCGATGGGTGGACGTTAACATGGTGCGCAGCAGAAAAATGAAAGATAGAGCAACAATTGAAGCTCTAGATGATGAATCCTTAGACATATTCTTTCCTTCATGGGTTGATACCTACTATCCTAACAGGACTGAAGAAATTGAAGACATGCATATGTATGACTTCTTGTCTTGGCATGATTGGGGGCGAAAAGAGCCAGGCAAAAACACAGTGTACTATCCATTCATGGGTGGTTTCTTGAAGAAGAGGGAGCGCCCGTATCTGATTAATCACTACAAATACAGTGTCAGTGAAGAACCAGAGAAATACTACTATGCATTACTGCTTCTTTTCAAGCCATGGAGGGACTGTGAAAGTCTATTGGGTGGTTGTGAAACATATGCTGAAGCATTTCATTCCATCACAAGTGAATCTGCAGATGCTGTAAATTACCACAATCGCTTACAGCAACAACAAGACAGACACAAGACAATCACGACACAAATAGATAATTGTCGTACTAAGATGGAGGCTGAAGAACAGAATGCCAGTGAAGAGGCACATGAAAATGATCCATTACTGCATGGGATTACAGAGGCTCAGGAAGCTATGGCAGATTTTGAAGCTGCTTTGATTGATCATGATGACACTGATGTTGATGCAATGATAGAATGTTTGAATGAGATTAGTTGAGGGTATTTGACAGTTAGAAACAGTGTGGACGCCCAATGCCTGACATCACGAGCTGACAATGCAGAACCATTGCGAATGTTCATCAGTGGTTGTGGTGGTACTGGCAAGAGCTATCTGATCTATGTAACTTACAGGCATAATGCAATTAACTGTGTGGGCGGCAGATAATTTGCATCTGCTTGCATGCTGTTTTAACTATCACAACATAATGGGTTAGTAGCTACTAGCTCTACGTCACTAGTTATCATTTCTGCTACTAATCCATTCCATCAAAATAATCGGGTGGACGGCTGATAATTTTACATGTTCTTGTATGCCTTTTCTATAGCTATTCCTTCTTTGATTGGCCATATGGCAATGCATGTGGACTGTGATGTAGGATGGTAGGGCTGGTCCTGAACATTCAAAACTTCAAAAAGCGGTACGGCTGTAGCTGTACCAGCCGTACCGCTTCCTACGGTCCTGTAAAGTAATTACACACATTACACACAAACATATCCAGAGGTAGAGCTACATTTAGTAAATCTATTAAGAGTGGGTAGAACTTCAATGTTGATCATGTAGGCTGATGGCCAGTATTATGACTGCTATCCACATAAGAGATTTAATTGTGGGTTCAAAGTTTTAAAATCTGTACATTATTTATGTAGTACCAAGTGATGAACGTATAACTTCAAATTGCCTACAAAATCTTATAATCCCAAGTACGTATATTAACACACTGCGTAAAGTGATGAAGGTGTTAATAGCTTTGAAGTCGTATAAGGCATATAATATTTGACAAATCATTATGTGCTTATGATACGTATGTTGAAAACAGTGTTTATGATAAGGGTTGAAAGTTATTAATAAGCAGACATGTGTTTTCCAATTGTAAATTTATTGACTTTCCCATTAATGTATAGCAAATTTGTTGGATCAAATTTAGTTTGATCAGTCAAATGCCAAAGTTAGCTGGAAAATGTTAACAAGCTCTGTGGCGGAAAACATACATTGTTTAAGATGTAAGGGTGCTCCTGCAATGTGGGAGGCCATCAAAATGGTTGCAATATTTGATGAAGAAGATGTGGACATGGAGATGTCACTGAACTTGCTGCGAAGAAGCCAAAAG
This sequence comes from Spongia lamella, assembly GCA_963930835.1. Lineage (NCBI taxonomy): Eukaryota > Metazoa > Porifera > Demospongiae > Dictyoceratida > Spongiidae > Spongia > Spongia lamella. The sequence continues at coordinate 24,802,916 of OZ005746.1, read as the reverse complement.
GACCTGTGAGAAAGTCAGTGGTGACAGTAGTGCATTGACTTATAATGCATCTTTCAAGACACCTAGGCGGCTGTCTTTCATCATTAACACCACCTTCTTTACAAACTTTTGATGTGTTAATTTTATCAGAATAAGCAAGAGTATATGTAAACATTGCATCATCACTTTATGCAGTGTGTTTGTACAGAGTATTAGAGCATTGGATACTAACGTATATACGCACGTATGTAGTTATGACTTATGAACTCTTGATAATATAATTCATACAATACAGAGTGAGTAATTTGGTATTATATCTCCTACCAGTACTTTGCTATGAGTACCTAACAGGTTACCATAGTAACCACCATTTTATTGACATTCACTTTGCTTTTATTAATATTTACCCTCTTCTTTTATATCTCTACATGTGACATTTAATTGTGGGTTTTAATTTTTAAAATGTTTACTTAGAGCTACGTACATTAGTAAACTTATATTAGAACTTCAATGCTGATAATGTAGGGTGATGGACAATACAATCCATTTAAGATATTTGATTGTGGGTTAAATCATACATCATATTAGTACACAGTAACAAGTGGAAATTAATATTTTGTTACTTCCAAATTGCCTTACATCAACCTTTTCATCGTTACGCCAAACTTACTACATCCAACTAATCTTTATATAACAAAATTTCCATTACTACAATAGCATCAACTAAAGCCATGCTCCTAGAAGTTGAAGTAGTCAAGAGTAACAGTGTAGAAACTCACATGATCACCTATTTTCTGTGATAGTTCATAATTGTGCTCACATGCACAGAATTTCTTCTTAATCTCAGTCACAGCTAGACAGTAAGTTCATCAGTTATCTAATTTTCCACAAAGGTTCAGCATACTAGAATTTTTGTGCTCACGCATGTATGCATGCACACACACACGCATACACACACATGCACACACATACGTACAGGTGCACACACACGCACACATACACATACACACACACGCACACATACACTGGGCAAAGGAGGATTATCCCCCAACTCATTTTGTCACCTACTACAAAATTGCAACATTTCCATACAAAATCTTTTCATTTATAATATAAAACACTCTATTCTAGCCGGTGAGGGGAGGGGGGTTGCACTCCCTGCCTAAGAGATATATCTACTACTCAGTGGCCCTCCCATGTCAGCAGGTCCTATATTTGCCCATGTATGCACCGTTATATGTATAATAAAATAATTACAATAGAAACCACTACACTGGTATTGTACTATTCAGAGAGATAGTAATTAAAGAGACTAGCCTTTACTCCTTCACCAATCAAAGCAATGAAAATTGTACATAAATTTCAACAATACTTTCAACGTACAATAAGTTCCCTCCTATGCTTCAAAATATAAGGTACGTAGATAATGGCTATACTTAACAACAGTTCATTATATCACTGATTATTATGGCCTCTTGCTTTAAACCATATGCACCAGGTAAAACCCACCTCTCACAACACTCTAAACATCTGCTGAAATGTTAACAATAAGCAATTTCCCACGTTGCTTTAATCACTTCTTTTCTACACTATTTGCCTGACACAAGGTGCTTCTGACTCTTTGTATCAGACACGCATACATACATACATACATACATACATACATACATACATACATACATACATACACGCATACATACATACATACATACATACATACATACGTACATACATACATACGTACATACATACATACATACATACATACATACATACATACATACATATGTACATACGTACGTACGTACGTACGTACATATGTACATACGTACGTACGTACGTACGTACATACGTACGTACGTACGTACGTACGTACATACATACATACATACATACATACATACATACATACATACATACATACATACATACATACATACATACATACATACATACATACATACATACATACATACATACATACGTACGTACATACATACATATATATAACAAACTTGGTATTATCCCCCTCCAGTATTGCATTCTAACAGTAAAAATTGTGTAGCTGCAAATCGCAATTTTTGCTAGTACAGCCGGCTTTTACACTACAGCCGTCAGTAGTATTAATGTACGTAGTACAAGTTGTAGTTAGTATAATGCACTATAATCTCTACTGATTATTTTATTTCAGGAATCAATCATGTGGGCAACTGCTTGGAACAAATGACCATCAATGTCAGATGTACGACTACTATTTAGACTCTACTCAGAATTCAATATCAGTACTGTATATTTACACTAACAACATGTATAAGTATTAGTTAAAGCATTGCCGTGTGTGTTATATGTGAAATAAAGCACGAAACGTGTGACCGAGATGCTAATAAAGCACGAGGCGAAGGCAAGTGCCTTATTAGCATCAAGGCCACATGCCAAGTGCTTTATTTCGCGTATAGCACGAGCAACGCAATACTTTTAACTGTTTTATAGAATTTTCAAGAGAAACGCATCGATATAAACATACTCACTGGTTCACTGTAGCTTAAATGGTGGTAGCTCAAGTAAGTACAAGTATATCACATCACTTATGCATTGGCGGTGCTTTTTAACAACAAGGCTTGCAGCCTTATCGTGTTCTCTTTCATATTTGTATTGTATTAACAAGATAGCTACGTAGTTGGATTGTGCAAGACACCTCAAAATAAAATGAAAAACAAGCCGCATCATGTTGTTTACACTGAGCCTCCATTGCCGGAATCTCTAGTATGTTGTTTACTAAAGCGTAAACAGTTCCATTAATAACTGTACTTTATTTAAGCTTTGAAATTTCATAAAGTAAGTATCTTGCCTACCAGAAGACAGCCTGCCACAAGACAGCCTGCCACGCCATATACGTATGTTGAGGTACATACATATTTTATGTTTTATTATTTTGCATGGGAGGATCAAAGGGCAAAAGTGCACTTTATTTGCCATAAAGTACAGTTAAGGTGTGTAGAGTGCTTATGGTGATTCAAATTTGATATTATCCCCATCCAGTATTTTGCTATGAAAACTGAACAACAGATTGCCATAGTAACCTCTGTTTTGATCATTGTGAGCCCCTTGGGGGCTTTGCAAAAATTCTTAATACAATACATTAACATTGAATGATCTTCATGCTTGTTAACCTTTAGACTCTTCTTTTATATCTCCACATGTGACATTTAATTGTGGGTTTCAATTTTTTAATTATTTACTTAGAGCTACATTTAGTATACATATATTACAACTTCAATGTTGATAATGTAGGATGATGGACAATATTATTCACATACAAGATTTGATTGTGGTTTTAAGTTTTTAAAATCTATACATTATTTGAGAATAGCAAATGATCAACTTTAGAAATTCATATTCTCTTCACTCCAAATTGCCTCTCAAATTTCAATAAAAGCTTATAATCACCAGATCTAATAAAGTACAGCTCACATCAACCTTTTCCTTCTCTAATATCACTGTCAAGCCAAATTTTTCTATACCCAACTAATCCTTTATGTCACAAAACTTCCATTACTACAATAGCATCAACTAAAGCCATGCTCCTTGAAGTTGAAGTTGAAGTAGTCAAGAGTAACAGTGTAGAAACTCACATGATCACCTATTGTATGTGATAATTCATAATTGTGCTCACATGCACAGAGTTTCTTAATTTCAGTCACAGCTAGACAGCAAGTTCATCAGTTATCTTGTGTTTACTAATTTACCACAAAGTTTTACTATGTATATTATTAGAGTATTGTACACTACTACAGCAGGGCTTTCCCTAGAGTGAATAAAGTACTAGAGTGGTAAAACTGTCTCTTTGCCTTCAACATCAAGGCATACTCATCATTATTTCAACTACATCAAAATCATTTGAGAAAAGTAGCAAGGTGCTGTGCCACTCTATTACCCTTTAGGGAAAATCCTGCTACAGTATAGTGACCCGGTAGGCTTATGTGCACATGAAATTTGATTGGCATTCAACTTTGTTATAGCTACTCAACCCTGCTGTGAACTATGGGGGCCTTGACTAATGGATAGTATATATACGTATATGTTAACTGTACACATGGATCAGAAATGATAATCGTTGTGATACAATGTCACAATTATGTATGGGGAACAGAACACAGGACCATTGAAGAGAAATAGATTTCTTTTATAATTGTAGCAGTTTTGTAAAAATAGAACACACACGTACAGGTGCACACACACGCACACATATACATACACACACACAAAAACACACACGCTGGGCAAAGGGGGTTTATCCCCTAACTCATTTTGTCACCTTCTACAAAATTGCAACATTTCCATACAAAATCTTTTCATTTATAATATAAAACACTCTATTCTAGCCGGTGAGGGGAAGGAGGGTTGCACTCCCTGCCTAAGAGATATGTCTGCTACTCAGTGGCCCTCCCATGTCAGCAGGTCCTATATTTGCCCATGTATGCACCATTACATGTATAATAAAATAATTACAATAGAAACCACTACTGGTATTGTACTATTCAGAGAGATAGTAATTAAAGAGACTAGCCTTTACTCCTTCACCAACCAAAGCAATGAAAATTGTACATAAATTTCAACAATACTTTCAACGTACAATAAGTTCCCTCCTATACTTCAAAATATAAGGTAGATAATGGCTATACTTAACAACAGTTCATTATATCACTGATTATTATGGCCTCTTGCTTTAAACCATATGCACCAGGTAACACCCACCTATCACAATACTCTAAACATCTGCTAAAATGTTAACAATAAGTAATTTCCCACGTTGCTTTAATCACTTCTTTTCCACACTATTTGCCTGACACAAGGTGCTTCTGACTCTTTGTATCAGACACGCATACATACATACATACATACATACATACATACATACATACATACATACATACATACATACATACATACATACATACGTACATACACGCATACATACATACATACATACATACATACATACATACATACATACATACATACATACATACATACATACATACATACATACATACATACATACATACATACATACATACATACATACATACATACATACATACATACACGCATACATACATACATACATACGTACATACACGCATACATACATATACATACATACATACATACATACATACATACATACATACATACATACATACATACATACATACATACATACATACATACATACATACATACATACATACATACATACATACATACATACATACATACATACATACATACATACACGCATACATACACGCATACATACACGCATACATACACGCATACATACACGCATACATACATGCATACATACACGCATACATACATACGTACGTACGTACGTACGTACGTACATACATACATACATACATACATACATACATACATACATACATACATACATACATACATACATACATACATACATACATACATACATACATACATACATACATACATACATACATACATACATACATACATACATACATACATACATACAACAAACTTGGTATTGTATTCCTCCAGTATTGCATTCAAACAGTAAAAATTGTGTAGCTGCAAATCGTAATTTTTCGTAGTACAGCTCGCTTTTGCACTACAGCCGTCAGTAGTATTAATGTTTATTGTCTTTTGCGTGGGCGGATCAAAGAGAAAAGTAGTACTGTATTTACCATAAAATGTCTAGTAGGCTGTTTTAGATATCAAGTGTGCTGTATAAGAAATACAGCACTGTGGTTAGCAAATACAGTACAGTTATTTCAATTATCGTCTGCAACAGCTGCTGTAAACAACCCCCCATGATAATTACTGCCCACCTTTATGGATTCTTAACACTCCTTAAATGGATCTTCAAAGGTTATTGCCACACCTAAACACAAAGATTCAACTAACTTGTTTCAATAAAGCTGTGACTGAAGGGCTGCATTGCGTCAGACAGTAAGCCTAGTCTTATACTGAAAGCGATAACGAACTGCGCCAAAAAAAGATCTGGCTCGCGAGATTCAGTACAGTAAGCCTTACAATAAGCTAAAAACAATGCATAGCGCGCTCGACATCGCATTAGCCAGTAAGCCTTGCAATAAGCTAAAAAGCTTCACGCCTGACACGTTGAACAACCACTCCGACACGCTTGAATGGCAGATTATCACAAAGCATCGCATTAGATATACTGTACAAGCATCACCGATAATACTAACTTGGCTAAGAGCACCGCACTGAGTCTATCACTACAAATAACGCTGATAATCCTCCCACACAAAAACAATAAATGAGTTAAAGCACCGCCGACTCGTGATGTACGGAAGAATACAGCACTCGGGGTGGGGTCTCGTGGTAAATACAGCACTCGGCTACGCCTCGTGCTGTATTTACCACTCGCCCCCACCCCTCGTGCTGTATTTTCCGTACATCACTCGCGCCGGTGCTATAACATATACATATAGTACAAGTTGTAGTTAGTACAATGCACTATAGTCTCTTTTTATTTCAGGAATCGATCATGTGGGCAACTGCTTGGAACAAATGACCATCAACGCCAGATGTACGACTACTATTTAGACTCTACTCCGAATTCAATAATAGTACTGTATATTTACACTAACAACATGTATAAGTATTAGTTAAAGCATTGCTGCGTGTGTTATATGTGAAATAAAGCACGAAACGTGTGACCGAGATGCTAATAAAGCACGAGGCGAAGGCAAGTGCTTTATTAGCATCAAGGCCACACACCAAGTGCTTTATTTCGCGTATAGCACGAGCAACACAATACTTTTAACTGTTTTATAGAATTTTCAAGAGAAACGCATCGATATAAACATACTCACTGGTTCACTGTAGCTTAAATGGTGGTAGCTCGAGTAAGTACAAGTACCGTACAGAGGGAAACTTTGGCGGTGGAAAACTTTGGCGAATTTGGCGAATGACCATAAATTTGCCAAAATTTCCCTCAACCAAATTTTAGCTGTTAAAAAAATCTCACGTGATTGAATTCTTTTAAGTGCACCACTACAATGTCGATTTTGAAGTATCTCAAGTGTGTACCCGTGCCGATACAAGACAAAGGATTGCCAGAACCTAGCAGCTCTTTGAGTAGTGTTGTGCCACCAAAGGCAATTGAAATGGCAAATGCCGAAGTTGTTAAGGTGAAGAATAAAGCACCACGTGGCAGCAGGTCGGTGCCCTATTTAATTTTGACTCCAGCTCAGAGGTATGAAGTCGGCAAAAGAGCTGCAGAGCATGGCGTTACAGCTGCCCTTCGTTATTTTGCCAAGAAATACCCGGAAATGCCTCTTAAAGAAACAAGCATACGAAGATACAAAAATTTGTATCAATCGGAATGTAAGCAGCGAAGAGCCTCTAACGCCGTGCCAGATGAAGTTCAAGAATTGCCACACAAAAAAGAAGGCAGACCACTTCTTTTACCAGATGAATTGGACTGTCAAGTTCAAGAGTACCTTAAAGAACTCCACAAATGTGGCTCAACCATCAATTCAGCCATAGTGATTGCCACTGCACAAGGAATTATTATGAACAAAGATGCCAATCTGTTATCATGTAACGGTGGTGGTATAAACTTAACTACTGACTGGGCCAAATCATTACTGAGTCATATGGGATTTGTCAAAAGAAAGGCTTGCAGCAAGGCAAAAGTTGATGTTAGTCAATTCGAACAGCTAAAAGATGAGTTTTTGTTGGAGATCAAAAATATTGTAAGCATGGATGAGATTCCAACAGACCTAGTGATCAATTTTGATCAGACTGCTCTAAATTATGTACCAATGTCACATTGGACAATGGAAAAAGAAGGGACCAAGCGAGTGGAAATAATTGCAAAAGATGATAAGAGACAACTCACAGCAGTTTTTGTAGGTTCATCATCCGGGGATTTTTTACCACCGCAACTAATTTATGAGGGAAAGACTGGTCGCTGTCTTCCACAATTTCAGTTTCCTTCTACATGGAATGTTACAAAGTCGGAGAACCATTGGTCTAATGAACGTACCATGATAGAATACATCAATAGTGTTATCTTACCATACATCAATGAAAAAAGGAATGAATTAAAACTTAGCAATAAACAACCAGCTTTGTTGATTTTTGACAACTTCAAGGCCCAGTGCACTTCATCCCTGTTAAACCTTCTCGACAGTCACCACATCAATGTTGCATTAATACCTCCTAATTGTACTGATGGGCTGCAGCCATTGGACTTAAGTATAAACAAAGCAGCAAAAGATTTTCTACGTAGTAAATTTAGAGAATGGTATGCACAACAAGTATGTTCACAGATTAAAGGAGAAACAGAAACCAAGCCTGTAGATCTGAGGTTAAGTGTCATCAAACCTCTAGGTGCCAAATGGATTGTGTCATTGTATGAGTATATCAAGAGTAATCCAACACTTGTAAGGAATGGTTTTAAAGAAGCTGAACAGGGTTTCTTTCAGGGGGGGCGGGGGGGAGCATTCGCCCCTTCTTGGCTTTGGCTTGCCTCCCCTTGGGAATTTTGTTCTGACAGTGAATCAATTCAAGTGTTTTAAATCTCTCCTTTAGTAGCGCCCATGTTCTCCATGCCATAATGATGTTTATAGTTAGCGATGGCCCTTGATTTCACAGTTATTTTGACTCTACATACAGTCTACAATATATAATATTTTGACTCTGAAATACCTCAGATTCAATCTCAGAGCATCTATTTTTCAAAATTTTTCTGGGGGGGCATGCCCCCAGACCCCCCTAGCATTAGCATGCTACGCATGCTGATTGTGCTTCACACAATAACACATACAATCACTTAGCTTGTTGTACAATAGGGCCCCACTTTAACTATTTGCTCCTGATCACAGAGTATATTCCTGGATCCCCTAGTTTGCTTCCAGGAGGATCATACCACATTGCCCCCCAAGTATCCCGTTATACCTCTTTTTGACCCCCCTTGGCTAAAATCCTGAAAGAAACCCTGCTGGAATTCTTGATTGTGTCTGAACATCCATAATACAAATGCATTTAATTATTTACATTAAAATTTTTTATAGTATTTTGCGTGGGAGGATCAAAGGGCAAAAGTGTACTTTATTTTGCATAAAGCACTGTTAAGGTGTGAAAAGTGCTTTATGAAACTTCAAAGCTTATAAAGTACAGTTATGCGTGGAACTCTTAGTACCTTAGTAAACAACTCATTGGAATGTGTTACATACCAGAAGGCTGTAAACAAGGCAATGCGGCTAGCAATTCATTTCGAGGTGTCTTGTACAAACCAACTATCTTGTTAATACAACACAAATATAAACGAGAGAGAACACAATCTAGCTGCAAGATTCGCCAAAAAAACACTGACGCGCAAGTGATAATAATAATACTCTTGCATGATTAAACCGGCTTACTTGGGCTGATACCACCATTGACGGTTAAGCAAGCTTATATCAACCAGCAAGCGTGTTTGTATCGAAGCGTTAGTCTTGAAAATTCTATAAAACAGTTAAAGCATTACCTTGCTCGTGCTATACGCAAAATAAAGCACTCGGCGTGCGGCCTCGATGCTAATAAAGCACTCGGCTATGCCTCGTGCTTTATTAGGCATCTCGGCTGCGCGCCTCGTGCTTTATTTCACGTATAGCACTTGCGGCAATGCTTTAACTAATACATAAAGTAGATTACAACTGTAATACTATAGTATGCCTATTGTTTGTAAGTTACTTCAGTCTTGTAATCACCAGTAGATAAATTTCAAGCTTGTTTGTTCATTACAATGTCATAAATACCAATTTAAATTTTATTTACAAGGAAATAATGATATCTTTTTTCACGAAAACAGCCAACTAAATGAGATCTTAGTGCTCCTTGTTTAAATTTCAATTTACAAGGATTCTGACCAAAGGCTATAGCAGTGGCATTTGCTATTGCAAACAAACCACAATCAGTTATACCTTTTTGCTTCTGACAGCGCGAAACTGTCATAACTAGCTTTGAGGTGCTCCACCAAAACAAATTTGATATGACAACTTCAGTTTCTTTATCACAGTAGGTAAATAACAAATCGTAAACTTTTACTTGGCCTAAGGAACAACGTACTGTGGAAGCAACCAGCCAATGGTGACGTGATTTACAGTGTACTATCTGGATTTTATTTTTTACTGCATCTTCTGTAAGCTCCAGTGGTTTATCTTGGAACAGTGTCGACTGCAAACCATTAAGTTTTGAAAACTGCAGCTTCAACAATTCCTGTGCAAAGTTTATTTCTTCATCAGACAGCTCTTCATTCATAATAAGCCATTCCATATCAATATTCCTGGGCCTTTTCTTCTGAGGGGACTGCAACTGATCATCTTTAAAATTTGTTAGGTCAATTAATGCTGATGTTTCATCATTGTCTTGCTCGTCTTTAGCTGCTGATATTTTATCCGCAGTGGGTGTAACATTACTGCATGTACTCGCTGGCCGTGTCTCTGGTTCATTCGAATCTATTTCACAAACTTCTATAGACAATGTAGACTCTATAAGCCTCTTCGCTTTACTACCTTCTTTGAAATCCTTCGCGATGAAAGTTAATATACAAGGCAACTCAAGGCCACCTTGCGGTAGGTCAGAAGAATAACGCAGAAGTCCAGTTACTCTACATCTAACAACTCCACCTCGTCTGATGAATATTGAACAAATCGATGATATTCGTCTTGACACATGTCCAACAATTTGTAGCACGTGGCTTATCTCCTTCTTCACGGCCACAGCCTGTGGATCGCTATGATTACCCACTTCTCGTTCACAAATCAACTCTTCTCCATCAAACGGGTTAGTCCATATACTTTTGTATTCGTGATACCCTCGTACCATTGAATTAAATGAAAACATGTATGTCACCATCCTCGCTATCTTTGCACATTTGACACCGTAAATGTCCGTTTATGAAATTAATATTTTTACTCGATCTTCGAAGGATGAGAAATTTGCCAAATTTTCTTTCGCCAAATGTGTTTTTGTAGTGAATTCGCCAAATTTTCCCACCGCCAAGGTTTCCCTCCGTACGGTATATCACATCACTTACGCATTGGCGATGCTTTTTAACAACAAGGCTTGCAGCCTTATCGTGTTCTCTTTCATATTTGTATTGTATTAACAAGATAGCTATGTAGTTGGATTGTGCAAGACACCTCAAAATGAAATGAAAAACAAGCCGCATCATGTTATTTACACTGAGCCTCCATTACCAAAATCTCTGGTTTGTTGTTTACTAAAGCGTAAACAGTTCTATTCATAACTGTACTTTATTAAGCCTTGAAATTTCATTAAAATTTCATAAAGTATATTGCCTGCCAGAAGACAGCCTGCCACGCCATATACGTATGTTGAGGTACATACATATTTTTATGTTTTAGTATTTTGCATGGGAGGATAAAAGTGCAAAAGTGTACTTTATTTGCCATAAAGTACAGTTAAGGTGTGTAGAGTGCTTATGGTGATTCAAATTTAGTATTATTCCCATCCAGTATTTTGCTATGAATACTGAACAACAGATTACCATAGTAACCTCTGTTTTGGTCAATGTAAACCCCTTGGGGGCTTTGCAAAAATTCTTAATGCTTTCAATTTAAGAATATTAGTAACTGTTTCTTAACCTTTAGACTCTTCTTTTATATCTCCACATGTGACATTTAATTGTGGGTTTCAATTTTTTAAATTTTTACTTATAGCTACATTTAGTATACATATATTGGAACTTCAATGTTGATAATTTAGGATTTCTGAATTTCTTAATTTCAGTCACAGCTAGACAGCAAGTTCATCAGTTATCTTGTGTTCACTAATTTACCACAAAGTTTTACTACATATACTAGAGTATTGTACACTACTACAGCAGGGCTTTCCCCAGAGCGAATAAAGTACTAGAGCGGTAAAACTGTCTCTTTGCCTTCAACATCAAGGCATATTCATAAATATTTCAACTGCATCAAAATCATTTGAGAAAAGTAGCAAGGTGCTGTGCCACTCTACTACCCTTTAGGGAAAACCGTGCTACAGTATAGTGACCCGGTAGGCTTATGTGCACATGAAATTTGATTGGCATTCAACTTTGTTATAGCTACTCAACCCTGCTGTGAACTATGGGGGCCTTGACAAATGGATAATATATATACATATATGTTTACGCATGGATCGGAAATGATAATCGTTGTGATACAATGTCACAATAATGTATGGGGAACAGAACACAGGACCATTGAAGAGAAATAGATTTCTTTTATAATTGTAGCAGTTTTGATATGTATTCAAGCCTATTATTGAAATTGCGGAATTTTTCAAACAGAGGTTACTATAGATCACCATAGTAACCTCTGTTTTAATCATTGTGAGCCCCTTGGGGGCCTTGCAAAAATTCTGAATATCTAACCCATTACCAATTTTATGATGCGCTTGTTAACATTTAGACTATTCTTTTATATCTCCACGTGTGACATTTAATTGTGGGTTTTAATATTAAAATTTAACTAAAGCCATGCTCCTTGAAGTTGAAGTAGTCAAGAGTAACAGTGTACAAACTCACATGATCACCTATTTTATGTAATAATTCATAATTGTGCTCACATGCACAGAATTTGTTAATTTTAGTCACAGCTAGACAGTAAGTTCATCAGTTTTCTTGTGTTTACTAATTTACCACAAAGATTCAGTGTACTAGAATTTTTGTGCTCATGCGTGTATGCACACACACACACACACGCACGCACACATGCAAACACACATACAAACGTACAGGCGCAAACACACACACCCACACCCACACATACAGATACAGTCACACACACACACACAGTCACACACACACATACGCGCGCGCTGAGCAAAGGGGGATTATCCCTCAACTCATTTTGTCACCTACTATAAAATTGCAATATTTCCATACAAAATCTTTTCATTTATAACATAAAACACTCTATTCTAGCCGGTGGGGGGAGGGGGGTGCACTCCCTGCCTAAGAGCTAGGTCTACTGCTCAGTGGCTCTCCCGTGTCAGCAGGTCCTATATTTGCCCATGTATGCACCGTTATATGTATAATAAAATAATCACAATAGAAACCACTACTTGTATTGTACTATTCAGAGAGATAGTAATTAAAGAGACTAGCCTTTACTCCTTCACAAACCAAAGCAATGAAAATTGTACATAAATTTCAACAATACTTTCAACACACAATAAGTTCCCTCCTATGCTTCAAAATATAAGGTAGATAATGGCTATACTTAACAACAGTTCATTATATCACTAATTATTATGGCCTCTTGCTATAAACCATATGCATCCAGGTAAAACCCACCTTTCACAACACTCTAAAATCTAATCTTCATCTGCTAAAATGTTAAAAATAAGCAATTTCCCACTTTGCTTTAATCACTTCTTTTGCACACTATTTGCCTGACACAAAGTGCTTCTGACTCTTTGTATCAAATACGCATACATACATACATACATACATACATACATACATACATACATACATACATACATACATACATACATACATACATACATACCTACAACAAACTTGGTATTATCCCCCTCCAGTTTTGTATTCAAATTTGTAAAAACAGTAAAAAATTGTGTAGCTGTAAATCGTAAGTTTTGTACTACAGCCATCAGTAGTTGTAGTTAGTACAATGCACTATAGTCTCCATTGATTCTTTTATTTCAGGAATCAATCGTGTGGGCATCTGCTTGAAACAAATGACCATCAACGTCAGATGTCCGACTACTATTTAGACTCTACTCAGAATGCAATAACAGTACTACTTACTATATATTCATGTATAAGTATTAGTTAAAGCATTGCCGCGAGTGTTATATGTGAAATAAAGCACAAGACATGCGGCCGAGATGCTAATAAAGCACGAGGTGAAGGCAAGTGCTTTATTAGCATCAAGGCCACACGCCAAGTGCTTTATTTTGTGTATTACACGAACAACACAATGTTTTAACTGTTTTATAGAATTTTCAAGAGAAACGCATCAATATAAACGTCCTCTCTGGTTCACTGTAGCTTAAATGGTGGTAGCTTGAGTAAGTTTAATTCATACAAGTATATCACGTCATTTATGCATTGGCGGTGCTTTTTAATAGCAAGGCTTGCAGCCTAATCGTGTTCTCTTTCATATTTGTATTGTATTAACAAGATAGATACGTACGTAGTTGGTTTGTGCAAGGCACCTCGAAATGAAATGGAAAACTAGCCATCACATTGTTTACACTGAGCCTCCATTGCCGGAATCTCTGGTATGTTGTTTACTAAAGCGTAAACATTTCCATGCATAACTGTACTTTATTAAGCTTTGAAATTTCATAAAGTTTCATAAGGTAAGTATCTTGCCTGCCAGAAGACAGCCTGCCACACCATATACGTATGTTGAAGTACATATGTATTAGTTAAAGCATTGCCGCGAGTGCTATACATGAAATAAAGCACGAGGCGTGCGGCCGAGGTGCTAATAAAGCACGAGGTGCAGCCGAGTGCTTTATTAGCAACGAGGCCGCACGCCAAGTGCTTTATTTCGCGTATAGCACGAGCAAGGCAATGCTTTAACTGTTTTATAGAATTTTTGAGACTAATGCTTCGATACAAACGCGCTCGCTGGTTGATTTAAGCTTGCTTAACCGTCAGTGGTGGTAACCCGAGTAAGTTTACTCTATTATCACATTACTTATGCATCGGTGTTTCTAACGAATCTTGCAGCTAGATCGTGTTCTCTCTTGTTTATATTTGTGTTGTATTAACAAGATGGTTGCATGGTTTGTACAAGACGCCTCGAAAGAATTGGAAACAAAGCTAGCCGCATCGCGTTGTTTACAGCCTACTGGTATGTAACACATTCCAATGAGTTGTTTACTAAGGCGTTAAGAGTTCCATGCATAACTGTACTTTATAAGCTTTGAAGTTTCATAAAGCACTGTTGGTGGTTAAATAAAGCACTCTTCACACCTTAACAGTGCTTTATGGAAAATAAAGTACACTTTTGCCCTTTGATCCTCCCACGCAAAATACTATAATTTATGTTATAGTATTTTGCGTGGGAGGATCAAAGGGCAAAAGTGTACTTTATTTGCTATAAAGTACAGTTAAGGTGTGTAGAGTACTTATGGTGATTCAAATTTGGTATTATCCCCATTCAATATTTTTGCTACGAGTACTGAACAACAGATTACCACAGTAACCTCTGTTTTGACCATTGTGAGCCCCTTAGGGGCCTTGCAAAAATTCTAAGCATCTGTAGTGATCTTTCGTGTTACCATTCGTTAACCTTTAGACTCTTCTTTTATATCTCCACATGTGACATTTAATTGTGGGTTTCAATTTTTAAATTTTTACTTAGAACTACATTTAGTAAACTTATATTATAACTTCAATGTTGATAATGTAGGATGATGGACAATGTTATTCACATAGAAGATTTGATCGTGGTTTTAAGTTTTTAAAATCTGCATCATTTGAGAATAACAAATGATTAACTTTAGAAATTCATATTCTCTTCACTCAAAATTGCCTCTCAAATTTCAATAAAAGTTTATAATCACCAGATCTAATAAAGTACAGCTCACATTAATCTTTTCCTTCTCTAATATCATCATCAAGCCAAACTTATTATATCCAACCAATCTTTTATGTCACAAAACTTCCATTACTATAATAGCATCAACTAAAGCCATGCTCCTTGAAGTTGAAGTAGTCAAGAGTAACAGTGTACAAACTCACATGATCACCTATTTTATGTATGTGTTAATTCATATTTGTGCTCACATGTACAGAATTTCTTAATTTCAGTCACAGCTAGACAGCAAGTTTTCCTCGACAATACCTTGTGTGTACTAATTTGCCACAGAATTTCAGGGTACTAGAAGTTTTGTCTCATGTGCTTATGCATACACAAACACACACGCACAAGCACACACACACACACACACACACACACACACACACACACACACACACACACACACACACACACACACACACACACACACACACACACACACACACACACACACACACACACACACACACACACACACACACACACACACACACACACACACACACACACACACACACACACACACACACACACACACACACACACACACACACACACACACACACACACACACACACACACACACACACACACACACACACACACACACACACACACACACACACACACACACACACACACACACACACACACACACACACACACACACACACACACACACACACACACACACACACACACACACACACACACACACACACACACACACACACACACACACACACACACACACACACACACACACACACACACACACACACACACACACACACACACACACACACACACACACACACACACACACACACACACACACACACACACACACACACACACACACACACACACACACACACACACACACACACACACACACACACACACACACACACACACACACACACACACACACACACACACACACACACACACAGATTGAAGGGTGGGCAAGGGAGGATTGTCCTTAAGGTTACAGGATACCCACGAATTACTTTCATGGGTGCTAATTTTCATTTTCTTTAGAAGCAGCCTTCTTGTGGTTTGTATCAAGTGGTCTCATCACCGCCTTCAAAGTACTGTGTAAAGAGTCTACAGACGCCGTTGATAGGCCATCCAACCAGGCAAAGTGATGGCAATGGCTTCCGTTTCTACCAAAACTCACCGCCAAATGCAGCGATAACGGCCAGAGTAAATGCCAATTTGAGGGTTTCACCTTAATTAGAGATACATTTTCGAGGGCCTATCGAAGAGTTTTTAGGCATACTACACTGACAAGAGATTTTGTAAGTGTCAAGTTAAAAATTGGTACGTATTTTAGGAGTGCTTTAGTGAGATATTTGTTGGCTAAACTACTTATGAAGCCGGTTGAGAGCTAATAACTCTTTGTAAGGCCCTCAAAAATATATCTCTAATTAAGGGGAAACCCTAGAAATGGTACTTACCTTGCTCGTTATCGCAGTATTTGGCGGCGAGTTTTTGTGTGTAGAAACGGAAACCTTGCCATCACTTAGCCCTGTTGGAGCATAGGAGGCTTCATTAATGGCTTATGAACAGTGTCTGTAAACCTTTTTATACAGTACTTTGAAGGTGGTGACCAAACCACTGGATATAGAGTACAAGAAGGCTGCTTTTCAAGACAATGAAAGTTAGCGCCCATAAAATTAATTCATGGGTATCCCGTAACCATAACTAATTTTGTCCCCTGCCACAATGTTACAAATTTCCTTACAAAATCCTTTAGTTTATAACATAACAGTCTATAGCTTCTAGGGGACTGCACCCACAGACCCCTTGCCTAAGTGGTCTACTACTCAGTAGCCCTCCTGTGTCACAGCAGGTCCTATATCCATCCATGCATAGCTACACAATTATAACTAGACAGATGTTCAACATCAGGGGGCGAGCCTGAGGATGCATGCATGAAGTTATTATGAGTTCTTTTGCTGAAGCAGTGAAGGATTTACCACAACCAATGAGCTATTGGCATGAGAGAAAACACTTACTCTTGCATGGCATAATTAACACAAGCATCAATAGTAGACTTCACTTTCAGTTTTAACAGTGTGGAGAGTAAAACCGTGGACAACGAGTAGAATGCAGTAATATACGGAAACATTGGAATCGGCAAATCACGATCACGTGTACAAAAGGATGGAATTTCGAGAGGTTGGTTTTCTGCTATCGATTCAGTACGTTGTCAAGCTTCCCTTCTCCGCTGCAACAACGTTTGTCGCTGCTCTGTAGACATCATGGCACGCCGACGTCTCTCACGTGCTCTCCTTGCTTCCAGCCTCTGCTCTCTCTTCTGCAGTTTCTGTTTCGTCTAACATGATGTTGTTCTCTTCTCCTTCTCAACCTCTCCTCTCTGTCCATCGTCGTCCACGTCCCAAATGAGTACAGAGTCAGTAATAGAGTCCACATGCCTATTATTAATATAGTCAGTAATCTTCGCAGTTTCATCCCCACGATATGGTGACATGGTTGACCGTACCAGCCAAATATTGTTCTCTTCTTCTTCTCAGCCTCTCCTCTCTGTCCATCGTCGTCCACGTCCCAAAATGAGTGCAGTCAGTAATCGAGTCCACGTGCCAAATTAATGTAGTCAGTAATCTTCGCCGTTTCGTTCATCGTGGCATGGTTGACAGTACCAAATATGGAGTGGACGTAATCTTTGCCGTTTCATTGTTCGTGCATGGTTGACCGTACCAGCCTAATATGGAGTGGCCGTAATCTTTGCCGTTTCATTGTTCGTGCATGGTTGACCGTACCAGCCTAATATGGAGTGGCCGTAATCTTTGCCGTTTCATTGTTCGTGCATGGTTGACCGTACCAGCCTAATATGGAGTGGCCGTAATCTGTGCCGTTTTATTGTTCGTGCATGGTTGACCGTACCAGCCTAATATGGAACGTCAGGACATGAAGACGGATATTTTTGCAATGCCAAAGCACTTGTATGGAAGTATCCGTAAGTTTATCGTGTTTGTTTGTACATGAACCACCGTACCAAACTACAGTAGTGTGTTGCAATCCCGTTTTTCGCCGCGGTTCTTCGCGCATGGACCACCATACGTTTTCCACGTTAGAGTGGGGCTCGCTCAGGCTCGCCCCAATTATACGTACAATTCAGAGAGATACCGTATAGCGGGAAAGTTTGGCGGGGAGAAAATTTTGGCGAATTCACTGATTATGAGCGTTTGACGAGGAAAAGTTTGGCGAATGCATAGATTCAGCCATAAGGTAATAATTATAAGTAAAAATTTGGATGGTTTTAGTTTGGCGAATCACGGACGATTCACCAAATTCGCCAAACTTTTCCCCCGCCAAACTTTCCCGCTATACGGTAGTAGGTAATTAAAGAGACTAGCCCTGTTACAAGATTTACTCCTTTACTAGACAGATGTTCAACATCAGGGGGCGAGCCTGAGGATGCATGCATGAAGTTATTATGAGTTCTTTTGCTGAAGCAGTGAAGGATTTACCACAACCAATGAGCTATTGGCATGAGAGAAAACACTTACTCTTGCATGGCATAATTAACACAAGCATCAATAGTAGACTTCACTTTCAGTTTTAACAGTGTGGAGAGTAAAACTGTGGACAACGAGTAGAATGCAGTAATATACGGAAACATTGGAATCGGCAAATCACGATCACGTGTACAAAAGGATGGAATTTCGAGATGTTGGTTTTCTGCTATCGATTCAGTACGTTGTCAAGCTTCCCTTCTCCACTGCAACAACGTTTGTCGCTGCTCTGTAGACATGGCACGCCGACGTCTCTCACGTGCTCTCCTTGCTTCCAGCCTCTGCTCTCTCTTCTGCAGTTTCTGTTCCGTCTAACATGATATTGTTCTCTTCTCCTTCTCAACCTCTCCTCTCTGTCCATCGTCGTCCACGTCCCAAAATGAGTACAGAGTCAGTAATAGAGTCCACATGCCTAATTAATATAGTCAGTAATCTTCGCCGTTTCATCCCCACGATATCATGACATGGTTGACCGTACCAGCCAAATACGGAGCAACCGTAATCTCCACCGTTTCATTCTTCGTGGCACGGTTGACCGTACCAGGCTAATATAGAGTGGCCGTAATCTTTGCCACTTCATTGTTCGTGCATGGTTGACCGTACCAGCCTAATATGGAACGTCAGGACATGAAGACGGATATTTTTGCAATACAAAGCACTTGTATGGAAGTATCCGTAAGTTTATCGTGTTTGTTTGTACATGAACCACCGTACCAAACTACAGTAGTGTGTTGCAATGCCGTTTTTCGCTGCGGTTCTTCGTGCATGGACCACCGTACGTTTTCCACGTTAGAGTGGGGCTCGCTCAGGCTCGCCCCAACCAATCAAAGTAATGAAAATTGCAAATTTCAACATTTCGAATGCTTTAAACATAAAACAATTTCCCTCCTATGCTATACAGGGGCAGATCCAGAGGGGAGTCTAAATACAGAGGTGTATCTCTGATGCAGGGGGTCTGGGATCTGTGTCCCACAGAAGCTATAGGGGTTTTGTTATTTTAACATCAAAATCATACCTAATGCAAGATTTAGAGCATATTGAAGTAAATATGTGTGACAGCTCAAGTGACTTACACATGACATCATTAATTTACATTGAATAGCAGTTAATTAACAGTGGATTAACTTACACAGCACCTGGTTTTTAGATGGTAATAAATTGCCTCTCGAATTTCAGTAAAAGCTTATAATCACCATATCTTTATTAGTACAGCTCACATCAACCTTTTCCTTCTCTAATATCACCGTCAAGCCAAATTTCCATTACTACTAAAGCAATGCTCCTTAAAGTTGAAGTAGTCAAGAGTAACAGTGTACAACTTGCGTGATCACATATTTTATGTGGTAATTCATAATCGTGCTCACATGCACAGAATTTCTCACAGCTACACAGCAAGTTTATTAAAGTTTTCTTTGACACTAAATGCATATCACACAATTTGCCACAATGTTTTGACCATACTAGAATATTGTATTTGTGCATGTACAACATGAACATAAAAAACCACCACACACACGCACGCACGCACGCACGCACACACACACACACACACACACACAGTGACACAAACACACATATATCACTAAACAACAAATTATTAATTCCTTGTGAATTTTTGTGGCGATGTGTTTTTATTATCAAGATGTTTGAATTTTACCATTTGATCAATGAGGGACACTGTCATGCATAATGACATACTATACACAGTACACACCTCATAAGCAGCTAATATTCTCTTGGTCTTCACACTGAGTTTAGTTCTGACGGCGTTGATATGCAAATCACGAACCTCGGAGTACATCTCCTCTCCACATGTTAGCTGAGGAGAGAATTCCAGGGGTGGGGACTAGCTGCTGCAACCTTGGGAAAAACGTCATCACTAAATCTATCCCAAGGCAACTTAACTGAGGCTATATAACACACAAAATGTTAGCATAGTAGTACGTAAGTAAAAAGCATTGTACATTCAAATCCCTTTAAACAAATTGGCTGGCACTCATTATTAAGAGCAGTTAGATATTAATCATCAACTACGTATTGCTATTTTACCACTCCTTGTATTTATATATTTGTACAGTACTATTTCATTTCACAACTAAAATAAAATTCAAATATCAAATATACTATTCATTTGAGCCTTATATAGTGTATAAAACTCTTCATCTTATAATTCTTAGTGTTCTAGATCTCATCAATGAGACCTTCATAGGTCAGTTGAGTGCTGAGCGGTGTCATGAGGTCAATGTTATGATTGATCAAAATCAAAAATCAATGTGTTGATCTGTGGAATGATCACTGGCTGGTCATAACCAAATACGTCATTCCTCTTACACATCATCATGTCTTTAACAAGTTGTGAATAATGTTTACCATGATTAAATGTACCTTTTCTTCTAGTAGCTACATAGTAAAGACATTATGCATTTATAGGCCCCTTAGGACCTTCCAAAAATTCGAATAATTTAAATGACTCAGGAAAAACTCGTTTATTAAAATTTAGCTTGCTTTTTTATACATCCACATATTACATATGATTGTGGGCTTGAATATTTTAATTTATTACACAACATTTCTATAGCTATTGTAAATTCTTTGACTACTGATCTACTGATATTCAAATTTATCCAATAACTTTCAGAATTGAGGCAGTTTCTAACACATTGCACATACACACCTTCTTATAAATATCATTTCAGGCATATGGCTACTCTTTAAGATGATAAAGTAACTACAGACATAACACAGACATATCCAGAGGTAGAGCTACATTTAGTAAGCTTAATGTAGGGTGGTGACCAGTGCTGTCCATATAAAGATTTGATTATGGGTTTAAGTTTTGAAAAATCTGTACATCATTTTTTGGTAACAAGCGATGATCTTTGCCTCTCAAATTTCAGTAAAAGCTTATGATCACCAGATCTAATAAAGTATAGCTCACATTAACCTTTTCCTTCTCTAATATCACCCTCAAGCCAAACTTACCAATCTTTTATGTCACAAAACTTCCATAGGGACTTGATTGTGATTTTAAGATTTAAAATGTTGGTTATTGTAGTAAGTGAAATACCAAATACGTAGCATAATTTTTGATGGGAGAAATATTGATGGATTTGACTCTAAATTAGCAATCCATTTCCTTTCAATAATTTTCAATAGTATAATATCTACGTAGAGCTAATACAGGTGACTAAGATACTGTTTGTCAAATTTCTTGATGAAGTGAATTCGTCAGTATTTTCTCCATCAAAAAATTGCATTATATGGTACGATATAGCAGCTCTTGATTTGTTAGAAAGTTTTTGTGAATCAAAACAAATTTTCTCTCAAACGAACATACAAGATTTTTCAATGGAGATGGTACCTCATTATTATATGTATGGTAAGTTGATTTATCTCCCTACAGTATTCTACAATGGATACTGTACAACAGGTTACCATAGTAACCACTATGTGATTATTGTGTGCCCCTTACGGCCTTGCAAAAATTTTGATGAAAAAATGACAGTAGTAATCATTTGGACTCTTCTTTTATATCTCTACGTGTGACAATTAATTGTGGGTTTTAATTTTTAAATTTTTACATAGAACTACATTTAGTAAACTTATATTAGAACTTCAAGTTGAATAATGTAAAGCGATGGACAATGTTATTCATATAGGAGATGTGATTGTGGGTTTAAGTTTACATCTTCGTATTGACAAGTAGTGAACTTTGGAAATAAAATCCTCCACAGTCTCTCAAATTTCAGTAAAAGCTAGGGGGTCTGGGGACATGCCCCCAGGAAATTTTTGAAAAATAGATGCTGTGAGACTGATCCTGGTGTGTTTTACAAGATAATAATCACTAATTATAGCTACATAGTATCGTGTCACATTTGCTGTAGCTATATACGTACATACTATGTATTAATCTATTTGCTATACTTCACTATTGTTGTAGCTAAATTAAAAGGATCACTGTAGCTAGTTGTAAATATATAAAATCACAAAATTTACAGCACATGTTCTTAGTTGAATTTACCAAATATTTTAAGCCTATGCTCAGAGTCACTAACAAAGCTATTAGCAACTTGAAAAGTAATGCCTATTTAAAACTGTGTACATTTCTAACTATGCACTAAATATTAATATGCTAAATTAAGCTGAAGAACTTACATATGATGCTTCAACATTAGATATATATCTTTATCTTCTGCAATGAACCAGTCACGCAGGTATGACAATACACTGCATCCTTCGCCGTGTCATAGTGCAACCATAGATATTATACGCGTTACGCATATAATACGTATCTATGGTGCAACCAACTCCACGATTTAAACCAAGAAGAATGGCACTGCCAGGATCAGGGCTTTCCTGAATAATTATAACCTTTTTGGAAAAACATAATCCAATGGCTGGTATGGAACTGAAGGGAAATTTTCAGGTTGCTGGCCATCACCACGTCCACAAAGATACGAAATTCTAAATAATGCCCACTTAGCGAAATAGAATTAGTGAAGGTGAGGTAGCAGCAAACAAACCTGTTATTCATTGATCTTATTGATTCTCACGTGAGTTTATCAGGATTTAGTCACAGTCTGTCACCTTATCCTTTTACTGATAGCTAATTTCTTAAGGAATGGTGGGCAAGACTTAGAGATATAGCCATGAAAAGTGGTGGAGCCATGGCCCTACCGGCCCCACCGGTTGCTCCGCCCTTGTAGCATCAACTAAAGTCATGCTCCTTGAAGTTGAAGCAGTCAAGAGTAACAGTGTACAAACTCACATGATCACTTATTTTATGTGATAATTCATAATTGTGCTCACATGCACAGAATTTCTTAATTTCATTCACAGCTAGACAGCAAGTTTTCCTCAACACTGTCTTGTGTGTACTAATATACCACTCACACTCACTCACGCACACACTCACGCACACACATTGAAGGGTGGGCAAGAGGATTATCCCTTAACTAATTTTGTTCCCTGCCACAATGTTACAAATTTCCTTACAAAATTCTTTCATTTATAACATAAAATACTCAATAGCTTCTAGGGGGGCTGCTCTCACAGTAGCCCTCCCGTGTAACAGCAGGTCCTATATCTGCCCATGCATAGCTACACAATTATATAATACCGTATAGCGGGTTATTTTCGAAGGGAATTTATTTTCGGATATTTCGTTTAGCTATTTCCCTTCGAAAATAAATTCCACCGAAATTTATATGCAATAATAAGACCCTACAATTTAAATCTAGTGTACGAAAATAAATTCCTTGAAACAAATTTTGGTATACTTGTTCGAAAATTTCTTCTTCGAAATTAACCCGCTATACGGTATAATTATGTATTATACAATTTTGATAGTAACTAATTAAAAAGAGACTAGCCTTGTTACAAGATTTACTCCTTCACCAATGAAAATTGTAACATAAATGTCGACCCTCACTATACAAAAATCAAATGCTTTTAACGTAACTACCATATGGCCTTAGTATACTTTAATATAATTATGGTCCGGCCATTAATGATTATATCACTGATTATTATGGCATCTTGTTATAAACCATACTGCTTGCATACATGTAGAACTCACCTCTCACAACGTTACACTCTCAACTCTTTTCATCCGCTAAACATCTTGTCCCACGTGGTTTTAATCCCTTATTCTGACATCACGTGACTCAGATACGCGCATGCGCATACATAAATTCATAATACTAATTATTATATAGTTATATAACTTTATTATGAACTCTTCATAATACTAAGTACCTATGCCAGAACCTTGGATTTGATTGCGCGCGCTCAAGACTACTAAGTACGATCTCGGGTTTTATTGCGAGGCGCAATTTTTGCGAATCGTTCATTTTATAGTGTAGCAGTAATATTGGCTATTATTAAATTTGCGAACTGCACTACAAGAAACTCAAAATTACTTTGCTAGCTCATGATTCCTCGCAAAATTCACACAAATTAGGACTTCGCAAATAAAGCCCGCTATACGGCATAGTCCATACATCTGCGAAAATATATTGTCTCGCCCAGCCCCTCCTCCAACAGATATCAACTTAAACAATTACATATAGCTACATTAAAGGTACTCTAATAAAACAGTCATTATAGCCCCATGAGCAATATGCTCTAATAAAACAATCTTCACCCTGTGACCCAGCATGAGAAGTGTATATACATACATTTTAAGATTTCAAATTACGCACGTAGCTTCATATGCGTATACACATAGGAATCCAGCACAATTTTCACCACTTAGCTTTTCATAGGGACTCTAATGCAATTCACATATTCCGTAAATCTTGAACGGTAATGAAGATAAACACCATAATATGAACAGGTGTATTTTGTGTACACATAAGCCTGGTCTTCTCGTGATATACTTAAATTATTAATGTTTCCTCAGTCTCCTAATGATTATAGTTCCATCATTTCGACAGTCATTTGTAGCACAAGCAAAGCAACCGAGGTATAAAGAATCAATACATGACTCAATAAACTACAAGACTACGCTGTCTTAAAGGTAGCAGGTAATCCAACAGCTAAAAAGTTCACAAGAGGATGGTGCTATTAAGTACAAGAATACAATGTATGAATTTATAACATTCAATGAATCTTTTGTATAGCATAGAAAATTTTTCATTGCAACTATTGTACAGCATATAGAACATTTTAATAAGCTTTTTGTTGAATGTTCAATCGTGACTCAGGAGGTTTGAAGTATTTCTGGAATGAACCGGTTGACGCTTGATCAAACAGTGGTCCACACGGCTGGTAGTCATGAGTGTCGCCAATCACTGACTGGATCATTAACCGTCCAGTGATAATATTTGTGGTTGCTATCACATAATCTGTATTGGCTGCAATAGAAAATACAGTCATATAAAACACTAAAAATTTTATACTTACAATCCTCCTTTTGTGATAAAAATCAAAGAGCAGAAATTTCAGCATAAGTACACCCTCCGAGGAAGTATACAAGCACTACTTGATGTTTGTCTGTAGTTGAATGCATGCAGCATTGTAAGTAACATAAACTATCATTGTGTGTTACACCATTGCCTACTTTTCTTCATCAATCCTTTAGGAATGAACTGTATATCCTCAAATGTCGGTCCAGGTAAATATTTCATCAGCTACATACGTACACATAAAATGTGTGTATTCATAATTCAATACCATGTGTACTTTGTGTGAGGTAGCGTGCAAATAAATTTCCTATTATTTATAAACTTAATCTCCAATATTTTCACTCACTTCTTCTATTCCTGTCCAACTGTTATGCTTGACAATGTGCTCCACCAGTCTCACACTCGGTGGAGCATAGCCTGAATAACAGTAGCTGATGTCAGTTTGACTTTTTTCATCCACCTCTTGGTTGCACGGCCGCAGGTTCTGCTTGATGGCGGAGAATGCTCTGGCGCCCTCTTGGACCCTTAATGGCTCAGGGGCTTCCAGATGGCTCATGCTATGCAAAGACTGGTATCCATAGGTCTGTACAACAGTTACTAGTATATAGCTATAGTACACACACACTCACACACACACGCGTGCACACACACACACACACTAAGGGGTTATTTAGAGCAGTAGCTATGTAAGTGAGATAATAGTCATCAACGTACTGACAAATAGCATTTTACCACTCCTTTTATTCACAGGAATATTTATACTATTTCATATCACAGCTAAATTAACATTCAAATATTAAATATACTTTTCATTTGAGCCTCAGTATATAATCTCTTCATCTTACAATTATTAATGTTGTAGATCTCATCAATGAGACCTTCATAGGTCAGTTGAGTACTGAGCGGTGTCATGAGGTCAATGTATGATCTATCAAAATCAACATGCTGATCTGTGGCATGATCACTGGCTGGTTGTGACCAAATATCTCTTCCCTCTTACACATGATCATACCTTTAACAAGCTGTCAACAAGAAACTTTAATGATCACTGCAATGCATCTATTCTTCTACTATAGAACAAGTTGAACAATTCCCAACAAACACAGGACTATATGTAGGACTATATGTACAAGATGTATTGTGATAGAGCAGCTGACCTTCTCTACTGGTTCTCTCTTGCCTATTGCAGCATCAATGTAGGAGTTTGTTTTTTCACTGCTATCATCCTCTCTTAATACTATTATAAGAATCAAAATACATCCAACACTTTATATGTCGTTTGTGTTTACATGCATGTATACTGTACATCCAAACACAGATGCACACATACACATGTGTATGTACACACAGACATACAGATACAGATAAACACAGACAGATAGACAGACAGACAAACAGACACGCACACATACACATACCATATAGACAGACAGACAGATACGCGCACACACAACACATACATACACAAGCGTGTATGCACACACACACGTATGCACACACATGCACATTCACATGCACACACACACACGCACACGCACACGCACACACACACACACACACACACTTTGTTCAGCAAAAATTCCTTCAATAAATTCTCTCTTGTCAGTGATTTCTCTAACAAGTTAAGTTAATGCAGTATCTACAGGTGATACTCAACACATAACAATTGCATACATGCCAACACACAACTAACGTCTGCTCAATGATTACTTGGCAGTCTGCATGTACGGTAGCTTAGTAACAAACTGCTTGATCTGATTAACCGTCCTAACATCGTGCCGTTTCTACAAACATAAACAACACTCTGAGCCAGCACAGTAATACACAGTGGGGCTGAGCTGTGGGCAGATATTTAAGGTTTGAGAAATCCACTTCAGCACGGAGCATAATTATATTATATGAATGGATTTAGAAAAACTGACCACATTGTCAGCTTAATACTATAGCCACACACAAGTACAGTAGTAGTATTCAGACACAGTACTATTAATTATAACCATAGATGCACGGTTAGATCTGCTTTCACAGATGGCTCTCACCAACCCTGTCATGCCATGAAGTGCCTGTCAGCCATTGGATGAGGGTGCACAAATATGGCCCTATAGAATGACAGACTGCTGCCAACATCCAACTCAGCTTGCGCTGTGGTTTAGCCCCACCGTGGCTGCTCCTGTCAACCACTACGCACGTAGCCGCCTGGTCTACTGGCAGTTGTAATCCACCCATTCACAATCTCATACCACCCCATTAAGCCTTACACGCGAGATTCATAATACATATTACAGAAAGAGCCCAAAAGCCAGCAACTTCATCCAGATGCCAACTGTGTTCATATGTATATAGCTTTAAGAACTAGTGCAAGCATAACTAGTTACAATCAAGCATACTAGAACTACAGCATAATAGAAGTACTACAATGAAATTGGTATTTTCTTGAAATACAAAATACATAAATACGTATATGGTATTTGTAAATCCGATCACATACACATACTGTGACAGAACATACAGGTACGTACCTTAATACAACACACACAAACACTAGTGAGGCTAAGAGACCGTTAATTAAATAAGGATATATTCAGTTTAGAGGTAGTGATGCTAATATTTTATCTACACAGTACACACCTCATAAGCAGCCGATATTCTCTTGGTCTTCTCACTGAGTTTAGCGCCAACAGCGTTGATGTGCAAGTCACGAAGCTCGGCGTACATCTCCTCTCCAGATGTCAGCTGAAGAGAGAAGTCCAGGGGTGGGGGCTGGCCTGCTGCAACCTTGGGAAGAACGTCATCACTAAATCTATACCGAGGGAGCTTAACTGAGGCTATATAAAACACATAACATTTGTAAACGACAGAAAAATAGAAGTTCAAATTGCACATTCAAGTTTCCTTAAAAGACTCATTGTATTTAGTTAAAGAACATTCAATTATCAAACATATTATTCATTCTCTTCATCTTACAATTCTTAATGTTGTAGATCTCATCAATGAGACCTTCATAGGTCAGTTGAGTGCTGAGCGGTGTCACGAGGTCGACGCTACGATCGATCAAAATCAATGTACTAATCTGAGGAACAATCTCCGGCTGGTTGTGACCAAATACCTCTTTTCTTTTACGCTTGATCATGTCTTGAACAAGCTGTGAATAGGAAACTTTAATAATCATATCTATTCCAGTATATAACAACTCCCAGTGCACACACAGACACAGACGGACAGACAGACACAGACACACATATACACAAACACATGTAATTATAAAAATTAACCAGGCACATCAATTAACATGTACGCACGTACGTAATAGTATTAACAGAAATTCTCACCCTAGCAGCCTCTCCCTTGCCAAACACTTGAGGAATAATCCCAAAGAGACCTTGTAGCACCATTAATGATTTAGCAGCTTGATGAAGGGATCCAGTGTCATTATCAACATTCACATTCTACAGTTTGTGAATGTTGGTATCCATAGGCCTGTACACAACAGTTACTAGTATATAGCTGTAGTACGCACGCACGCGCGCGCGCACACACACACACACAGACACACACACAGAGGGAGCTTAACTGAGGTTATTTAGAGCAGTAGCTACGTAAGTGAGATAATATAGTCATCAACGAACTGACAAATAGTATTTTACCACTCCTTTTATTCATAGGAATGTTTGTTCCACAACTAAAATAACATTCAAATATCAAATATACTTTTCATTTGAGTATCAGTATATATTCTCTTCATCTTACAATTCTTAATGTTGTAGATCTCATCAATGAGACCTTCATAGGTCAGTTGAGTACTGAGCGGTGTCATGCGATCAATGTTATTATCTATCAAAATCAATGTGTTGATCTGTGGCATGATCACCGGCTGGTTGTGACCAAATATCTCTTTCCTCTTACACATGATCATACCTGTGAACAAGAAACTTTATAATGATCACTGCAATGTATCTATTCTTCTACTATAGAATAAGTTGAACAATTCCCAACAAACACACACTATTACTGCTACAGGGTGGATACATTATAGGCCCCTTGAGGCCTTCCAAAAATTTCATTAATTAAACAGATGGTGAGGTAGGCATGGGCGATACAAGTACTAAAATATCGATACCAATACTTGAAGTACTCAATACTTAGGCATCGAGTACTTTTCTTAAAGAATCGAAATTTCGATTCCTGTGATCACGTGATTCTTTACTTTGAAATTATCAAGCAAAATGATGGAATGTTAGAAATAAAACTAAAACAATCATATTCAGAAATTTCCCTGTAGCTGGTTGATAAATTTGTAGCAAATAAGCATGATATTATAAAGTACTCAGAATTGTATCGAAATCAATTCAATACCCGATTGAGAATACTTGGAATCGTATTGAATGAAATTTACAGGTATTGCCCTCCCTATGGTGAGGCTAAATGCTATCATTTATGTTCAAGTCATTATTTTATACTACCACATGTGAGATTTGATCGTGAGTTTGCATATTTCAAATTTATTACACAACATTTCTATAGCAATTGTAAACCATTTGACTACTGATATCCAAATATCAAAAAATTGTGGCAGTTTCTAACACATTGCACATACACACCTTCTTGTAAAACCATTTCAGGCATATGGCTACTTTAAGATGATAAAGTAACTACACACATTATACACAAGCATATCCAGAGGTACAGCTACATTTAGTAAACTTATTAAGAGTGGGTAGAACTTCAATGTTGATCATGTAGGCTGATGGCCAGTTTTATGACTATTATTCACATAAGAGATTTAATTGTGGGTTCAAAGTTTTAAAATCTGTACATTATTTATGTAGTACCAAGTGATGAACGTATAACTTCAAATTGCCTACAAAATCTTTGAAGTCGTATAAGGCATATAATATTCGACAAATCATTATGTGCTTATGATATGCATGTTGAAAACAGTGCTTATGATAAGGGTTGAAAGTTATTAATAAGCAGACATGTGTTTTCCAATTGTAAATTTATTGACTTTCCCATTAATGTATAGCAAATTTGTTGGATCAAATTTAGTTTGGTCGGTCAAATGCCAAAATTAGTTGGAAAATGTTAATAAGCTCTGTGGCGGAAAATATGCATTGTTTAAGACGTAAGGGTGCTCCTGCAATGTGGGAGGCCATCAAAATGGTTGCAATATTTGATGAAGAAGATGTGGACATGGAGTGTATTAAAGATGTCACTGAACTTGCTGCGAAGAAGCCAAAGGGACCTGTGAGAAAGTCAGTGGTGACAGTAGTGCATTGACTTATAATGCATCTTTCAAGACACCTAGGCGGCTGTCTTTCATCATTAACACCACCTTCTTTACAAACTTTTGATGTGTTAATTTTATCAGAATAAGCAAGAGTATATGTAAACATTGCATCATCACTTTATGCAGTGTGTTTGTACAGAGTATTAGAGCATTGGATACTAATATATATACTCACGTACGTAGTTATGACTTATAAACTCTTGATATTATAATTTATACAATACAGAGTGAGTAATTTGGTATTATATCTCCTACCAGTACTTTGCTATGAGTACCTAACAAGTTACCATAGTACCCACCATTTTACTGACATTAACTTTGCTTTTATTAATATTTACCCTCTTCTTTTATATCTCTACATGTGACATTTAATTGTGGGTTTTAATTTTACTTAGAGCTACGTACATTAGTAAACTTATATTAGAACTTCAATGCTGATAATGTAGGGTGATGAACAATACAATCCATTTAAGATATTTGATTGTGGGTTAAATCATACATCATTTTAGTACACAGTAACAAGTGGAAATTAATATTTTGTTCCTTCCAAATTGCCTTACATCAACCTTTCCCTTCTCTAATATCACCGTTATGCCAAACTTACTACATCCAACTAATATTTTATGTAACAAAATTTCCATTATTACAATAGCGTCAACTAAAGCCATGCTCCTTGAAGTTGAAGTAGTCAAGAGTAACAGTGTAGAAACTCACATGATCACCTATTTTCTGTGATAGTTCATAATTGTGCTGACATGCACAGAATTTCTTAATCTCAGTCACAGCTAGACAGTATGTTCATCAGTTATCTAATTTTCCACAAAGATTTAGCATACTAGAATTTTTGTGCTCATGCGTGTATGCATGCACACACACACATGCACACACAAACGTACAGGTGCACACACACGCACACATATACATACACACATACACACACAAAAACACACACACACACACACATACTGGGCAAAGGGGGATTATCCCTCAACTCATTTTGTCACCTACTACAAAATTGCAACATTTCCATACAAAATCTTTTCATTTATAACATAAAACACTCTATTCTAGCTGGTGGGAGGAGGGGGTGTGCACTCCCTGCCTAAGAGCTAGGTCTACTGCTCAGTGGCCCTCCCGTGTCAGCAGGTCCTATATTTGCCCATGTATGCACCGTTATATGTATAATAAAATATTCACAATAGAAACCACTACTGGTATTGTACTATTCAGAGAGATAGTAATTAAAGAGACTAGCCTTTACTCCTTCACCAACCAAAGCAATGAAAATTGTACATAAATTTCAACAATACTTTCAACGTACAATAAGTTCCCTCCTATGCTTCAAAACATAAGGTAGATAATGGCTATACTTAACAACAGTTCATTATATCACTGATTATTATGGCCTCTTGCTATAAACCATATTCATCCAGGTAAAACCCACCTCTCACAACACTCTAAACTCTAATCTTCGTCTGCTAAAATGTTAACAATAAGAAATTTCCCACGTTGCTTTAATCACTTTCTTTTCCACACTATTTGCCTGACACAAGGTGCTTCTGACTCTTTATATCAAATATACATTAACAAACTTGATATTATCCCCCTCCAGTATTGTATTCAAACAGTAAAAATTGTGTAGCTGCAAATCGTAAGTTTTGTACTACAGCCGTCAGTAGTTGTAGTTAGTACAATGCACTATAGTCTCTACTGATTATTTTATTTCAGGAATTGATCTTGTGGGCATCTGCTTGGAACAAATGACCATCAACACCAGATGTACGACTACT
Source organism: Spongia lamella (assembly GCA_963930835.1). Classification (NCBI taxonomy): domain Eukaryota; kingdom Metazoa; phylum Porifera; class Demospongiae; order Dictyoceratida; family Spongiidae; genus Spongia; species Spongia lamella. The sequence continues at coordinate 24,769,775 of OZ005746.1, read as the reverse complement.
ATTTAGACTCTACTCAGAATGCAATAACAGTACTATTTACTATATATTTACACTAACAACATGTATAAGTATTAGTTAAAGCATTGCCGTGTGTGTTATATGTGAAATAAAGCACGAAACGTGTGACCGAGATGCTAATAAAGTACGAGGTGAAGGCAAGTGCCTTATTAGCATCAAGGCCACACGCCAAGTGCTTAATTTCGCGTATAGCACGAGCAACGCAATACTTTTAACTGTTTTATAGAATTTTCAAGAGAAACGCATCGATATAAACATACTCACTGGTTCACTGTAGCTTAAATGGTGGTAGCTTGAGTAAGTACAAGTATATCACATTACTTACGCATTGGCGGTGCTTTTTAACAACAAGGCTTGCAGCCTTATCGTGTTCTCTTTCATATTTGTATTGTATTAACAAGATAGCTATGTAGTTGGATTGTGCAAGACACCTCAAAATGAAATGAAAAACAAGCCGCATCATGTTATTTACACTGAGCCTCCATTGCCGGAATCTCTGGTTTGTTGTTTACTAAAGCGTAAACAGTTCTATTCATAACTGTACTTTATTAAGCCTTGAAATTTCATTAAAATTTCATAAAGTATCTTGCCTGCCACGCCACATACGTATGTTGAGGTACATATTTTATGTTACAGTATTTTGCGTGGGAGGATCAAAGGATAAAAGTGTACTTTATTTGCCATAAAGTACAGTTAAGGTGTGTAGAGTACTTATGGCGATTCAATTTTGGTATTATCCCCATCCAGTATTTTGCTATGAGAACTGAACAACAGATTACCATAGTAACCTCTGTTTTGATCATTGTAAGCCCCTTGGGGGCTTTGCAAAAATTATGAAAACTTTGAACTAATTTAGTAAATGTTTGATAGCCTTTAGACTCTTCTTTTATATCTCCACATGTGACATTTAATTGTGGGTTTCAATTTTTTAAATATTTACTTAGCCCTACATTTAGTATACATATATTGGAACTTCAATGTTGATAATGTAGGATGATGGACAATGTTATTCACATACAAGATTTGATTGTGGTTTTAAGTTTTTAAAATCTATGCATTATTTGAGAATACCAAATGATCAACTTTAGAAATTCATACTTTCTTCACTCCAAATTGCCTCTCAAATTTCAGTAAAAGCTTATAATCACCAGATCTAATAAAGTGCAGCTCACATCAACCTTTTCCTTCTCTAATATCACTGTCAAGCCAAATTTTTCTATACCCAACTAATCCTTTATGTCACAAAACTTCCATTACTACAATAGCATCAACTAAAGCCATGTTCCTTGAAGTTGAAGTAGTCAAGAGTAACAGTGTAGAAACTCACATGATCACCTATTGTATGTGATAATTCATAATTGTGCTCACATGCACAGAATTTCTTAATTTCAGTCACAGCTAGACAGCAAGTTCATCAGTTATCTTGTGTTTACTAATTTACCACAAAGTTTTACTACGTATACTAGAGTATTGTACACTACTACAGCAGGGCTTTCCCTAAAGCGAATAAAGTATTAAGAGCGGTAAAACTGTCTCTTTGCCTTCAACATCAAGGCATATTCATCAATATTTCAACTGCATCAAAATCATTTGAGAAAAGTAGCAAGGTGCTGTGCTACTCTACTACCCTTTAGGGAAAACCCTGCTACAGTATAGTGACCCGGTAGGCTTATGTGCACATGAAATTTGATTGGCATTCAACTTTGTTATAGCTACTCAACCCTGCTGTGAACTATGGGGGCCTTGACAAATGGATAATATATATGCTTACATGCGCATGGATTGGAAATGATAATCGTTGTGATACAATGTCACAATAATGTATGGGGAACAGAACACAGGACCACTGAAGAGAAATAGATTTCTTTTATAATTGTAGCAGTTTTGATATGTATTCAAGCCTATTATTGAAATTGTGGAATTTTGTCCTTACTATGAATAACATTTGCGACCAGGCCTGAGATAACCAGTCTTATTTACACAAAATATACCTATTCATATAATGGTATCTATCTTCTCAAATTTCAGTAAAAGCTTGTAATCACCAGATCTAATAAAGTACAGTTCCCATCAACCTTTTCTTTCTCTAATATCACCGTCAAGCCTAACTTACTACATCCAACTAATTTTTTATGTCACAAAACTTCCATAGGGATTTGATTGTGATTTTAAGATTTAAAATGTTGGGTCTTGTAGTAAGTGAAATACCAAATATGTAGCATAATTCTTGACGGGAGAAACGTTGATGGATTTGACTCTAAGTTAGCAATCCATTTCCCTTTCAATAATTTTCAATAGTATAATATCTACGTAGAGCTAATACAGGTGACTAAGATGCTGTTTGTCAAATTTCTTGATGAAGTGCATTCGTCAGTATTTTCCCCATCAAAAAATTGCACTATATGATACGATATAGCAGCTCTTGATTTGTTAGAAAGTTTTTGTGAAAACAATTTTTCTTTCAATTGAACATTGAAGATTTTTCAATGTATAATATGGAAATGGTAATGCCACAATTACTCATTATTATATGTATGGTAATTTCCCTCTGGTATTTTACAATGGATAACTGAACAATAGGTTACCATAGTAACCACTATTTGATTATTGTGGGCCCCTTAAGGCCTTGCAAAAATTCTGAAAGAATGTATCAATTGAGTGTGTTTACCATTTGTTAACATTTAGACTCTTCTTTTATATCTCTACGTGTGACAATTAATTGTGGGTAAAAATTACATAGAACTACATTTAGTAAACTTATATTAGAACTTCAAGTTGATAATGTAAGGTGATGGACACTGTTATTCACATAGGAGATTTGATTGTGGGTTTAAGTTTTAAAATCTGTACATCTTTGTATTGATCCTCCACAGTCTCTCAAATTTCAGTACAAGCTTATTATCATCAGATCTAATAAAGTACAGCTCACATCAATCTTTTCCTTCTCTAATATCATCGTCAAGCCAAACTTACTACATCCAACTAATCTTTTGTCACAAAACTTCCATTACTACAATAGCATCAACTAAAGCCATGCTCCTTGAAGTTGAAGTAGTCAAGAGCAACAGTGTACAAACTCACATGATCACTTATTTTATGCAATAATTCATAATTGTACACACATACACAGAATTTCTTAATTTGTCACAGCTAAACAGCAATTTACCACAAGGTTTTAATATATACTTGAGTTTTGTACATTTTGCAGTAAATTTAATCGGAGGGTTTATGTGTATACAAAATTACGTAGGCTGACATTCAATATTATAATTATATAATTTTGTTATACTCAGGCTGAATACGTACATACATATCAAAACTGCTATCAGATTTGTTGTGGTGGACAACTGCAAGTTAGAGACCAAGGTCAAAATGTAGGATGTTGTGGATGATGTAGGATGATATCATTTTTCTATAGAGAATACCTTATAAGCTGTGGTGGAAAATTTATCACAGAGAAAGTGAAGCTTCTACAAGCCTACAATCATAAAAGAAATTTATTTCTCTTCAGTGGTCCTGTGTTCTGTTCCCCATACATCATGATGACATTGAAATACAAGGATCGTTTGTGCATGGAAATGTATAATAATATGTATACATTATCCATTTGCCAAGCCCCCCATAGTTTACAGCAAGGTTATTTTTGAAATTGTCCTTCCTATGTATGAATAACATTTGTGACCAGGCACAGAATATACTTATTTATATTATCCTTATATTTATGTCTTCTATATATAGTACAGTTTATATCTTCTTTTCTGTGTGTGCCATGGCTACAAAATCTGTAAGTTTTATTTAATTCCTTAGGAAATTCAAACATGATGAAATTTGTGTTGAAATGCTACAGTATATCTTGTGAGTAATTAAAAATTTAAAGACTAAAAATTAGGTCAAATTTTGAGTGTAGTTTTCTCAGAGCCGGTCACATTATTTGCTGTGCATTTCGTAGTTAAGGGTCATTTCGTCAAATTTTTGTGATAGGCACGTACAATAAAAACGTTTGTGTTCATACTAGCCATTTCCAAAGAAATAATCGGCTATAGAATATGCAAAATGCCAATCTATTGTGTTTGCTTTACCTATTAAAATCCAATGCATCATAATCTAATGGCCTTTTATAGAGAAGAATATCATATATGCAGTGATAAATGTTTGGCTGTGTAGGTTGTTCATAGCCATATAACTGCATACTATATTAGGATTAACACCCGTGTAAGTATGGTACGTATGTACTTCTAATGAGTACCAAATGCATACATCATAAGCACTACATTACAGGTTATACACACTTGACTATCTCCAGTGAGCTTCCAATAATTGATTGATCAAATATATCACGTGATTGAATGCATCATAAAAAATTGTGTAGTCGTCAAAATAAACGTGCTGATCTGTGGCATGATCTCCGGCTGGTTGTGATCAAATGCTTCATTCCTCTTACACATGATCATGTCTTTAACAAGCTGTGAATAATGTTTACCATGATTAAATGTACCTCTTCTTCTAGTAGCTACGTAGCATACACATTTTCCATTTATAGGCCCTTAGGGCCTTCCAAAAATTTTAATTTGGTTCCCCAGTTATTTATTAAAATTTAGCTTGCTTTTTATACATCCACATATCATTAAATACGGTAGTACTTAATAGTAGGGATTGACACGAAAAAACATGGCGTCCAACTTTCACGCACCTCCATAACTCGCCTCACAATATACTTTTCATGAAAAAACTGACTGAATCCGTTTGTAACACTATAACAAAACTATACCTTCGTTAAACTCTGTGAAAAACCTAACAATACGATCAGTAGAGATTTGAAAATTTTTAAATCTACCAGAATTTCATCTGACTGCTGGCCTGCATGCCTGCCTGCTGTAAGACCCACTAGCACTAGGAGTATGGCTCCAGATTTCTCACACAACAAAGGAAATAACACAACAAAGAAAATCACGTCCAATTTACGAAACTGCTGTTCCACTGAAGATTCATCCACTGCACCTTACTGTTTCTTTTCATCCCTCACTATCTTCCTTTTTCTTCGTTTAAAGGTGAGAAAATTATGAAAGAAGGTGTCAATAATAGAGGTGTACCGATATGGAAATTTTGGCTTCTACCGATATCCGATACATGTTATATCAAATTGTGCCGATAATGATAGCCGATCCGATATATACCGATATCACTAAAATTTACATTACATGTCTTCCATAGGATAATGAACTATCTATATAGTACAATACATAAAACAGGAGTAAAAACAGATTTTTACAAGTCAATTTTGCATACCAATTCAGTAACACAGCTGTGGTATAATAGCTCTTACTAGTGATATTAATATAATTATAACTTAGCTAAATAAATAGAATACAGCAAATTACAACTCTACATTGTGAAGAATTGTCTAACAGCTTGATGAAGGATACTTGCCATTTCTATAACATCTGCTGAAGACCAACTCCAGGCTAAATCTTAGTGACAAATCGGTTTAATTATGGACAGAGATTGGAGATGTGTGAAGACGACGATTCCATCGAAGTAACTATGTAGCATAGCTGTCATCAGTATACAATGCAAAAAACAAGTTTTAGAAACTATTTAGCAAGCTTCTCAACAGCAGCATGCTTGTAGCCGCGCGTTAAATAAAATTAAATTTTGCATGCGCTATTATCGGTATAATATCGGCTTCCTCAGGTACGTTATACCGATTACCGATATGGCACAAATAAGCATATCGGCAGCCGATATACGGGCCGATCCGATTATCGGTACACCTCTAGTCAATAAACTTGCACCTTCTGCTTTTACGACACCAAAACAGCCACTTACACACGTGACATAATTAGTAATGCACCCGCTATTAAATACTATGAACACACGCAATGTTTGGTGTGTACTATATTACATCATGAACTACAGCATAGAATGTATAACTTAGACAACATATTTTTGATGTTTTTCAAATGTATTTCACTACAATGCAGCAATTAAGTAATGCTTTGGCGCCTGGAAGGTGATTACTTTTGCAAGTATGCTATAAAAAGCAAACAAACTAGAATATTTAAAAATTTAAAAAAGTGAGTAGGGATCACTCTTGCAATGCTAGCTAAAAAAAGTAAGGAAACAAGGGAAAAGATTTTCAAGTGGCATGAGAGAACACTAAAGATTCTAGCATGAGATAATTTATAAAAGTTTAATCCCTACATTTGGCTCATTTTCAGTAAGAGTAAGCCAAATATAGGGATTAAACTTTTATAAATTATTTCATGCTAGAATCTTTAGTGTTCTCTCATGCCACTTGAAAATCTTTTCCCTTGTTTCCTTACTTTTTTAGCTAGCATTGCAAGAGTGATCCCTACTCATTTTCTTAAATTTTTAATTTTTAAATATTTTACATATGATTGTGGGCTTGAATAATTACACAACATTTCTATAGCCATTGTAAACTATTTGACTACTGATCTACTGATATCCAAATTATCCAATAACTTTCAGAATTGAGGCAGTTTCTAACACATTGCACATACACACCTTCTTATAAAACCATTTCAGGCATATGGCTACTTAAGATGATAAAGTAACTACACACATTACACAGACATATCCAGAGGTAGAGCTACATTTAGTAAACTTAATGTAGGGTAGTGACCAGTGTTGTCCATACAAAAGATTTGATTATGGGTGTAAGTTTTGAAAAATCAGTACATCATTTTTAGTAACAAGCGATGATCTTTGCCTCTCAAATTTCAGTAAAAGCTTATGATCACCAGATCTAATAAAGTACAGCTCACATCAACCTTTTCCTTCTCTAATATCACCGTCGAGCCAAACTTACTACATCCAACTAATCTTTTATGTCACAAAACTTCCATTACTACAATAGCATCAACTAAAGCCATGCTCCTTGAAGTTGAAGTAGTCAAGAGTAACAGTATACAAACTCACATGATCACCTATTTTATGTGATAATTCATAATTGTGTTCATATGCACAGAATTTCACAGTCTCATTCACAGCTAGACAGCAAGTTTTCCTCAACAATGTTTTGTGTGTACTAATATACCACAAAGTTTCAGCATATTAGAATTTTATACTCATGCGTATATGCATGCACAAACACACACACACATACACATAAACGCAGACACACACACACACACGCACGCATGCACACACACACACACACTCACAAGTGTGCGCACACACACTCACAAGCGCGCGCGCACTCACAGGCGCGCGCACACACACACACACAAATTGAGGGTGGGCAAGAGGATTATCCCCTAACTCATTTTGTTCCCTGCCACAATATTACAATTTTCTTACAAAATTCTTTCATTTATAACATAAAATACTCAATAGCTTCTAGGGGGGCTGCTCTCACAATAGCCCTCCCGTGTAACAGCAGGTCCTATATCTGCCCATGCATAGCTACACAATTATATAATATATGTATTATACAATTCTGATAGTAACTAATAGATGGTATGCATAGGAAGTAATTAAGTAGGTGTGTCCATAACAACTGTTGCTATCCGCCATGCTTTAGGGCAAGCACGCGTAAAATTCTATTGTGAAACAGTGATGGAACGAAAGTCTGAGTATTTTACGGGTCTTTCTACAGCATCTAGGCTTAGATATGAGCAGAAAGTTACTGCCTCGGGTCTACAGATTGATCCTTACACAATTAAAAACTGGTTTGATTCGCCCGAGGTTATTCCATCTGTAGAATGGAGCGACATGATGCTGTACATGACAGCGACGCCTAGTCAGTTTACGCGTGAATCGATCAAGGTAGTTCTTTTTAGTTTAGTTATATATTATAACTCAATTGTAGGCTTGGAAAGGAATGCTCGATGGTGGTTCCTTTATGAGAGCAGGATGGGTGCATGATATTAAGCTACACCCGTTTACTGTTTCTGGTGATCACGGTGCAAATAGATTTATTATCATGGGGAAAGTAAGGATATTTATATGTTTTGAGTCAAGTGTTACCATGATCTTTAGGTGAAGCATTCACAGCGAGTGTCAGCAGATTTTCTGTTGTCGTGGGTTGTTGCTAAACAAGATGGGGAGATATTGGCAGCACACTGTACATGCATGGCTGGGTATGTAGTTACTGTGAATAGCTTCTTCATAATTTTACATGTTGTTACAGGTTAGGCGAGGCTTGCTCCCACATAGCAGCTCTGTTGTCGTGTGTAATTAATGCAAATGAGATACGCAAACGATTTGGGGTTGATTCTTGTACTTCAAACCTGTGTGCTTGGAATCATCCTGTTAAAGAGGTGTGTGATTGTGGGTAAACCTATATTCTTACCCAGTATATTTGTTGAAAGGTTAAACCATCTTACTTGGCTGACATCAAGTTTTATGGACAAGGTAGCCGCAAAAGATGTTTTGGAGATTCTGTTAATGAACAACAATGTAAGACTGTTTGCCGTGGGTCTCCAGCACCACCAGCCACTTTACAGTTATCTTCCAGTCAGTCAACATCTTCCAGTCAGTCATTGTCCAGTCAACTATCAACATCTTCCGATCAGTCATCATCCAGTCAATCAGCATCTTCCGATCAACCATCATCCAGTCAATCAACATCTTCCAGTCAGTCATTGTCCAGTCAACTATCAACATCTTCCGATCAGTCATCATCCAGTCAATCAGCATCTTCCGATCAACCATCATCCAGTCAATCAACATCATCATCTAATAGACATCCACGATTGCTGCAGACACCAGAAGAAGACCAGAAGGATTTTTTTAAGAAGTTAAATACAGCAAAAACTAAACCAGCTATATTGAAAATTGTTGACCCATATTTTGAACAGTTTATCCCCAAAACATTGCAGCCATCGTTTCCCAAGCTTCTTGGAGAGCTGTATAATCCTTCAACTTTAACATTGAAGTATCCCAAGCTAATGGAAGAATGTGAAAAAGTGTTCAACTCATACAAAATGCACTAAGTAGAATCCATTCAGGAAAACCTATACAAATATATCAAGACATTTATTTAAATTAGAATAGTATATACCTGTATACAGCTTCAAAACATCCCAATTCTTTTCTTCTTTGAAAAAATCTTCTGTCAAGTACTCTCCCTCTCTTTTCAAAGTCAAGTTTATTAGCTCTGCTTTTAAGCTAGCATTCTCTTTTTTTAAATCCCCAAACTCTTTTCGCTGCAAAACCGTTAATTCTGCTAAATCCTTGTCAGTTTGACATGAAGCATCCACAACGTGTGTTGTACTATCTTCATGAGTATCCTCTTCATCTGGTGCAAAATGGTCACTTTCACATTCAACATCATGGCTGGTTAGTAATTCCTGTCTCCTAGCACTTCTCTGCACGAACCTGGTATGTCTGGATTCATCTGGTACTACCCTGTTGTATCCCAAATCCACTGAAGGGGCCCAATCCGGACTGGCTTCTTCATAAAGATAAGCAGCTTTACCTAAATACAGATGAATTAGTCTTACTCTACAAACAATTCTTACCAGAAATGAAATGGCGAGAACAGACGAATGAATTGTTTGTTGGTGTCCAGTCCTTCCTATTTATCTTGGCTATCCATTCTGTTCGTCGTTTTCTTGAAATTTCTTCAGTTCTTTTGTCTTGATGACTTATAACAGCTGGTATACTAAAGAAATGAAGATCTCTCTCCCGATCAGCTCGCGCAGAGCATCCGATTACACAGCACGTAACGACCATCGTCTTGCAGTCTGCCCTAAAACATGGCGGTTTCCATTATATCACGTGAGTCTTATTATTGTGCATACCATCTATTAAAAAGAGACTAGCCTTGTTACAAGATTTATTCATTCACCAATGAAAATTGTAACATAAATGTCGACCCTCACTGTACAAAAATCAAATACTTTTAACGTAACTACCACATGGCCTTAGTATACATTTTATAATATATGGTCCATTATATCACTGATCATTGTGGCATCTTGTTATAAACCATACTGCATGCATACATGTAGAACTCACCTCTCACAACGTTAACACTCTCAACTCTTTTCATCCGCTAAATATCTTGTACCACGTGGTTTTTAATCACTTTCTTCTGACATCACGTGACTCGGATACGATGCGCGTACATAATTCATAATAATTATTATATAGAGTACCGTACGACAGGAAATTTTGACGAAAGAAAAATTTGACGAATTTGACGAATCGTTTGTGTCGTCAATATTTAATTCGTCAAACTTTTACTGAATAAGCGCCTCCATTTGTATTAATTTTTTAGGTGTGAAATACTGAACCTTCAACTCGACTTTTAACAAGAGGAAAAGGCACTTTAGAGGCGCTTAGCCAGTCCAAGCATTTCGTCAACATTTAATTCGTCAATGCTGGAGAAGTGTGGATTCGTCAAATTTTCCTTTCGTCAAAATTTCCTGTCATACGGTATATATATTATAAATTATTATGAATTCTTCGTAATACTAAGTACCTAGTCTGGCATGGCCACAGCTGCCACACCCTTGGATTTGATCGCACGCGCCACTGCGCCAGACTGCTAAGTACCATCTCTGGTTTTATTGCGAGATTCCACGCAAAATTCACACAAAATGAAACCCGCTATACGGCATAGTCCATAAATATATCTCGCCCAGCCCTCCTCTAACAGATATCAACTTAAAGATACTCTAATAAAACAGTCATTATGGTCCCATGAACAATATACTCTAATAAAACAATCTTTATAGCACAGTCTTAATCATGAGCTATTATGCAATATAACAGTTAACTGTTGAGTAAAAGCATAATAGGGTGGAGCTAGCAGGCTAATTATATAAGCTATACAAGCATGAGCATACACACACACACACGTACGCATGCACACACATACAACTGGTATGTTACTGTAACATTACATATGTGACCCAGCATGAGAAAAAATGGGGCTTATGTGCACATGCACACATTTTAGGATTTCAAATTACACACGTAGCTTCATGTACGTATACACATGGGAATCCAGCACAATTTTCACCACTTATGCAGCTTTTCATAGGGACTCTAATGCAATTCACATAATCTGTAAATCTTGTACAGTAATGAAGATACACACCATAATATGAACAGGTGTATTTTATGTACACATAAGCCTGCATGGTTTTCTCATGAAATTCTTAAATATTAATGTTTTTTCAGTCTCCTAATGATTATAGTTACATCATTTCAACAGTCATTTGTAGCACAAGCAAAGCAACTGAGGTATAAAGGATCAATACATGAACTCAATAAAATACAAGACTACGCTATGTCTTAAAGTTAGCAGGTAATCCAACAGCTAAAAAGTTCACAAGAGGATGGTGTTATTCAGTACAAGAACACAATGGATGAATTTATAACATTCAATGAATCTTTTGTATAGCATAGAAATTTTTTCATTGCAACTGTTATACAACATATAGAACATTTCTAATAAGCTTTTTGTTGAATGTTCAATTGTGACTCAGGAGGTTTGAAGTATTTCTGGAATGTACCGGTCGACACTTGATCAAACAGTGGTCCACACGGCTGGTAGTCATGAGTGTCACCGATCACTGACTGGATCATTAACTGTCCAGTGATAATATTTGTAGTTGCTATCACATAATCTGTATTGGCTGCAATAGAAATACAGTCATATAAAACACTAAAACTTTTATACTTACAATCCTCCTTTTGTGATAAATATCGAAGAGCAGAAATTTCAGCATAAGTACACCCTCCAAGGAAGTATACAAGCACTACTTGATGTTTGTCTGTAGTGGGAGACCCTGAGTGCATGCAGCATTGTAAGTAACATAAACTACAATTGTGTTTTACACCATTGCCTACTTTTCTTCATCAATCCTTTAGGAATGAACTGTATATCCTCAAATATCGGCCCAGGTAAATATTTCATCAGCTACATACGTACACATAAAATGTGTGTGCATTCATAATTCAATACCATGTGTGCTTTGTGTGAGGCAGCGTGCAAATAAATTTCCTATTTATTTAAAAACATAAATCTCCATTATTTTCACTCGCTTCTTCTATTCCTGTCCAACTGTTATGCTTGACAATGTGCTCCACCAGTCTCACACTCAGTGGAGCATAGCCTGAATAACATTAGCTGATGTCAGTTGGATTTTTTTCATCCACCTTTTGGTTGCACAGCTGCAGGTTCTGCTTGATGGCGGAGAATGCTCTGGCGCCCTCTTGGACCCTCAACAGCCCAGCGGCTTCCAGATGGTTCATGCTATGCAAATACTGGTATCCATAGGCCTGTATACAAATTGAGAGCACCAGTCAAGTCATACGTAATAAGTAACTATATCTACAGCTAGTATATACTTAGCTGTAGCACACATGCAGACACACACACACACATACATACACATATGTACATACACACACACACATACATACATACATACATACATACATACATACATACATACATACATACATACATACATACATACATACATACATACATACATACATACATACATACATACATACATACATACGTACATACATACATACATACATACACACATACGTACCTACATACATACACACACATACATACATACATACATACATACACACACACACACACACACACACACACACACACACACACACACACACACACACACACACACACACACACACACACACACACACACACACACACACACACACACACACACACACACACACACATACATACACACACACACACATACATACATACATATGTACATACACACACACACACACACACACACACACACACACATACACACACATACATACATACATACAGTGCTAGTACATATAACACACCTGAACAATATCACGTTTATACTGCTCCAACAGTTTTGGTTTGAGGCCATTATTAGCCACTGAATGTAGACACACTAGTCTGAGTACCTATATATATATATTATGATGATACATGTGTAGGACTATATGTACAAGATGTATTGTGATAGAGCAGCTGACCTTCTCTACTGGTTCTCTCTTGCCTATTGCAGCATCAATGTAGGAGTTTGTTTTTTCACTGCTATCATCCTCTCTTAATACTATTGTAAGAATCAAAATACATCCAACACTTTATATGCCGTTTGTGTTTACATGCATGTATACTGTACATCCAAACACAGATGCACACATGCACATGTGTATGTGCACACAGACATACAGATACAGATAAACGCAGACAGATAGACAGACAGACAAACAGACATGCACACATACACATACCATACAGACAGACAGATACGCGCACACATAACACATACATACACAAGCGTGTATGCACACACACACGTATGCACACACATGCACACGCACATGCACACACACACACACACACACACGCACACGCACACGCACACACACACACACACACACACACACACACACACTTTGTTCAGCAAAAATTCCTTCAATAAATTCTCTCTTGTCAGTGATTTCTCTAACAAGTTCAGTTAATGCAGTATCTACAGGTGATACTCAACACATAACAATTGCATACATGCCAACACACAACTAATGTCTGCTCAATGATTGCTTGGCAGTCTGCATGTATGGTAGCTTAGTAACAAACTGCTTGATCTGATTAACCGTCCTAACATCGTGCCGCTCCTACAAACATAAACAACACTCTGAGCCAGCACAGTAATACACAGTGGGGCTGAGCTGTGGGCAGATATTTAAGGTTTGAGAAATCCACTTCAGCACGGAGCATAATTATATTATATGAATGGATTTAGAAAAACTGACCACATTGTCAGCTTAATACTATAGCCACACACAAGTACAGTAGTAGTATTCAGACACAGTACTATTAATTATAACCATAGATGCACGGTTAGATCTGCTTTCACAGATGGCTCTCACCAACCCTGTCATGCCATGAAGTGCCTGTCAGCCATTGGATGGGGGAGCACAAATATGGCCCTATGGAATGACAGACTGCTGCCAACATCCAACTCAGCTTGCGCTGTGGTTTAGCCCCACCGTGGCTGCTCCTGTCAACCACTACGCACGTAGCCGCCTGGTCTACTGGCAGTTGTAATCCACCCATTCACAATCTCATACCACCCCATTAAGCCTTACACGCGACATTCATAACACATATTACAGAAAGAGCTCAAAAGCCAGCAACTTCAACCAGATGCCAACTGTGTTCATACGTATATAACTTTAAGAACTAGTGCAAGCATAACTAGTTACAATCAAGCATACTAAAACTACAGCATAATAGAAGTACTACAATGAAATTGGTATTTTCTTGAAATACAAAATACATAATACATAAATACGTATATGGTATTTGTAAATCCGGTCACATACACATACTGTGACAGAACATACAGGTACGTACCTTAATACAACACACACAAACACTAGTGAGGCTAAGAGACCGTTAATTAAATAAGGATATATTCAGTTTAGAGGTAGTGATGCTAATATTTTATCTACACAGTACACACCTCATAAGCAGCCGATATTCTCTTGGTCTTCTCACTGAGTTTAGCGCCAACAGCGTTGATGTGCAAGTCACGAAGCTCGACGTACATCTCTTCTCCAGATTTCAGCTGAAGAGAGAAGTCCAGGGGTGGGGGCTGGCCTGCTGCAACCTTGGGAAGAACCTCATCACTAAATCTATCCCGAGGGAGCTTAACTGAGGCTATATAAAACACAAAACATTTGTAAACGACAGAAAAATAGAAGTTCAAATTGCACATTCAAGTTTCCTTAAAAGACTCATTGTATTTAGTTAAAGAACATTCAATTATCAAACATATCATTCATTCTCTTCATCTTACAATTCTTAATGTTGTAGATCTCATCAATGAGACCTTCATAGGTCAGTTGAGTGCTGAGCGGTGTCACGAGGTCGACGCTACGATCGATCAAAATCAATGTACTAATCTGAGGAACAATCTCTGGCTGGTTGTGACCAAATACCTCTTTTCTTTTACGCTTGATCATGTCTTGAACAAGCTGTGAATAGGAAACTTTAATAATCATATCTATTCCACTATATAACAACTCCCAGTGCACACACAGACACAGACGGACAGACAGACAGACACAGACACACATATACACAAACACATGTAATTATAAAAATTAACCAGGCACATCAATTAACATGTATGCACGTACATAATAGTATATTAACAGAAATTCTCACCCTAGCAGCCTCTCCCTTGCCAAACACTTGAGGAATAATCCCAAAGAGACCTTGTAGCACCATTAATGATTTAGCAGCTTGATGAATGGAATCCAGTGTCATTATCAACATTCACATTCCACAGTTTATGAATGTTGGTATCCATAGGCCTGTACACAACAGTTACTAGTATATAGCTGTAGTACGCACGCACGCACGCGCGCACACACACACACACAGAAGGAGCTTAACTGAGGTTATTTAGAGCAGTAGCTACGTAAGTGAGATAATATAGTCATCAACGAACTGACAAATAGTATTTTACCACTCCTTTTATTCATAGGAATGTTTGTTCCACAACTAAAAATATCAAATATACTTTTCATTTGAGCATCAAACATATTATTCATTCTCTTCATCTTACAATTCTTAATGTTGTAGATCTCATCAATGAGACCTTCATAGGTCAGCTGAGTACTGAGCGGTGTCATGCGATCAATGTTATTATCTATCAAAATCAATGTGTTGATCTGTGGCATGATCACCGGCTGGTTGTGACCAAATATCTCTTTCCTCTCACACATGATCATACCTTTAACAAGCTGTGAACAAGAAACTTTAATGATCACTGCAATGTATCTATTCTTCTACTATAGAATAAGTTGAACAACTCCCAACAAACACACACACTATTACTGCTACAGAGTGGATACATTATAGGCCCCTTGAGGCCTTCAAAAATTTCATTAATTAAACAGATGGTGAGGTAGGCATGGGCGATACAAGTACTAAAATATCAATACCAATACTTGAAGTACTCAATGCTTAGGCATCGAGTACTTTTCTTAAAGAATCGAAATTTCGATTCCTGTGATCACGTGATTCTTTACTTTGAAATTATCAAGCAGAATGATGGAATGTTAGAAATAAAACTAAAATAATCATATTCAGAAATTTCCATGTAGCTGATTGATAAATTTGTAGCAAATAAGCATGATATTATAAAGTACTCAGAATTGTATCAAAATCAATTCGATACCCGATTGAAAGTACTTGGAATCGTATCAAATGAAATTTACAGGTATCGCCCATCCCTATGGTGAGGCTAAATATTATTATTTATGTTCAAGTCATTATTTTATACTACCACATGTGAGATTTGATTGTGAGTTTGCATATTTCAATTTATTACACAACATTTCTATAGCCATTGTAAACTATTTGACTGATGATATCCAAATATCAAATAACTTATAAAATTGTGGCAGTTTCTAACACATTGCACATACACACCTTCTTATAAAAACCATTTCAGGCATATGGCTACTTTAAGATGATAAAGTAACTACACACATTACACAAACATATCCAGAGATAGAGCTACATTTAGTAAACTTATTAAGAGTGGGTAGAACTTCAATGTTGATCATGTAGGCTGATGGCCAGTATTATGACTATTATTCACATAAGAGATTTAAATGTGGGTTCAAAGTTTTAAAATCTGTACATTATTTATGTAGTACCAAGTGATGAATGTATAACTTCAAATTGCCTACAAAATCTTATAATCTCAAGTACGTATATTAACACACTGCGTAAAGTGATGAAGGTGTTAATAGCTTTGAAGTCGTATAAGGCATATAATATTTGACAAATCATTATGTGCTTATGATACGCATGTTGAAAACAGTGCTTATGATAAGGGTTGAAAGTT